>JAXUIB010000026.1:5050000-5477500 GCA_036784905.1 Acrossocheilus fasciatus | reverse complement strand
AATTTTTCTTTGTCATTTACAGAGAGAAATTCAATGTGAATTCTACAAAGAAACAACAATAAGAAGAAAAAAAATCCATGGCATGAGTAGCAGGGAAAAAGAGGTGATAAAAAAATATATTGTTTTAGAATTTTTTTTTCTTTCAAATATTATATTGAAAAACTACTGAAAACAAAACAAAAACTAATAAAAAAAGGTACCAATATGTACATTTCCTTTAGGGACAAAGATGTACCTTTTGAGAAGGTACTGCCCATAGTGACAGCTTTTGTACCTTTTTTTCTTACAGTGTAGCAAGAAAAAATATATTTTTTAAATGTATTATTATTATTATTATTATTGTTATTATATAATAGCCTACTGTAGGTAGATATCTAACATTTCTGATTATATGGTCTCTAAGGTTTGACATTAGTTGTTTGACTTTCACTTGATGTTGCAGACTGAAGCTTTGGACTCTGTTATGGTTATGCATTCATTGGTTCTGTGAAAGATGCCTGTCGCCCCATACTGTGAATGTTTACTGTCAGTATCAGCATATTTCACTGGTGGTGCAATATTCTAGACTGCAATTTAATCTTTTTTTTTCAGGCTGAAAGATCTGAACACTTCTAAAATTGCATAGATTTTTCTGTCATGACATCCAAATCACTCATTTAAATCACGGATATCACTGTCATTGAACCTTTTGCAGATTATTAGCTGGTTATGGCTGTCTCTATGCTGCAGAATCCTTTGTCAGTGCAATCAGATCAGACTGACTGAAAGTCCAGGTAAGCTCCGGGTCTACTTGTTTGGCTGAGCAATGGCAGACGAGAGAAGTGCTTCAGAAACCTGTTTGAATACAGTCATTATTTTTTAAGTTTGTTCGCTTACAGAAGCTGTCATTTAATCAAAATTCAGTGATGAGTGAGGTGCTCATCAATATGGTTTAGCTTAGGGCGCCCTCTAGTGGTAAATAAACACAGCGTAAGCAAGAAAGAGACGTTGCCATGGCTTTTATATCTGTGTTTGTTGAAGGCATGCTCTGTTGTGGCTAACGCTGATGGAGTGCACCTGAAGTGTAAGTAAAAATGGCAGTCTCTCTTCCCTTGGTGGCCTTAAAACCATTTGTAAAATGAAATAGGAACGCATCATGCCCTCTCAAGTCCTCAGTGTTAGTTCCTCCCATGCAATGAAAATAACATGAAATGACTCATTTAAGAGAAAATGACTCACTGAAAGAAGAAAATTGCAGACTGAACTACACATGGTTGGCGACTATATTTGTTGTTTAGCACAATGCGTCGGTTAATTCAGCCTAAACTCAAATCAATTGACACCAGTGTATTTTAGTATCACTGAGATACTTTTATAGTAAACAGTTGTATTTTATATTTTATTTCAGTTCACTTTTTTATTTCAATTAGATTTTAATATTTTGAGTTATTTTAGTACAACAAATTAAAATGTTACCTCGTGAACTAGCTGAATTAAAGTAGGGTGAAGTCAGCAAAATTGGGACACTTTTTTTTTTTTTTTTTTTGTTAAACTGAGTATTAAATACAAATAAATCTATTCTACCAACACTATTTATGCTTTAAACAAATGATCCAAGTCTCTTGTACTGTATCTCCCACTATGGTTTTTGAAAGAATATTGGTTGTTGTTTTAAACATACAGAGATTTAAAAATGTTAAGCACCCATTTTTTTCCCTCTGGCTTTTTCAGGTAAATTGGGACACACGTTTCTGCACTTACAAAATATTATTTCCTACAGCAGGACATTGTAGAAATAATCTTTTGCAATAGAAAATCTTCAGAATTTAAAAGAATAGCTTGATGTCTAATTAAAATAGACACACTAGTGGATTGTGCTATTGACTGAAATCATAACTACTTAATGCTTAACGAATTAAAACACTTCAACAGAAGTACAGAATATGCAGTCTAAGAAGCATAGAGGTGTTATAGAGAAATGTACTGTATATGTGATAATATGTATTGCAAGTTATGCATAATGTGTATTGACCATTTGCCCCCTGACACCTCTGTCCAGTTCATATTGCTTAGAAATGTGCAATTTAGGGGTCAAACTGGGATCGTATCCGGCATGGACCACCCATCCATATGCACAAAATCCATTCAAACCAACATATGTTTGAAAGAAGACCCCAATAAGCATGTGCGATAAATGACCATAAAAAGAGTCATAAAAAAGACTCAAACAAAGCTTTGCTTTGCTGTCCTGTTGAAAGAAGGATTTTTTTTGTTGCTGACCTTTTGCAGCGTAGGAATCAGTTTAACAGTAAGTGGCTCTCGTACACAAAGAATCACTTTCAGCTGAGAGAGAACCTTACGTTTCGAGATTCCCCTATGTGTGGGAGAGCAAAGTACGAGCCAGACTATTAGACTTCATCAAACAGATCTCTATTCAGCTGTGTCTCAGTCATAACTGGACTGCTTTGACCCCAGTAAATCATGTGGAAATATTTGTTCTTCTCGTACATATGTTTCAAAATAGATTGATTCAGCGGCGTAGATCAGAATTGATGCATATGCTTTGGATCAAATTAGAAAGCAAACCAAAGATATGATTTTACATTGATCTAAAGGATTTGCAAATTGTATTTTCACCAAAAGAGGGCACTGTTCTGAAAGAAATCGCAGTGGCATTCAGTGTTTTTTTGTTTTGTTTTTTAGGATTATTTATACTGTTATGGAATTTGTTAATAGCTTTGATTTTTTGTTTTCATTTTCCTGTAAGTTTATTAACATTTAGTTTAAGATAATTGAGTTCTTTGTCATTTTTATAGGCGTTTCTATAGCTTATTTATATATTGCTTGATTTTTATTTCATTTGGTCAGTCTGCATCACATCCAAACTTACAGTTATTTTGAAAACCTTGTTTGTTGTTGCACTGGAACAATTTGCTTTGTATATAACGCTATACAAATCAATAGAAGTGAAATTATTCACCCACATAAAAGAAAATAAACAAGTGTGTTTATTCCAGTGCCAATCAGTCCAATTTGTTCTTTTCTTGTATAATTCATTGCAGTCTTTATCCCTCACATTTCAGCATTTTGCAAGAGAATCTCAACAAGCATCTATTATTAGAAACCAAAAGTTTTTTTTTATATTCCACATTAAACATAGACACATTAAACCCATAGCTAATCCATATCATCTCCTTATTATGCATAAACACATCATGAATTATTGATTTGATCCAGTGATTTATGTTGGGTTTATTCCATGAGCTGTAAAAAAAGATCTGTGTGTGGCCACCATCACTGTTCACACACAAATAATCAAAGCATTTAATCTGACCCGTTTCAGAACTGTTTGCGCATGCATTTATTTAAGACAAGCCAGAAGATAAAAGCATATTGAATTGAACTTCCCCACTGGCTTCTTTCCTGCAACTCTATTGTAAAAGACCCAAGTAAGCCGGCCCTAATTAGACTCTGGTGTTAGTGGAGGCTTAGATGCACTCGATTGGTTCAGTGTATATCCGCAGGTACTCTTTTAAATTAGCATTCGGTTTATATAACATGGGAACAGAGGGTCAATGTGAAGTCAAAAGCATCTATATTAACTGCCGAATAGGTATAGTTGTTGGTGTATGGGTGTAATTCTCCTATTGTATAAGACAGGTCTTTGGGTTTAGACATACGTGGAACCATAATCATTGGTCATTTTGACGCCCACATGAGCTCTTGCTGCTAAATACGTCATTACTCAGTTTTTTTTTTTTTTTTTGTTAAGTGTATATGTGAGTTCCACCAGTCTTCAAAGACACATGAGTGCAGCATATGTGAAAATGGGCCACGCTGCAGTGACAAATGTTAATGTAGCAAATTAACAGTTCCAATCATTCCATCATTTTAGCATTAGGTCATTGTAATATCATCCTTAAACGTTGCCCAGATGTTCAGAGTTGGCCTTCAGAGTCCCATGAGGAGATATAGCATGCTCTCTAATGGAAATTTGACTGTACTGTACAGATTTATGTTCTATAATTTAGAGATCAGCAAATAAACTTTCCACAAATATTTGCCATTTATATCTCAGAAATGAATACTTTATTCAGCAAGGATGCATTCAGTTGATTAAAAGTGAAAGTAATTGTTTTGAACTTTTTATTCATCAAAAAAAAAGTATTGTTTAATCCAGATTACATATAAAGACATTCATCTCTGTCATATCACATTTGTAAAAGTGTTTCTACCACAAAATAAATAAGGTTTTGGGCAAAATTACCAAAAAATATGTGGTTGCATAACATTTCTCATTTCCAATCAGTTGAAATGCCACGAACAATGTTTTTTTGTGAGTATTTTAGACTAGTACAAATTGGAAATCAGCCTTAATGGTTAGTTGTCATTTAGCTTTACTCACAATAACACACATTTATTTAAGCTAACTAAATCAGTCTGTATATTTTGGACTGTGTTTTCATTAGTCCTCTTGAGAACACTATGTTTTGCTCAGATGGGTCTAAGTGGTGCCCTCCTTTATTTGCCTAAATGAGCTTCAAATTATAGCATATAATGTGTGTTCCCAATGCATTAATGAAATGAGTGGACTAAAGAACAATAAAACATATTTCCATATTATAATGTGTCTGTCTGCCCTGTGTGAATCATCATTTTCACTTCCTTTCAAAGCCTGCTGTCTAAGTTCAAAACGCTCATCATCTGTAAAGACTTTTGCGCTTTACAAACCCTCTTTCGTAAAGTGTTCTGCAGGGTGAAGGGTGAAGAAATGTGTTGAAAATGATACTCGCAGAAGTCTGGGTAGTATCACTGTCAGCTTATTTTAGCCAAATTACCCTGACCTCACTGCACTGGTCTAATTACGCTCTATGACTGATTACATTTCCTACATTTTTCTGTTTCTAAGTTGTGGTTTTTTTAAACTGGGTACAATTGCTACATGTCTGTGACCTTAAAAGTTCATTCTAACACTGTAAATGTTCACATTTTGTTCATTTGTATACATGCAAAATTTGAAAATGCACTCTCGGTATGTTTGTCTGTGATGGAGTCAGGCTCATACCTAATGACAAAAATACACTGAAAACAGATTAAAAATAGGGTCCCACATTATATTAGGTGGCCTCAATTATTATGTACTTGCATATATATATATATAAAAAAAAGTACAATGTACGTATTGTGTTATTGCAAAACACTTTTGTTGCTATTGAGGTGGGATACTGGTTAGGGGCAGGTTTAGTGGTATTGGTAGGTTTAAAGGTGGGTTAAAGTGTAACTATGTAAGCACAGAAATAAATTACAGATGTAATAGCATTAACATAATTTAAAATATAAAAACTTGTATGTACACAATAAGTGCACTGTATTAACTGATTAATTTAAATGTAAGGCCACCCAATATAAAATAGGACCAAAAATAAATACTTAAATACTTTTATATATATATATTAAGTGTCTCACCAAGGCTGCATTTATACAGTAACAATACAGTAAAAACATTAAGTAAATGTTTTCTATTTGAATATATAATTTATTACTGTGATTGAAAAGCTACATTTTTAGGAGCTGTTATTCCAGTCTTCAGTGTCACATGATCCTTCAGAAATAATTGTAATATGATGATTTGCTGCTCAAGAAACATTTCTTGTTATGTTTAAATGTTTAAAACAGCTTTTCGGCTTAATATGTTTTGTGGAAACTATTCCAAAAATTAAGTACTTGTAATTAGAGTATATTATTTTTTAAAACACTAAGATTACGATTGACTTTTTATGGATTGCATGATTACATATTATTCAGACAATGACATTAAATTATTCCTAATTCATTGATTATGCAAGTTACTAAACACTGGTGATGTATAGTTGTCAAACACCATGTTGTTATTGTATCCAGTGACCTTTAGTAATTGATGATTCTGGAAGTCTGGAAAAAATCAGACCTGGACGGCATTGGGCATGTAATGTCATTGCTGTTTTCATGTTTATTAATGTTTGTTCATATAATTCAGGGATTCACATATGTTTTTGTAAGCCAAACCCCTTAAAAAATATATTTACTTGAAATAAAGGTAATATTTCAGTAATTTAACAACACATTCACAAGTTTACAGTTTTCTGATGTCGGTTAATGGTCTCACTGACATGCAGGTAAACATATAACTTCTTTATATTTTTAGTGTTTAAGTGTTCAAATTATTTTTATTTGATTTATTTTTATGATTAATTCATTAATTTAAATAGCTTTTTTATCAACTCACCAATGCTCTGCAGTTTTTAAATTAAGCCCAGTTTGGGAAATCCTGGTGTAATGCAATGTTTAATGCAATTTATAATAAATATTTAAATTTATTTTTTTATCTTTGCTTTTTTATATCAATATGGTACGTTTAATAGTAAGTTTTAAACAAGTTTGATCAAAAAGTAATCTAAAATAGTCAGTATACATTACATAAAATGAGTAAATTAGATTATGTTACTAACTAACTACAGTTTTCATTTTGTAATCTATAATCATTATTACAATTTGCAAGTAATCTATACCCAGCAGTCAGTAGCATTGTCACTCAAGACATTTTTTATGAGAAACTGAACAATGGCTAAAGAATCAGTCACATCAGATCATTCTGAAGATCTGTTATGTCTATGTCCTTCTAAAGCAACATCCGTTGCTTCAAATGGTAATAAAGTGCCTCCAAACTTACTCTGCCACCATTTGTGCCATGTGATTTGAAATTTGCACAGAAATGCCTTCTGAAGCTTGTGCATTCTGCATTTGAATTTATTGCGCAAGTCTGTAACTTTGAGAGAAAATGTGCTCAGTATGAATATACCTAGCATTTGAAGATGATGTTCCATCTCAGTGTGCTTTGTAATGCTATTTTCACACCACTGACCCTGAAGCAATGCATTCCTGTTGAGTAGAAACTTCTTAAGACTTTCTTGTATTCATGCTGTGGCATCCTCTCTCTAAAGCATTTCATAAAGCAGGGACCGGCAGCTTTGCCTTACTCTTGACCTTAAAAAAAAGCCACTTCAGCAATGTCAATGTGCTCTTATGTTCTTCTGAGGCAGGTCTCAAAGTCCTGAGGTATCCCAGAATACACTGAGATCTCTTCGCTGCTCATGGAGTCCAATTATGGAGTGATGTAACTGAGGATGTCTATTACAAGCCTGGTTATAATCAGTCACACTCACTCCAGACCTGAAGCTGGTCTTCAAGTGCTTCAAGGTCTTCAAGTAGTAGTCATCTTGGTGATGAGAGGATAAATAGTTTGCAAGGTGGTGGCCTAATCACAGTTCACACTTCTAGATTATTTCACTTCTGTAGATTATTTTGATTCTGAGTGCCATTAACTTTAAATCCCAGGCTTCATAAGAAGGACATCATATGTGACCCTGGACCACAAAACCAGTCTTAAATCGCTGGGGTATATTTGTAGCAGTAGCCAAAAATACACTGTATGGGTCAAAATTATCCATTTTTCTTTTATGCCAAAAGTCATTAGGATATGAAGTAAAGATCATGTTCCATGAAGATATTTTGTAAATTTCTTACCGTAAATATATCAAAACTTCATTTTTGATCAGTAATATGCATTGCTAATAACTTAATTTGGACAACTTTAAAGGTGATTTTCTCAGTATTTAGATTTTTTTGCACCCTCAGATTCCAGATTTTCAAATAGTTGTATCTCGGCCAAATATTGTCCGATCCTAACAAACCATAAATTAATGGAAAGCTTATTTATTCAGCTTTCAGGTGACGTATAAATCTCAATTTTGAAAAATTTACACTTAAGACTGGTTTTGTGGTCCAGGGTCACATATGCTTTAAGAATGAGGCACTGGTGGTAGTTGAAAGCGCCAAAAAGTTGCGGTTGGAATCTGGTTCCCCTTTGCCTTTTTCCCTAAATGGTTTGGTTTGTGAGCAGAAAAACTTTGAATGTTATTTTTCACAAAGTTTTACATACTGCTTGCCTCTTATGCCAATAAGCATGCCAATATGCCAATATGTTTGCCTCCACTCTTGCCAATATTTTGACGAATTTTATCATGTTGTCAGCTCCTAATAGGAATGTGATGTAGTCGATTTAACTTATGTTGCCATGTTTTAGTGTATTCCGCAGAATTCCAGTGCAAAAGCTGTGGGAAATGTCTGAAAAAGACTAACCACACAAGGAATAACCTACACCTATTATTAAACAACTAGTTGCTGAAAGAAATACACTCGATCAGATTCGCTTATGCAGGGGAAATGCATGTGTGCATGTCATGGAGGAAAATTCCATTTAGCATGAGCCTCTATAAGTGCATTTATGACTGTTAAAGTTGGCATGATATGGAAATTTATCTACCTATAAATGCATCTTATTGTATTTACTGTGAACGTGCATTTATTTTTAGGTGCAGTAATATCTAATATTGAATATTAGAGAGAGTTGTTTTTCCCGCCCCCTCCTCCTCAGATTCGTCGCTCATGCGGGTTGCCAAGATGCAACAAAGGGACGAGTGCAAATGACATGTAAGCCAACGAGCCTTACCCTGTAAATTAATGAGTTGGTTTATCTACATTTTAATATCCCTCTGGTAATAGAGCTTTTAAGTTGGATGCCAAGGCTTTTTAAGTCTGGGAAAATGTGTAATCTCTGACCAAACTCTGGCTTCCATGGCTGTGATATGCTGTGTTATCTACCAACTGCCAACCCAGAGTTTTGAAATACTATTGGTTAAATTGGCAGTGGGCAAATCATACCGACCAAAACAAAAATAGACATATTCACATAATTTGAATATCTGGCTGTTGTATTGGAGAAACAAGTATATGAATTTCCTAAATATCTGCAAATAGCTATATCATGGCATTTTATGCTTTATACACAGAGAAAAAATTACATAGGCTACAGCACCTTTAAATGTTTCATAATTTTTAATCAATATCATAATGTTACTGTTACTATGGTAGTTTTACAATTCTTTAGAATTTAGAACAAAGCCTTGTCTGAATGCTTTAAATAATTTTAAAAGATTTAATTTGGAAGGTTTTACAAATTATAAAGTCAGAAAAATAGGCAGAAAGACTATGAGATGGTAGATAATAAATAGATTTTTACTAGGCATTGCTAGGATGCTCTGGATAGATAGATAGATAGATAGATAGATAGATAGATAGATAGATAGATAGATAGATAGATAGATAGATAGATAGATAGATAGATAGATAGATAGATAGATAGATAGATAGATAGATAGATAGATAGATAGATAGATATGACATGCCAACATACAAAAAACAAACTATTCTCATACTTACATAACGTTGATGTTGTGTTCACTATAATGGATGACTGCACTTATGGTTGTGTAAGGCCTCTTGCTTACCCTATATTTAAGTTATTCTGAGAATGGATGAGAAGTAAGAACAAAGAGTTGAGTGAAAGAAAGGGCAGAAAAGAGGTCACGGGGGAAAGAAATGGCTATGTGTGAAAATGATTCAGTACGTCAGCTCCTGGCGGGAGTACAAACTCAAGCGGCGATTGGCTCCAGGAGGAGCGAGTCTCTGAACACCACGCTCATGCATATTCCATTCTGTTTCTTCATAAGTCATGTTCCGTCACCTCCACACATCTCCTTTTGGGTGTCGAGGCAGAGCGGCAACATGGAAACAGTGCATTCCACCTGGGTGATCCACTGCTGTTATTTTTACACTGTGAGGTTGGTAAATCAATGGCCATCCATCTGCAGGGACACCGGTCCAACCTGAGTCCACAGGACACTCACACTCCATCTGTCCATCGCTTGATGCATTAACGTTCAGCAAGACAGTTAACGCTGAATGAGTCAGTAGCCATTTTAGTAAGTAGTAGTTTAGCAGATGGTTTTTATCCAAAGTGACTTGCACTACACTTATTAAAAGTAACAATGGGAGTTCATGGCTCGCTCCTGGTGGAGATCAAACAAGCCAAATTCTGATTATAACGTATCACTCCAAATCATTTTTAATTCGATTTTTCTAAAACATTTTTGAAATGTGTACGGTCCTCTTTTCCATATGATGATTCACAATGTCCAAAGCTATTAAGCTCCAAAATGGCAAGAAAATCACTATAAAAGTATAAGTCCATATGACTTTTTGTGTGAGGCACATACTGAAATTTATGTCATTTTAACTCTAACTGAGCTCTTGAATCTCCGCTGTGACCCATAGACGTGCTACCATTCCCCCCCCCCCCCCCCCCACACACAAAAAAAAAAAACCACTTTAAAATCATTTTATGGAAAGTTTTTTTTTTTTTTTTCACAATAACCCCTTTTTTGTTCCATTAAGAAAACAACAGCACGTATGTTTGGAACGATAAGATGTGTAAACAATGACAGATATTTCTTTGTTGAGGTGAACTGTCCCTTTAAGAATCGTTAAACATTGTTGTGCAGTGGTAGTACACTCAAGAACATGATGTTAACATAAAGATATTAAACTTCGTAATAAGTGATTGTGATTCACAAATTGACATAAATTTATTGCAATCCAGAAGCAGAAGTGAATTGCACACTGGCAACAGTGAACAACACTACAAACTGGCATTCCCAGGACTGAAGACACATTAAGTTGAGGATTACCTTAGTTGTTCCTATGCTTTCATCATTGGATGTATAATGTTCTCCCAGGGAGATGATGTTTGCTGTTTGGTCACTCAGTGTACCCACAAACCAGATGCTGCCAAAACATATTGTGGTTTGCCATGTCATTTTGTGGTGTACGGTTCTCTGTCTGTGTGCTTCACGTCTGTAGTATGCAATGTTTCAAATAAGGAAAAACAGCATCGGCCTCTAGCAACCGAAGCATCTGATGCAGCCAAGCTTACGACAGAATACATTTTATAATTTGTTTACAAAAGTAAATATATTTATACTATTTTATACTATTTTTATTTTATACTCTCTCTCTCTCTCTCTCTCTCTCTCTCTCTCTCTCTCTCTCTCTCTCTCTCTCTCTCTATATATATATATATATATATATATATATATATATATATATAGACCACAGTGAATATAAAAGAGATTCCAGGACTTGAAGCATGGTGGAAGACTGAAATTTTAGTGTAATCTTTTAGTAATTTAACTAATTCATTTTAGAAAAAATGTTAACTAGTGTATTAAGCACCTTTATCATCATGATCTGCTTATGCATTCATTCATTCATCCATTCATTTAATTAAAAAAGGAACATTTTCTTTGTCAGGGTGTAGTGTTTTTTGTAGTGTAGTTATTTTACCTTTTATAAAATAATTTAAATAAGTAAATGTTTGTGTGTGTGTGTGTGTGTGTGTGTGTGTGTACCTGGTATTCCCGTTATGCAGACCAAATGCATCCACAAATATAGTAATATCAGTAATTTTTGACCTTGTGGGGACATTTTTTGGTCCCCGTGAAGAAACAAGTTTTTAAATCAAGGATAATAAGGTTTTTGAATAACTAAAAAAGTTAAAGTTTTGTGTAATGGTAGGTTTAGGGTAAGGGGATATAGAATATACAGTTTGAACAGTATAAAAACCATTTATATCTATGGAATAAAACATGGCAACACAATGTGTGTGTGAATCTTATGAGAGTTGTAATGAATGACTAGAGTTCATAATGTTCTGACAGACATTGTACTCAAAAGATCAGAAATGATCAATCAGTTGACCACAACAGCCACAAGCAACCGTGATCAATGGCCGAGATCAGATTTCCTTCTTTATGCCATTTTTATGCCCAGTGCATAACTGAACATCACACACAATATTGGAAATACGGCTTGGAGATCTGCCCTGTGAATTTAATGAACTATTAAACGACTGATGATTTTGACCATGGATATTTGTAAGAACTGGCTTCCTGTAAACACACAGATGTATTTGTGGGTGGCCGTGTGTGATAGAGGGTCAGCGTTAGTGCGCTTGCGTGTAGGTTGGCGTTTCTTGCGGTAAGACCTCGGTTTCCTGTGTTGACTGAGGGCTTTATTGCAGAGCTATTGTACCCAAACATTTTCTTTGGCCCCTGATTTCAGATCCACCACAAACAGGCTCTCATTGCCAGCCTTTGTGTTTCCTCAGCTGGGGGATAACCTCTATTAACTCTCGTCTATTATAAAGAATCTCTCGCTCTCCCTCTCTGTTCTTTTCCCTTGATCGTTCAGTAAAACGCACATTTCTGTCTTCATAATTCTCACAAAATGGCTTTCTCTCTGCTGTAAAAATATAATGTCTATGTGTGCTACTCTTGCGTGTCTGAGACCGATTTGGTCGAAGGCTTGATTCTTACAGGAAACTTTATGCTTATAATGCCTGAGTAATGTGGTTCAGGGATCCAGACTAAAAATAAAAATGACCAGTGGGCCACTGGCTCCTAAAATGAAGGCATTTAGGAGCCAAATTACTTTTTGAGGTGCCAAATTACAGGATCACTCAGTGAAGATGGTTATATTCTTAATTTGGACATGCTGCAGAGTTACTTACGATTTATTGACTCAGTTGTCGGCTCTGTAACTGCTTGAACAGTGAGTGAACGAGTGATTAGGGATTTAAAAGTGTCAAATTCAAGATTACTTTGTAAATCAGTTTGACTGATTTGTCTCAAAACAGTAATTAGTTTGTGAATTGGACTGCGTTTGCTGTACGTAAAACAAGTTCTTAACTGAAAAACAGCAAATGTGTCGGTGTCTGTATATGAGTATTTTTACTAAATTATTTGAGAATTGGCCACTAGTTGGCATTGTAATGATGGATTTTAGATTACAGTAACCATAGTTGTGTTTGGCTGAATCTACAGGAGTCTGACTAAAGGGGTGTTTACATGGCACCTTTTCAACTAAAACTGGAAAATGTCATTCATTTACACAACAACTGCGTATTGGGGGCCTGAAAACTCAAACTTTTGAAACTGATTTCACAGTGCCAGTTTTTGAAAATGATACTGTTACCGTATCTGTGTAAACTATGAAAATGTAAATTTGTGAAAGCAGTAATGTCATGTGCATGTGAACATGTACATCCGTGTGATCCGTGTAATCGAAGATTGTTTTAACGTCGTCTGTATGTGAAAAACATTTTTTTTTAGTACATTGTTGTCATATAAACGTACCTTAAATATACATAACGTGGGTTGGGAAAACTGATAACTGAAACTAAACATAATTTTTCATTAATGAAATAAAACTGAAATCTTAGATGAAAACTACAAAAAAATTAAATGTTGCCTTGGCATTTAACTGAAAATAAGTACGGTAAGAACTGTCATTACTAAAACTAAAATTTAAATAAAAATAAACCTAAATATAAATATTTTTTTTAAAACAAAAACAGTACAAATAAAAATTACTAATAATTGCTAAAATATATTTAATTTCAGTTTTCATTTTAATTTTAGTTTGTATTAGTGGTTTTAAAATTTCATTTTTGGTAACTTAAAATATAATAATGAAAGCTATAATATTATATAAATAATAGTAAAGCAAAGCCCATTCACATCAAGAACGATAACTATAAAGATAACTATAAAGGTAATGATATTAGCGTCCGCGCTCGCGCGTCTGCCGCTTTAAATTCTCGAGCTCGTTACAGCAGGATGGATTCTGATTGGCTGTCAATGTTTGTATAGTTAATCAGCTGGAAAAAAAATCGTTCTTGAAGTGATTCCAGCGATATGGACTCTACTATTCTTTAATATTGAGAACGATTTTTAGAAATATATCTTTATCGTTATGTTTATGGTTATCGTGCTGGGTGTGAACAGGGCTTAACACTATGCTGTGGTTCTACCCTTTTAGTGGAAAAAATTACTTTTACAAACCTAACTAAAGGGCTTCATTCGATTTGAATGGAATTTTTTTCATCTAAAGATTTATTTTCTTTTGAAAAAAATAAATAAATAAAAATCATTTCACAGACTTCAACCAAATACATTTTGGGTTGTAACTAATTGATGACTAAAGTCAAAGAGTAATTGACTTGTATCATGACACTACAACTAAACCAATCAGATGATTAAATATGTTGTAATGTGCCAATGTAAAAAACATTTTTATTTTAACAAAATTATTATCAACATTGTTTAAAATTATCTATATATTTAAAGTTGTCAGTTGTGGTTGTTTTCTCCTCTTGACCCTTCTACTTGGACACTGATGATTTCTGCTGCTTATTTATTGTTGTAATAAATACAGACTTATGAGGCTTTACTTTTGAGTAAGGGTTGATCTGTATAAATCACATGAACAATTCAGAGTCTGAAAACTGGGGAACGTCTGGCTTTATATCAAAGTTTATAGAAAAGGTCAAGGTCACAAGCACTTAACCTCTCTCATAGTGGGGAAGTGCACATCTGTACTGCAGCTTTCCAGCTGCACACGTCTCCCAACCTTTCCTTCTTGCCTTTCTCCACGTTTGGAAATTTACAGGTGTTAGGTCAGCTGCTTTATGTTGTTATGATATTGTTGAAAGGGAGTTTTGAATTTCCCATGACTTTTTCAAAGAGTATCACCATGAAAGCACTTTATGACGCTTGACAGTATGTCCTCTTAATATTGTTTTAACAGAAGTTATGAGAACAAAATTCCTTACAATTCCACTCTGCTTTTTGGGGAATTTGTATAAAACTCAGATTTACAAAGCAAATGAATTGTTAAATTGAAGCAAACTACTTGGTGGTTTTAGCTTAAATGTTCTCATATATTCTTGAGCATGAGCTTTAACTCTGAGCAAGGTTCAATGTGTCTAAGTTTTGAACTGTAGGAGGAGGATAAATTTACATTTGGCTATAGGGATATGAAACGGGGCATGGGAGTGTGGAATCAGAATGAGATGTTGTTGCCTGGGGGGAAACGTTTAAGTTGTAGAAGTGGCAAAGATTTTTAAAAGCTCTCATTGTGAGTCGTGTGGAGAAATATGAGGGTGAGAAGATGAATGAAACAAGGCTTTCTGTGAAAAGCATGACATTTTGAACAAAACTTGAACTCAAGCTTGTCTAAACCAAGCTATTTCGGATATAGATTAATAATGGTGGATTTTAATTGGCTAGAAAATAACTAAGAGGATTATTAATGTTTTAAAAGAAGTCACACAAAGGCTGCATTTGTTTGATCAAAATACAGTAAGAACATTATTACTGTGAAATATTATTATAATTTTAAAAGAACTGTTTTTCTGTTGTAATATAATTTAAAATGTAATTTTTTTGCAATATTTCCTGCTAGTCATTTGCAATTGAGAATTGATGCTCAAGTATAACAGTGAGCATCAAGTGGCAAATTCTAAAATATTATTTATTAATAATTAAATTAGTTAATTAATTTATGTTACTTTATGATTGTTATATTCATTTAGATTGTTTCATGGTCTAGGCAGCCAATAATTCACAGCACAAAACACGCTGTGATCCATAAAATTGCAGTTTATCTTCATAAGCAAGTAAACATGCAATCTAGGTCATTTTTATTATTATTATGCTGATTCTATGATTAGTTCTATATATTTAAATTAGGGCTGTCAGTTTAACACGTTAACTTAATTAATTAGTTATGAAAAAATAACGTGATTAAAATATTTGAACGCAGTTAACGCACTGGCCCCGCTCCCAGACCTGTACCTCATCTTACATTTCATACAGTTGACTGATGACAAATATGATGCAGGGCAACAACTCCATAAATGCAGTTTTATGCTAAAATTCAAGATATTGGGACAAAAAAAAGCCCCATATAAGTTTTTGTCTCATATTTATATAATAAGATAAGCAATATCACATGAGTGCTGTTTGTCCTTATCTTTCATGAGTTTACATGTGATTTTATTAGTGCTGTCAAACGATTAATCGTGATTAATAGCATCCAAAATTAAAGCTTGTGTTTACATAATGTATGTATGTGTACTGTGTATATTTATTATGTATAACACACACACACATAGTATATGTGTCAGGAAAAAACACGGATTCACTTGCAGGTTCAACTCAATATTTATTAAAGTCTCAAAACACAAAACTCGGCCGGGGCAGAAGGCCGGGAGCCACAATTCAGGCCAGAGAATGGGGACAGGAAGAAGGGATCAGTCCAATCAAGCCTCCAGTAACTCCACAAGGCAGAGAGGATAATGTGTAGGGAGATCAGCGCCCACAGTCCCAGCGTCAGTGCTGACGCGACGTCAGAGTGGGGAGAGAACAGGGCACAGAGTCCTAGCGTCAGTGCTGACGCAGCGTCAGAGTGGGGAGAGAACAGCGCACAGAGTCCTAGCGTCAGTGGTGACGCAGCGTCAGAGTGGGGAGAGAACAGCGCACAGAGTCCTAGCGTCAGTGCTGACGCAGCGTCAGAGTGGAGAGTTCCCCATTGAGCGTACCACGAGGGAGATAGCCACAGAACACAGCTCCGGGAACGCCAGGACAGGAACTAGGAAACAGAGACTAGGAGAAACGAGAGGCAGAGAGGGGACAGACGAGAAATCAAACTTCAGGCACTAAACTGAACTTGGAGCCTAGGAAGACACGACAGGACAAGACACGACTAATAAACAGGTAGGTCACGAGCAAGGTGTAGCGTGTTCACACCACAACGATCAGACACAAGACTACAGACAGGGGAGCTTAAATAGAGGGAGAATAATTGGGTAACTAGTCACAGGTGTGATGGCAGCTAAAGTAGTAATTGAGATAACGATGGGGAGGGGAAGCACGAAGACAACGAGCACATGGCAAACTGTCAAAACAAAACCCACGTGATCAACAATAAACACGTGCAACAGACACAACTTGCTGATCAGACCAAAGTCATGACAGTACCTCCCCCCCCAGGGGCGCCACCTGGCGCACCCAGGAGGGGCTCACCTCGTCGCCGGCGGAAGTCCTCGACCAAAGTCTGATCCAGAATGTCCCGGCCCGGTATCCAACTCCTCTCCTCTGGGCCGTACCCCTCCCAGTCCACCAGAAACTGGAAACCCCGGCCACGCCGTCTAACGTCCAAGAGCTTTCTCACAGTGTACACTGGAGTGCCATCCACTATACGAGGGGGAGGGGGGGTTGGGGAAGAGCCAACAGGGCGAAGAGGGGAACGAAACACTGGCTTAATCCTGGATACATGAAAAACAGGGTGAACCCGACCAAGCGTGTGAGGAAGCTTGAGCCGCACTGCCACTGGACTCAGAACCTTGGTGATGCGATATGGCCCAATGAACCTGGGTGCCAGCTTACGAGAAGGCACCCGGAGAGGCAGGTCCTTGGTGGAAAGCCATACTTTCTGACCACATACGTACTGAGGAGCAGGAGTCCTGTGGCGATCAGCCGCTGCTTTGGTCCGTCTGGAAGCCCGGGCCAAGACTTCCTTAGCCCTCCTCCAGGTGCGGCGACACCGACGGACGAAGGCTAAGGCAGACGGGACCGCAGCTTCGGGTTCCTGAGCAGGGAAGAGAGGTGGTTGGTAACCCATGGAACATTGAAAGGGAGACATACCTGTGGACGCTACAGGAAGGGAATTGTGGGAATACTCGACCCACGGTAGCTGCTGACTCCAGGAACTCGGACTATGTGATGCCAGGCAGCGGAGAGCTCTCTCGAGATCCTGGTTGGCTCGCTCGGACTGCCCATTGGTCTGAGGGTGAAAACCTGAAGACAAGCTCGTTGAGGCCCCGATCTGTCTACAGAACTCTTTCCAAAACCGGGAGACAAATTGTGGTCCTCTGTCGGAGACCACATCCACCGGAAGACCATGAATCCGGAAGATGTGGTCCACCACCACCTGTGCAGTCTCCTTGGCGGAAGGGAGTTTGGGCAAGGGAATAAAATGGGCCGCTTTGGAGAAGCGATCCACCACCGTCAGAATCACGGTGTTGCCTCTCGATGGGGGAAGGCCAGAGACAAAATCAAGGGCCAGGTGTGACCAAGGACGAGAGGGAATGGGCAAAGGCTGCAACAGACCAACAGGAGACTGGTTAGAAGTCTTATTTTGAGCACACACCGAGCAAGCCAACACAAACTGCCTGACATCCTTGGCCATGGATGGCCACCAGAATCGCTGGCGGATGGCGGCCAGCGATCTCCGAACCCCTGGATGACAGGTTACCCTGGACTCATGACCCCACCGAAGGACCTCAGGGCGCAGCGCAGCCGGCACAAATAACAGACCCTCCGGACACCTCCTCGGGACCTCCCCCTCCCGCACGGCCTTCTTTACCCGCCGCTCGACATCCCAAGAGAGGGATCCCACCACCATCCCCGTGGGGAGAATGGTGTCAGGAGCCACATTCCTCCCAGGACCCCCGAACAGACGAGAAAGGGCGTCAGGCTTAGTGTTCTTGGAACCCGGCCGATACGAGAGGGAGAAGTTAAACCGCCCAAAGAAGAGTGCCCAGCGGGCCTGGCGAGCATTCAACCTCTTGGCTGAACGGATATATTCCAGGTTCTTATGATCCGTCCAGACCAAGAAGGGCTGCGCTGCTCCCTCCAACCAATGGCGCCACTCCCCCAGAGCCAGCCTGACTGCCAGCAGCTCCCTGTTACCCATGTCGTAATTTCGTTCTGCAGGGCTCAGGCGGTGAGAGAAAAAGGCACAGGGGTGCACCTTCTCATCTCTAGGGGACCGTTGGGACAGAACCGCGCCTACCCCGACCTCAGAGGCATCTACCTCGACAATAAATTGCCGTTCAGGATCTGGAAGACAAAGAACAGGAGCAGAGATGAAACGGGACTTAAGAACATCAAAGGCCTCCTGAGCCTGAGAATTCCACCTGAACGGTACCTTGGGTGAGGTAAGTGCCGTTAAGGGTGCAGCAACCAGGCTAAAGTTCCGGATGAATCGCCTATAGAAGTTGGCGAACCCCAAGAACCGCTGCAGCCCCTTCCGAGAGTCAGGGGTTGGCCACTCGGCTACGGCCCTTACCTTAGCAGGATCAGCCTTGATCCCCTCCGCTGAAATAATATGCCCCAAGAACGAAACCGACTTGGCGTGGAACACACACTTCTCCGCCTTGGCATAGAGCTGGTTCTCCAGCAGCCGTTGTAGCACCTGACGAACATGTTGAGTGTGTACCTGCAAGGAGGGAGAGAAGATGAGGATATCATCGAGATACACAAAGACAAATCTGTTTACCATGTCTCTCAACACATCGTTGATCAGGGCCTGGAAGACAGCTGGGGCGTTAGTAAGCCCGAAGGGTAAGACCCGGTATTCAAAGTGTCCCGTAGGGGTATTGAAGGCTGTCTTCCACTCATCCCCCTCACGAATACGGACCAAATGGTAGGCATTGCGGAGGTCTAACTTTGTGAAGACCTTGGCTCCCTGTAACAATTCAAAAGCAGATGACATCAGAGGCAGAGGATACCGGTTTCTTATGGTGATGTCATTTAGGCCCCGATAATCAATGCAGGGCCGCAGGGAGCCATCCTTCTTCTTAACGAAGAAGAACCCAGCGCCAGCAGGTGAGGAAGAGGGACGGATGAGGCCGGCATTTAAGGATTCTTTAATATACTTGTCCATGGCCTCTCTTTCAGGACCAGACAGGGAGTACAAACGCCCCTTAGGCGGAGAAGTGCCTGGGAGGAGGTCAATGGCACAGTCGTACGGCCGGTGAGGTGGTAAGGACGTGGCCCGGGACTTACTGAAGACCCGGCAAAGATCGTGGTACTCCGCCGGGACTCCGGAGAGATCAGCTGTCTCCACCTGAAACACAGAAGACAAAGAGCCAGGAGACAAGGCAGCACCTAAACAAGCAGCAAGACAGGACTGACTCCAAGATAACACAGAGTTTCCTGACCAATCCACATGAGGGTTGTGCTGCACCAACCACGGGTGCCCCAGAACAACAGGAGCACCCGGGGAATCAAGGAGGTATAGCTCAATTACCTCACGGTGATTGCCAGAAACAACTAAACTTACTGAAGGAGTGGAGTGGGTGATGGAGGAGAGGAGAAGGCCATTGAGGGAACGGACAGATATGGGAGAAGGGAGAGGAATGGCAGGAATGCCCCACTGCGCCGCAACAGAAACATCCAAGAAGTTGCCTTCAGCTCCTGAATCGAGAAGAGCAGAACAGGAGTGAATGGTGTCCTTATATTTAACGGAGACAGGGAGCAGGGTACGAGACTTGGGGGACTCGAGACACGGGGAAGCACCCATCAGAATCCCCCGGCTTACTGATGGGCCCTGGCTTTTAAAGGACACTGGACGGCTCTGTGCCCCGGCTTCCCACAATACAGGCAGAGACCTCGAGCCAGTCGATCCTGCTTCTCCTTGGCTGTGAGACGTAGACGTCCCACCTGCATGGGCTCCGGGTCAGCTACAGAAGGTGGGGAGGTAGAGGCAGAACTGGGCGCCCCCTCGTCCAATGTCCAGGTGGGTCGGGCAGACCACCGCTGACGGCGACGCTGAAGACGCCCCTCCACGCGCAGAGCCAATTCCACGAGGGAGTCGAAATCACGAGGCAGCTCATGAGTAACAATCTCGTCCTGGATCTCATCATCCAGCCCCTCCCGAAACCTAGCACGCAGAGCAGCTTCATTCCAGTCGCAGGCGGCCGCCAGTGTTCTAAACTGGATGGAGTAGTCCGTGACTGAGCGACCCGCCTGACTCAACCGCACCAGCTGGGAAGATGCCTCATCACCCTGTGCGGATCGATCAAACAGCTTAATCATTTCGGCACGGAAATCCTGAAATGTGGCACAGAATGAGGCACGAGCGTCCCACACAGCAGTAGCCCAATCGCGGGCCCTCCCCTTCAAGAGGGTGATCACGAATGCCACCTGAGACTCCTCCGTGGCGTAGCGGTGAGGCTGGAGTGCAAAGACCAAGGAGCACTGGGACAGGAAGGCCCGGCATGAATTTGGATCTCCATCGTAGGGCGGAGGACTGTTGGCGTGGGGTTCTGGCTCAGCCTGGGGTGGAGAACGGACAAGGGAGGCAGCCGAACGGTTGGCCAGGGCCTCCTGCTGAAGTTCCTGTACCAGTACTTTGAGTTCAGCTACCTGGGCTGTCAGTAGGTCAACCTCCCTTGAGGCAGCTGTTAACTGGGTGGAATGCTGGCCAAGGAGAATGCCCTGTTGCGTCACAGCAGTCCTGACTGGGTCTGCTCCTGCTGAATCCATAGTGGTCTGATCGTTCTGTCAGGAAAAAACACGGATTCACTTGCAGGTTCAACTCAATATTTATTAAAGTCTCAAAACACAAAACTCGGCCGGGGCAGAAGGCCGGGAGCCACAATTCAGGCCAGAGAATGGGGACAGGAAGAAGGGATCAGTCCAATCAAGCCTCCAGTAACTCCACAAGGCAGAGAGGATAATGTGTAGGGAGATCAGCGCCCACAGTCCCAGCGTCAGTGCTGACGCGACGTCAGAGTGGGGAGAGAACAGGGCACAGAGTCCTAGCGTCAGTGCTGACGCAGCGTCAGAGTGGGGAGAGAACAGCGCACAGAGTCCTAGCGTCAGTGGTGACGCAGCGTCAGAGTGGGGAGAGAACAGCGCACAGAGTCCTAGCGTCAGTGCTGACGCAGCGTCAGAGTGGAGAGTTCCCCATTGAGCGTACCACGAGGGAGATAGCCACAGAACACAGCTCCGGGAACGCCAGGACAGGAACTAGGAAACAGAGACTAGGAGAAACGAGAGGCAGAGAGGGGACAGACGAGAAATCAAACTTCAGGCACTAAACTGAACTTGGAGCCTAGGAAGACACGACAGGACAAGACAAGACACGACTAATAAACAGGTAGGTCACGAGCAAGGTGTAGCGTGTTCACACCACAACGATCAGACACAAGACTACAGACAGGGGAGCTTAAATAGAGGGAGAATAATTGGGTAACTAGTCACAGGTGTGATGGCAGCTAAAGTAGTAATTGAGATAACGATGGGGAGGGGAAGCACGAAGACAACGAGCACATGGCAAACTGTCAAAACAAAACCCACGTGATCAACAATAAACACGTGCAACAGACACAACTTGCTGATCAGACCAAAGTCATGACAATATGTGGTATATAAATATATTTAATATATAAACATAACATATAATTCTTAAATATATACAGTGGGGAAAAAATGATTTGATCCCCTGCTGATTTTGTATATTTGCCCACTGACAAAGAAATGATCAGTCTATAATTTAAATGGTAGGTTTATTTTAACAGTGAAAGACAGAATAACAACAACAAAATCCAGAAAAACACATTTCAAAAAAGTTATAAATTGATTTGTATTTTAATGAATCAAATAAGTATTTGACCCCTTCGCAAAACATGACTTAGTACTTGGTGACAAAACCCTTGTTGGCAATCACAGAGGTCAGATGTTTCTTGTAGTTGGCCAGCAGGTTTGCACACATCTCAGGAGGGATTTTGTCCCACTCCTCTTTGCAGATCCTCTCAAAGTCATTCAGGTTTCGAGGCTGTTGTTTGGCAACTCGAACCTTCAGCTCCCTCCACAGATTTTCTATGGGATTAAGGTCTGTAGACTGGCGGCCACTCCAGGACCTTAATGTGCTGCTTCTTGAGCCACTCCTTTGTTGCCTTGGCCATGTGTTTTGGGTCATTGTCATGCTGGGATACCCATCCACGACCCATTTTCAATGCCCTGGCTGGCTTCAGTGCCCTGATGGTACATGGCCCTGTCCATCGTCCCCTTAATGCGGTGCAGTTGTCCTGTCCCCTTAGCAGAGAAACACTCCCAAAGCATAATGTGTCCACCTCCATGTTTGACGGTGAGGATGGTGTTCTTGGGGTCATAGGCAGCATTCCTCCTCCTCCAAACACAGCGAGTTGAGTTGATGCCAAAGAGCTGGATTTCGGTCTCATCTGACCACAACACTTTCACCAGTTCTCCTCTGAATCATTGGCAAACTTCAGACGGGCTGTACATGTGCTTTCTTGAGCAGGAGGACCTTGCTGCAGGACTTCAGTCCTTCACGGCGTAGTGTGTTACCAGTTGTTTTCTTGGTGACTATGGTCCCAGCTGCCTTGAGATCACTGACAAGATCCTCCCGTGTAGTAGAGGTCTTCTCGGGTCCTAAAATCCATACCCGACTCGAATCGACCCGAATCACTTCTTACCCGAACCTGACGTGCATAAATATTTTTTTTTAAAAAGATAAACCCGACCCGAGACAGACCCAATGAAAGTAGACCAGAGTCCGACCTGACCCGACCGCATTTATTTTCGAACCCGACTGGACCCGAACGTAAACGTCATTGACATGTGCACAGCCTGCAGCCCCGCATCGGCCCAGAAAAATCCCGGGGTCCTGCTGACTGATTTGGCCGCTGCTCCATTACTTTCCTTCAGTTTATTTACTTATTAGCCTATTACTTTATATTTTTGCCTGCCTGATGGATGCATGTTATTTCTGAGTTTGGCTTTCAATTGTAACCAGTGGATTTGAAATATAAACGTGATAGTTTTATAAAAATTAAATCGATAGGTTAATAAATCATGGATTTGCTAGTTTGGTCTGCAATGATATTTACCTCATCTCTGGTGAAGGGCTTCTGCACAAAAAAAAAGAAAAGCCTCTCAAAAATTAACTTAACATGAACGCACAAGTAGGCTACACATCCGGGAAGGTTTAAAAGAATTCAGGTCTAATCAGGTCCATTTGGGAAAAGCACATTTATTTTAACTACCCAAGACCCGCGGCTGCTAATGCCGAACCCGACCCATGTCCGAGGCACTCGTAGTAGTTTTGGACCCGAACCCGTACGCGTCTCGGGTTTTCGGATCCAAGTGGACCCGCGAAGACCTCTACCGTGTAGTTCTGGGCTGATTCCTCACCGTTGTCATAATCATTGAATCTCCACGAGGTGAGATCTTGCATGGAGCCCCAGCCCGAGGGAGATTGCCAGTATTTTGTGTTTCTTTCATTTGTGAATAATTGCACCAACTGTTGTCACCTTCTTGTCCCTGACATCCTTGGACAGCTCTTTGGTCTTGACCGTGGTGGAGAGTTTGAAATCTGATTGATTGATTGTTTCTGTGGACAGGTGTCTTTTATACAGGTAACAAGCTGAGATTACTCCCTTTAAGAGAGTGCTCCTAATCTCAGCTCCTTCCTGTATAAAAGCCAGAAATCTTGCTGATTGATAGGGGATCAAATACTTATTTCACTCATTAAAATGCGTTTTTCTGGATTTTTTGTTGTTGTTGTTGTTATTCTGTCTCTCACGGTTCAAATAAACCTACCATTAAAATGATAGACTGATCATTTCTTTGTCAGTGGGCAAACGTACAAAATCAGCAGGGATCAAATACCCCCCCCCCCCCCCCCCCCCACACACACACACTGTACATGCATGTTTTTGTATTTACATATACATAATAAATATACACAGTATACACTCATATATTATGTAAACAAAAACTTTTATTTTTGGATGCGATTAATTGCGATTAATCGTTTGACAGCACTAGATTTTATATAACAGTTCAGTAAATAAGAAGTTAATGTTGTTTTCTATTTCATTTTAAATACAATAGTGTCTGTTTTTGCTCAACTCTGCAGAGAAAATATTACTTTTAAAGCTATAGCAGAATTGTCCTGTGTCTCCAAGCAACACAAAGATGATTCATTTCTGAATGAATCCTTGTTTTGAAGGAATCATGTTTATTCATTCGAATAAATGAAAGACTCATAAAGACATTTATTGCCACCTGCTGGTAGTTTTAGTTTCTTATTTAGAGTGTAATTTAATTAAAAAAATAAAACATTAAAGGTATAGCTCACCCAGAAATTTAAATTCTGCCATCAATTACCCTCATGCCTTCTTTTATGTTCCATAGTTTATGTTAGGCCGTTAATTGTAGCCTAAACATTATGTAATAGCCTAAATTTTATGTTGAATCAAATGAATGATTTCTTTCTAAAGCTACTATTTGTAATGTCTACTTGATACTTTCTCATTTAACACAATATAGCTTTAAATGGCTTTAAAATATATTTTGTGGGTAATTTCACAGCCAAAGGTAATTTGCAATTAATTAATCGACACATCATGTAATTAGATTACAAATTTTAATCGACTGACAGCCCTAATTTAAATATATGGAAAGCTTATCCTACTCTATTTTACCAGCTGAAAGTCCTAATTATTTTGTCATCCTGATTATGCACAATTATGATTTTATTATTTACCTTTAGCGTGATTTTCAGAATAGATCTGCAACCCATTGTTTGGTTGCAACTCACCATTTGAAAACCACTGCTTTATGTAGCTCATGTCATTAAACTAAAGACTGTAAATACAAAAAAAAACATTAGAGACAATAGAGATTTTTGGCAAGACAACATTCAAGCATTATAAAGAGTAGTTCCCCTATTCTGAACTCTCTTTAGTTCAAGGAATAGTGTGATCTGCTGGTGTAAAGTGAGGTATTTGTCCATGAAGTGACTGATGGATGAAGTGCTTATGGTAAGGTCAGCAGATCCTGGATTCATTCCCGGTCACACCCTCACATCCAACTTTCCTCTCGCTAACATCCAGTTTCCTGTTCTAACACCTCACCGACTCAGTCTTTCCCTATTTCTCCCCCTCATTCCTTCACTTGTCATTCCTCTTTTTCCCCCCTCTGACTATCTCTCTAGCTCCCCTCAAGGTCAGTCGAGACGGCAGGGCAATAACGTAGAGGGTGACACGCAGAGCTTTGAAGTGGTGTTCCAGGGACAGAATCACCTGGACTTGTGAAGTTGTACGTAAGGACTGAAGTATTTGTTCTGGTGCTGCTGTGGTTATGGGTCTCTTGGGTGGCCCCCACGGGCCCTTGAAGATTTTGGAGAGAGGGAGCAAGCGGGACAGGATTAGGTTCAGGTCCAGCCAGAAGTGGAACTAATGGGTCCATGTGTGCACAGACACTTCTGAAGACCAGATGCTGAGGGGAGAGGGGGTCTCCTTTTCTCACACCACTGTCCTTCAGTAGAGACAGGAAGCGAGAGGGAGAGTAAAAATAGGTTTAATGTTGCACATATGCACGTTTGAAGTGTAATAACACTGTAGTGTTTGATATAGTGCAGAGTCACATACTGTATACACAGTATATACTGTACATCAACGGTCAAAAGTTTGGAATCATTCAACAAGGCTGCATGAATTTAATAAAAGAAATACGGTAAAAACAGGAATATTATGAAATATTATTGCAATTTAAAATAAATGCTTTTTGTTTAATATATTTTAGTGTCACATGATCCTTCAGAAATCATTCTAATATACTGATTTGCTGCTCAAATATTAATATTAATGGTTCTTATTAATGAAAACAGTTTGTATTGCTTAACATGTTTGTTAAAACTGTGATTTTTCTTCAGGATTCCTTGATGAATAAAGAGTTAAAAAGAATTTCAAGTAATGTATTTCAAGTCACCTTTATTTCTATATCCTTTTATGCAATACAGATTGCGTCAAAGCAGCTTACAGAGATAAAGAGGAAAACATCAGAATGATTTATGGATTTTGTAACACTGTTAATGTCTTTACTATCATTTTTGATCAGTTTAATGCGTCCTTCCTGAATATAAGTATTAATTTCTTTGTGAATGATAGTGTTTATATATATTTTTAATTTTAGTTTTCTAGTTTGCATGGATGTGTATTAAATAAATTTTTTATATCAAACTTTTGCATTTAAATTATTATCAAAACAGACCTGCACATTATATAGATTAAAAAAAAGAAAAAAAAACAAAAAAAAAAAACAAACACTGAATGCAAGTAAAACCACAGTAGGAGAAAATGTTAAAGGGATAGTTCACCCCAAAATGAAATTTGAAGTGAAACTTTTCATTTACTCACCCTCAAGTTGGTCTAAACCTGTATGAGTTTCTTTCTTCTGTTGAAAGCAAAAGAAGATATTCTGAAGAAAGTTGCTAACTAAACAGTTGCCTGTAGCCATTGACTTCCATAGCAATGAAAAGTTTGGGTGAACTGTCTCTTTAACAATCACAGTTGACCTTCCTATTCCTTTCTTGCTGGCTTGTAATTACTGAATAATTGACATTTAAATGACTGAAATGAATATATATTACATGAAATACATATACTACAATATTGATTTATAACAGATGATGTTTTGTATTGGGTTCTGTATATGTGATCCTGTGGATGAGTCAGGTCTTGGCTGGGATGGGGATTGGGAGGTGCTGTTTCTTGGCCGAAGGCTTCTTTTTACACTTGGATTAATCTCTCTCACCTTTTTCCTCCCTCTGAAAAGAAGGTCCTGATAATGATTTCTGACTTAATGGACTAGAATAAAAAAAAGTTGTATTTTCTAAGTGGAGGCCAACAGATTTGACATCTAACAGCTGTTGGAGCGTCTTAAATGTGCAGCTTGAATGACTAGAGGGCAGTGTCTTCCTGAGGAAAAGATATTAAGTCTTAGTGCTTTTAATTTCCATCTTTGATTATATAACAGTGGGCTAAAACCATGGATGAACTTTCCAAGTGAAGATCATAATATATCATTTATATGTATATGTATTGTAATTCCTTTTGCAGGAATTAATGTACCTTGTGCCACGTACGTTTTTTTGTAAGGTACTTGAACATAATCCATCTGATTTTTATGTTTTTCAATGCGGTCATCATTTCCCCATCAAGCTTGTCTTAACACTTTGTTTTAGATCATAGTTCAGGCTTGACATCAAATCCTGAAAGTCTGGGAGCTTTTAAGCAGAATTGGGATCAATCAAAAGGTTTCTACTTTCTGGCTTGCAGTGATCAATGCCTGACTTGTAACAATTTACAAGTGCAGGCTTTGGCAAAACATTCCGAAATTTTGGAGGCAAATCTTTTTTTAAGCACTGTGTAGTAGCTAGTAACATAGTTTTACATTGACATTTAAGGCATTTTGCTGGTGATCTTATCCAAAGCAAATTATAAACATCTTTTAGTGTTTTCATGTTGGAAAAAAATACTTTTAAATTAATCCCTGATGATCATCATAAGGGCTGGACAAATTCTGGCAAAGACAGAGAGAGAAACTCTGACACATTTCAAACAGGTGTCATATGATTATGTTTTCATGCATCCTGGCTCTTACAGCAATTTTAGCAAGTAGGACATGTTCCTGGATCAATGTCCTGAACCTGGAACAAAATCCCTATCAACCAATCAGATTTTAGGGATAAGGAAGGATTTATAAATATTCCAGTCAGTTATTTCCCAATATTTAGGATACGTTCATGCATCATCTACCAGTCAATACCATAGTTTGCTTAGGAAGCATTCAGGAAAACTCTGATTAGATGTATCTGTATCTTCATGATATTTGTCAGGAAACAAGTGGAGATGACAAGGGATTTGAGCGCAGCCGAGTCCTTCATGCGAGCGCCTATCTGCTCACTGTCAGCTAGCGAGGACATCACCTCCAGCACGTGTTTATCAGAGTCTATCCTCCGTTACACCGACAGAGGAAAAACGGAGACAGGGCCAGATGGGAACTATTACTAGCCCTCTCAGCGTTTCAGTGTGCTTTATTGCCATGACAAGTTACGCTACATGTGTATTGCTAATGCAATTGTGGGTTAGCTTGAAGACAATAGAAAACATAAACTCTAAACATAGCAAGAAAACAATATTAGTAAATTGAGGTTACAATACAAAGTCAGAAGAGTTGTTTACAGTACATTCAGAAACATTTTAAATCATTTAGGCACTGTCTGAACTTATTAAAGGAATCGTTTGCCCAAAAATGCACTCCCTCTCAGGCCATCCAGAATGAGAATCTGAACAGATTTGGAGAAATGTATCATTACATACATGTAATTGTAAACATTTATAAAAATTCTAAAATATTTATATATGAAAACAACATATCTCTAATTGATCTCTTTTATTTTTGTACCTTTAAATTGAATTCATTGCTTCGTTTACCGGACTCCCATAATCTTATGATGGCTGGTTGTACAGTGTTATAATGGTTTTTTATTTGCTTTTGTTGTAAAGAATTTTCTTTTAAACCAGGTTTGTGTAAATGCTTGCAGGTTTGTATGTGCTTGTAAATGCTTGTTAGATTGAAGGAGGTTGATCATGATAAGTTCATTCATTCTGAATTGGTTCTGCAATCTGTAACCGAGGTTCTCACGGCTGCGTGCGACCAACTCTAAATCGTCCGGCGGTCTCTGGTGCTGATTTAGTATTCATAGTTTTAGATGTCGGTCCCGCTGAGAGAACAGTGTGAGTTTTGATGTGATGGCCAACATCAGGTGAAAAGAAGCATGATGCTGTATGACTCACCCTCAGAGTTGACCGAAATGAGTTCACCAGCAACAAGCCAGGCTTCATCTCGAGTTAAACTCCCTCCATCATCCAGAAGCGCTGGCAGAGGTGAAGAAAGCCGAGCAAGAAAAGCCGAAAGAATGATGTAGGAATGTCGGAGCGAAATCCTTTGGCAGAACTGGGTCTTGTTTGCACAGTAAACCTCACAGTCTTGTGTACCGCCGCGAAGGGAAATGCCCACATTGTTGAGTTGGGAGACCCTGGTTACGGTGGAGCGAGGGGCCCCCACCAGGCAAGTTTGGAGAAACAACAGGATGAAGGTCAGCTAATATAGCAGTTAATTCCACTTCCCTGTCCCCATGGCTCCCAGCTGGGGTTTATTTGAAGATCCCAGACGTCAAAGTCACCGAGTACTTTGTTCGGCTGGTGAGTGCCGCGGGCCTGTGCCAATACTCGGGAATATTAATGTATTCTGATGAAATGGGGGTCAATAGGGATTGCTTGTGAAGGATGGAAAATTCCATGCTCTCACCGTGCTGTTGTATTTCTGTCCGCGCTTTTTTGGACTTCTCTTTCTCCCTGTATTCCCATTGGGCTGTTAATCCAACAGCGCTTGACAGTGGACTTTCTTTTTCATAGAAATCACTCTTGAAATATTCCGATCTGATGTTCTTTAATGTGTGATGAATCAGTGCGTTAATGTTTTTATCTTCTAGGGATCTGCGCTGCACTTCGTTAGTGCGTGGTTTGATTGATTAGCTTTTGTCAGTTGTTATATGTTTTGATGTTCTCTTAGAGAAGATCTCTCACTAGTCGTATTGTGCTGTAGTCATGAATGACACCTTAAATGTTCAGGGTTTTTGAGGAAAGAGATTGAACTGTTTTTGCAAAGTGGATGATAAATCAGATGAAGAATCTCATAGACTTACATTGAAGGATGGACACAAACCGCAACTAGAGACTACAATATTGTGGAGTCTTGGAGGAGGGCTATGCAACCCCCTAGCAACCAGCCAGAACCCACTCTAGCAATCGCATATAGCAACACACACACAAAAAATTCTTAGTTTTACTGTACAAAGAAAAATATTTACTGACCCCAAACTTTTGAATAGCAGTGTATATTGCAACGCAATATTTCTATTTTGAATAAACACTGTTCTTTTTATTTAGGCTATCAGATCCTGAAAAAAATATCACAGGTCCCAAAAAATATTAAGCAGCACAACTGTTTCCAACATTGATTATAAATCATCATATTAGAATGATTTCTGAAGGATCATGTGACATTGAAGACTGGAGTAATGATGCTTTGAAAATGTTTTGATATTTTACTGAAAAACAAGACAAAAATACCGATTTCAAAAATTTTGCAGCATAGTGGTGGTGATGCATATTTTGTATAAAGATTATTAGAGTACATTTTACAAGAAAATGCTATTTAGTCTTTCTGCTTCAAGTTTTCACATTCAATCCAGTGTTATTTGCCATTTATAATTAATAAGTGAAAATTAATAAGTTAATAAAATTGTTTCTACACCAATTCCGTTTTCAGTGTGCAAATGCAGCTTTATTTCTATTATTTTTGGCTTTGTATCTCACTATTTATACATTATTTCTCATGTCTGAGACATCTCATTATTGTGACTTTTTACCGTAGTAATTTGAATTACATTCTCATCAGGTCAGTTTTACATTCTGAGTGAAACTGGCATTTATAGAGGATTATTTTTAGTAGGGAACTGTGAAAAAATTCAGTTACACATGATAATAATTATAATAAAAAAAAAAACTGTTACAAAGGAATCTAATTGGATAATCATGGATAATCATACTTCCGATCAGATGGAAATGACATAGAAAAACTCAATGTAAAGTCAGTATTATTATTATTTTACTAATTCCTAAAGCATATGTTTTCATTCCTAAAGCATATGTACACTGTTAAAAAAAAAATCAGTAAAATTTACGGTAAAAGAACGGCAGCTGTAGTTGCCGGAATTCTACCATAAAAATATAGCAACATTTTAGGTTTTACTGTTTTAACTTAAATTTACAGTTAAATACCATAATTTCATTAACTGATATAATGTTAATATACCATCCTATTGAAGTACTGAAATCTGTTTTGTAACTTTGAAATACACTGATAACCACCAAATGCAGGTGGTGATGAGAAAGTCACATGATGAACCAAAGCTCATCACAAGCAGCTTTTAAATAATAACATATATAGAGGGTGCACAGTGTCATTCACACAAACAATAAACACCATCATGGTGAGACTCACAAATATGCAATAAACATTAATTTAACAACATTAGATGTAACATACAACCCTAATAAACATAACTGATTAGAAAAAAACTAAGAAACCTAATTATTTCAAAGAAAAAACATCAAATTCAAACAAAATTCTGGGAATTCTGGGAACATAAATTTTCGGTTTTTCCCTGTAAATTTTACATTCTTTTTCCACTTCCAAAAACGGTATTTCACCGTAAAATTGTCTGAAATGTCTATTACAGTTTTTGACCGTGTATATTAGGGGAACTTACCGTTAACCATTTAACAGGTTTTTACTGTAGCATTTTCACAGTTTTTTACCGTTAAAATCACGTTTTTTACAGTGTAGTGTAGTCTAATGTTTTTTTAAACACTTAAAATTGTGTATTATGCCTTGGAATGTGAAGAGCACATCTTAGTTGTCGTCCCACCAGCGAAACAAGAGCATCGTGTTCACACCTGCCTTTGCTCTTTCTTGAAAGCGTGTGAATGAAAATTAAGAGTGCTTGAGCATTAGCAAAATTGTCTTTTTGGTTGTTTACTTGCAACCGGCGAGAGTATACCTATATATCCCAGAGAATTGCTGACATATATATCATACAGGTCCTGAAGGCCAAGTGCCTTAATCCTGTATGGAAATGTTAATGAGATAAAAGCAACCCAACCTCACATTCCTGTGCGCGGTAAGGAATCCCAGCCACTCTTATATACATAAGAGGCGGCTTTGTGCCCGTGTCTCGTAAGCCAGAAATTAGCACTGAAAGAGAGGGGGAAATGGAGAGAATGAGTGAAAGGAATAAGGGAAAAGGACAGAGAGAAATGCCAAGGGCGTAGGTGTCAAACACTTGGGCCCCCATTTTGTGTGTAGGTGTGTGTGTGTGTGTGTGTGTGACTGGGTGAAGCGCTTGATATTGAGCACCTCTTTGAATCCTGCTCTGATTTGGACTCCATTAAGGCGCCTGGGCATTTGTTTCTCATGGAGCAATTCTCAAGGGCTTTGGGCCATTCTGTGAAAACCATGTGGGAGCAGAGAGAGCGAGAGACAGGGAGAATTAGAGGGGTGGGAGAAAGAGAACTGGGAAGTGCACATGCTCAATGTGTATTCACTTTGTTTCCAAACTGGCAACAAGAAAACGCTGAACCCTGATGCTCACGAGACAAGACAGCAGAAAAGCATCGCGGCTGTTTGGTTTGGTTTTTAAACAGGAACACGACCGCATGCATGTTTGGGGTTTAATTAGGGTTAGTGGCCTTCTTCTGCCTGAGTGCTGTGGCAAATTAGGGTAATCTGGGATATTACTGAATAAATAATAATTAAGCAAGTTAAAAAAAAAAATGAATAGCTTGAAAGTGCAAAACTTTGAAGATTACCTTAAATTCCACTGCTTACCTTGTCAAAAAAAAAAAAAAAGAAAAAAAATAATTAGCAAGAAGTGGTTTAATACTATGACAATGTTGAATTCTATATTCTGAGGCAAACTGAATGTAAACAATACATCAGTGTGTTGACAGTAAAGCATTTTACTCTGTTACTGTAATTATAAGCACATTTTTCAAGAATCTGTGCCCATATTTTCTTTTAAGGAAACTTTTACTTACACTTCGCTACATTTCAAAGCGTAATAAAACTTCTGAGTTTCATTGAATGATTCATTTGTGAATCCAACTGATTTGATCAGTTATTGATTCAATGAACTCATTGATTTAAAGAGATAGGAAATGTCAATATATTAGATCTGTGCGATAGGTCTTAAAGTAGCAGCAGCCTAATACCTGCTCCTGTCTATCTTGAAAATGAATCAAACAACAAAAGAAAAGGATAATATTACTCACTGTTCTTTGCTTAAAACGTTTTAAGACTGTGCAGTGTTTTATTTTTTACATTTGATTATTTCATTTCTGTAGTATTTCTTGTTACTGTTAAACACCCGTTGCTATGATGGGCTAACATCTTTGCATATGAAATAAGTATTAAATGTGGCGCTCTCTCAAAACTTTTTACTACGTTTTTGCTGTTACAGCTGTTGAGATTAACTAACCATGAAAAGTGTTGAATTATAGCATTATATTTAGATCTACTCCTGTTACAGTGCAACAATGAACACTGTAGCCGATCTCAGACTGTTGAGCGGGTGAATGCAGTGATTTCGTCATTGCAACTTGAGTTCTTCACTTTCACGAATGCTTTCATCATAACTAACAGTGCAAACACGATATACTGTAAATAAGAGATTCATTGTACAGTGTAGACAGCGTCACTGAATATAAACTCATGCTGTGTGATTGACAGCTCCAGCGATTATAAAGGGAGCGTTTTTTGATTGCATTCTGTAAATTATGATTAGGCATTAGAATGAACACGGTTAGGCTGGGTTATTCACATGTTGTTGTATAAAAGTCTGTTTGCAAAGCCTGCACCAAAACTGCGCCTGAATTACCAGAGAATCCACGGTGAAATGTACTGAACAAACAAAAAATGCTCAACATCCACATAGTTGAAAATAAATAATCACTTTCCTAGAATTAGGATCCTTTGGAAGGTCATGTTTTTTGTTGTTGTTATTGTTTAGTCCAGTGATCCTGTATTGCTCTTCTCTCCTCATTTCACTAAAACTCCAGTGGGCGGGGCTAAACAGGCAGCGATGTAGAAGCAGGCATTGATCATCTTCTCTGGAGGTGGTGCTTATCCACACTGTTACATCATAGAGTAGAACATTTCTCAAGCTGTCGTTTTTGCAGACTGGCTTCAATAAGCTGTTTTTAGACTAACAAGGAAACCTTTTGAGGCAACTTACAGGATTTTTTTTTTATAGTACAATGACTTCTTATATGTCAAAAGATCAAGGGAATTTTGATTTGTCATTTCAAGACCCCTTAAAAAAAGGAGCCCCTCAGAACTAAAAGAGATCCCAATTGTGGATCGTTTACTTGGAGAGAGAGAAAATGTGAGAGAGAGAGAGAGAGAGAGAGAGAGATTCTTCAGAACAGAACTTATGAGATATAGCAAACACTAAATTAAACATTTCTGCTTCAGCCTTACAGGAATGAAAGCCATATAAATGAGCAATGTTGACTGATCTTTAGGAGTTAAATGGGATTCCTTATGGAGTCATTTTCTTCTGAAGCTGAGGCTGAGAAACTCTGACAAATAGCATTAAGCCGTCCTTCCAGTCACACTGCTGAGTTACAACTACCGATCCGATGCTCTGAGAACAGAATGCAACCTTTGGTAATTGTCCTGTCTTGGGGTGATCTGAACTTGACATTTCCAGCCCTCCACACACTTGCAGACATTCCGGAAGCCGTTGTTTTAGGAGGTGCCTGATGGCTGTTAACAGAGACACAATGGTGGGAGTGTGTCTAAGATAAATGTTTTGAGAGCAGGCTGGGGAGTTTGCATTTAGCCGGTTCTTCCCTTAGAATTTCACCCTAAATTATCAGACATTTACACTTTCCATTTAGTCAATATGTTTAAAATGTCATTGTCTCCTCTTAAATTGATTGTCCTGAAACTGACAACTATACTTTAGTGGTCTATTCTCATACTTTCACCGTTTTTGCCATTTTGCTTCCTTATTAAGAAACAACACTATTGCACTTTAATACACCTGCAGTATTTCTCATATGGATGGACAAGAGGCAGCTTAGCCATAGTGTTTTGGTTCCTCCATGTAGAAGGTTTCTGATGGAAGTGAACTTAAAATTGGCGTGCTTTTCATTTGAGGTTTTCAGTGAGAGCTCCCAAGTGCTGTGCTTTACCTGTTTGATATATCACAAGTTTAGTTATAATCTAAAAATACACACGCCTTGACATTTACGTTGAAGACATAATTCTTCAAAACCCTTCTTTTTATTGAGGTCCAGAGAGCCAAAGTAAATGATGATGCAGCTTATCACGTCTGCTGCTGGGTTTTGTCGCAAAAACAGGACTGTATTTTACTTGCATGTGACATTTATTGTTCACACTAACTCTTTGCTTCACATTTAACAGGCACATCCATGCAGCAGTTGATGTTATTTGGTTGTTTAACTTGGCTTACTATTTTGGCTTTTGGCATTGTTAAATTTAAAAAAAAAAAAGTATACTGCTATTCAGAACTTTTATTTTCTGATCAAGCATGGTTAGTGATTTAGTTTGTATTGTTGAAGATCACACATCTCTTTCTGGCCACAGGGTTACATTAGTCCTTTTAAATGTTATGATTTTCAATTACTACTACAAATAAGATCATTTAATAAATGTAATAATAATAATAATAAAAACTTTTAAAGTAAATGATAAATTAAATAAATTATATACAGTGGGGGGGGGGGGGAATTATTTGATCCCTTGCTGAATTTGTACGTTTGCCCACTGAAAAAGAAATGATCGGTCTATAATTGTAATGGTAGGTTTATTTGAACAGTGAGAGACAGAATAACAACAACAAAAATTCAGAAAAACGCATTTCAAAAAAGTTATAAATTGATTTGCATTTTAATGAGTCAAATAAGTATTTGATCCCCTATCATTCAGCAAGATTTCTGGCTCTCAGGTGTCTTTTATACAGGAAGGAGCTGAGATTAGGAGCACTCTCTTAAAGGGAGTAATCTCAGTTTGTTACCTGTATAAAAGACACCTGTCCACAGAAGCAATCAATCAATCAGACTTCAAACTCTCCACCACGGTCAAGACCAAAGAGCTGTCCAAGGATGTCAGGGACAAGATTGTAGACCTACACAAGGCTGGAATGGGCTACAAGACCATCGCCAAGCAGCTTGGTGAGAAGGTGACAACAGTTGCTGCGATTATTCACAAATGAAAGAAACACAAAATAACTGTCAATCTCCCTCGGACTGGGGCTCCATGCAAGATCTCACCTCGTGGAGGTTCAATGATCACGAGAACGGTGAGGAATCAGCCCAGAACTGCACGGGAGGATCTTGTCAATGATCTCAAGGTGAGACCATAGTCACCAAGAAAACAACTGGTAACACACTACGCCGTGAAGGACTGAAATCCTGCAGCAAGGTCCTCCTGCTCAAGAAAGCACATGTACAGCCCGTCTGAAGTTTGCCAATGATTCAGAGGAGAACTGGTGAAAGTGTTGTGGTCAGATGAGACCGAAATCCAGCTCTTTGGCATCAACTCAACTCGCTGTGTTTGGAGGAGAAGGAATGACCCCAAGAACACCATCCTCACCGTCAAACATGGAGGTGGACACATTATGCTTTGGGGGTGTTTCTCTGCTAAGGGGACAGGACAACTGCACCACATCAAAGGGACGATGGACGGGGCCATGTACCGTCAGGGCACTGAAGCCAGCCAGGGCATTGAAAATGGGTTGTGGATGGGTATCCCAGCATGACAATGACCCAAAACACATGGCCAAAGCAACAAAGGAGTGGCTCAAGAAGCAGCACATTAAGGTCCTGGAGTGGCCGCCAGTCTACAGACCTTAATCCCATAGAAAATCTGTGGAGGGAGCTGAAGGTTCGAGTTGCCAAACAACAGCCTCGAAACCTGAATGACTTGGAGAGGATCTGCAAAGAGGAGTGGGACAAAATCCCTCCTGAGATGTGTGCAAACCTGGTGGCCAACTACAAGAAACGTCTGACCTCTGTGATTGCCAACAAGGGTTTTGCCACCAAGTACTAAGTTTTTTTAAATGTGTTTTGCTGGATTTGTTTGTTGTTATTCTGTCTCTCACTGTTCAAATAAACCTACCATTTAAATTCTAGACTGATCATTTTTTTGTCAGTGGGCAAACGTACAAAATCAGCAGAGGATCAAATCATTTTTTTCCTTCACTGTATGTAAGTATTATACATTATATAATTATAGTTACTGTATTTATACTGTATATACAGTATGAGCAAAATTACAGGTGCATAAGCTGTAAAATTGAAAATATAATACAATAAAACAATTGAAATGCATCTTAGAATTGATTTTGCTGCTATTTATGACATTTTTACGATTGTGCCACAATACAATAATTGAATTGATATTATTAGTATACATTTTTCTTTTCTTTTTTTCCAAAAAAATTACATTTAATAATATAAATGTAACAATATTTAAAAGATCATATTTGGGACCAAAAATAAACACACAGCCATTTGAGTTCATGTATCATTAAATATGTTCATTTATGAGAATCATAATATATTAGTATGCATTACGGGACAATACACAGCTTTTGCAAAGTACACAGTAAAACATCATATACAGGAGGACCATGAACATTTTAAATGTTTTCCAAAAAAAAAAAAACGTTCAAAGTCATTTTCCAAAATGTCTGGAAAACTGGTCAAAGTCTACTTGTGAGGTCAGGGTTTCTCCAAAGAACTATCTGTGAGTTTTAATAAACCATAGCCTCTGCCTTTCAGTTCATAAGCACTGTCAGAGTTTCAGAGCTGGACAGTGACTGAGTGTGTGTGTGTGTGTGTGTGTGTGTGTGTGTGTGTGTGTGTGTGTGTGTGTGTGTGTGTGTGTGTGTGTGTGCGCAGGCATGTTCATTTTCCTGTCACACAGACATAGTACAACCATCTTACTACACTATCAACTCATGTAAACAAAGAAAATCTAAAAATAAAAAAAAATAAAAAAACTTTTCTTATTTTCAGAATATCAAGTTCATGGCATAAAAAGGGTTAATTGCATGTGAATATAATCTACTAAATATTGTACAAAAAAAAAAAACTATACAACTATACAAAAACAGTAGAGCATATCACCTTAGTAAAGTACCAGAACAACGAAAGGTACCACACAAGTGATAACACAGAAAATTGTTTGTTTCTCTAGATAATAAGATACATTTTTATCTGATTTATTTTGGTGGACGAAACCTTGCGTTTGCATACACTGGTAAATACAGACCATTCGGGCTTGTGTACACTGTTTCTTTTTTCTCATATCCTCCATCACTTTATCACTAAACCTCAGCAATGACATACAGAATGTCTCAAATTTAGAATCTAGAACATTAAAATTTCACCAAACTCCAGTCGTCTTGATGTCTTGAGGAACATTTCAGATTTCACTCTTAATGATGAGAGTTTTGATTACTACATCTGGGAAGTCTTTATAAATATAATAAGATTATGCTTATTATAATTGTGACCTACATTTTTTAACAGTGAAAAGGGAACTTGTTCATAAAGAAAAAACACTTTTTTTTTCCAACTCAAAAATCATAAAGTGGTTAAAAATAATAATCTATTTTTATAACTAAACTCAAACTATAGCTAGTTATGGAACAGAAGGTAGACTTCACACTTTAAAGATCACCACAGTTAGTATCAAAGGTCAAAAGTGTCGGCATAACTTTTGGCACCAAATAAACATTATGATGTCATTATGATGTAATGCCATTTTGAACCGATCACAATTCTTCTGAACAGCAACAGTGAGGTATTGTCAAAAGATTTCCTATCTGAGAGGAAGGAACGTAAAGGATGCTATGTGTAATTTTGGCAAGAATTGGCTTAACATATCTTTTTTTTAATGATTCTATCATAATCACGCAACTGCTACCTTTAATTAATTAATCAAACTCGAAATGATGTACAGTGGGGCCCAAAAGTCTGAGAGCACTGATGAAAATGCTTTTATTTTGCATTTTTCTAATTTAGAACAAAATGTTTTATTTAAAAAAAAAAATATATTATCATCATAATATTTTGAGTGGGAATTTTTTTATTTTATTTTATTGATTTGATTTTTGGAGATTTCCGCTCAGATAGTGGGGGAATGGGTTCATAAACTTAGCCCTGTTGAGTCAAAAGTCCACTGCACCGCAGGTCATATAATTTTAGTAATTCATTTGAAGAATGATAAAAATTTTGTCATTGGAATGCATCTTTGAGTTTTGGACCCCACTGTTTGTACTTTGAAATGTTGACCTCCAACGAACTTCTTCTGAAGGAAAACGTTCACGTAGATAAACTGACTCAGTAGCTTGTTTCTTTTTTATCTTTTGTGGAAAAAGACAGAAATCATAAAGAGACACCAGAAAGGATCACACATAAACGACTTTACATATATGTATACTTAATAGTAGGTGCAAATTCTGCAAAATTGAAGATATGAAAAAATAAAATCTTGATGGGAAAAAAAAAACGCTAAACAACGGAAGGCAAAACTGCACAACTGGTTGTCCTTCACCACAGTTCTGATCAATCGTCAATCAATCTGCTCCGACGTTGCTCGGGTCATTATTTTTCTTTCCTTCTCTCCTGATCTCTCTGTTTTTCCTCCATGTTTTTCTCTAGCACTTGCCCCTCTTGTCACGCTGCTGGAATTTCCTGAGCCGACGGGCCCACAGGTCCTTCCACGGGATGAGCAGGCTGCCCTTGTCCGCCACCACGCCGCTCTGACCGCGGGAGTCGTCGTCGTCAGAGCCCATCAGCAGGTACTTCCGTCCCGGTTTAATTTTGGGGCATTTGCAGGCCACGTCTTTAGCGCGGATCCACAGGAGCTGGTCTCCTCTGCGAATGCGATGTCCGCCCTGCTTATAGACCGATATGATGTTGATAGTGAATTTCCACCATTCGCCCGCCTTATCTCCTTTTAGCACGTGAACCTGGACAGCTGCGGAGAAAACAGTCAGATTAAAAGATGTTAGCGCAGGAAATAGATAGATAGACAGATCTTACAATTCCAAAACTTGTAAGTTATATTTTAAATTATTTTTATTATTTTTTATGAAAATAATATAAAAATATATATATATAAAATGTATTTATTTTGTTGTTAATAATAATAATAATAATTCCTGACATTATTATTGAATTATTAAATGACTTCTCTTTCAACCATTAAAATAACTTCTCTTTTTGACCACAATGTAAGTTGCCATAGAAACTTCTTCCTTCCATCTCCTGATACTGATAAAACGGAAAATTGGAGACCAACCCATTCCGCTCTCTTTGTTATCTTTTGTGTGAAACTTCAAGCTTTTTTTTTGTAATTTTAAGACATTTATCTGAGCACCACCCATAGAAAAGGAAAAAAAGCACAACTGAAATCTCTCTAGTAACTTGTTTCTCCTAGACAGCAATGAGATCAAATTAGCTTTTTTTTTTTTTTTTTGCTATTTCTCTTTTTTTATACAATTTTACTTTAAAAAAAAATTCATTTATACATTTTTTATTATATTAAAATTTCATTTTACTTCATATTAATTTAATTAATTTCATTTAATTCTTTATTTTTTATGTAAATGTTATTGTTTTAATTGACAGTTAAAATAAGTATAAATATATAAACAAATACATTATATATAAACATATATTTGAGCTCATATACTAAAACATTCAAAATCTTTTTTACTGCATTTCATATAAGCATAATAATTTGTAATAATAATAATAATAATTTGAATAATCCTTCAAAATCCTAAAACTTTTAAAGGTTTACATTGCAAAAAATAAAAATAAATCCAGATTTTTAATGTGTTCTCAGTCTTTTGGATACAGTTCACAAAGTATCCACAACTACGGTGCAAATGGAAAAAGTCCGACATCAGATGTTAACATCCAGTCCATGTGGTAACCGCTAACAAACCCAGAGATCCCTGCGGGTCACACCATTTTGACTATCATCAGACCCGCAGATTGCGAGCTAATCTGTACTTGACGTGAAGTGGTTTCACACGGGGAGGACGCCCAGAGGGAGAAAAAAACGACCTCTATTACACATTTAGCACGGACCTGGTGTGTAACGGCGAGGCATGGCTGTGCCGCCCTGAAACACTCACACACACCCTGCGGCCAGTAACCCGTGAACCAGTGGCACGTCATGTTTAAGAAATATGCCATTACAGCATTGTGTGAAAATGACACAGGAAGTGCTCTTTCTTTCCTAGCGCTCTTTCTTTTCGCTCTTGAATGTGAACACTCTCTTTAGAGAGGAAGGCAAGGATCGCCCCGATCGCTGAAAGGAATGTCCCAATTGGGCAGCAGGGGGGGAGGCTGTGAGCAAATTGCACCCAATTTGAGAGAACGCACTCCCACAGGCCCGCCATTCATCGCCTGTGTTTCTCTGGGCCGGAGCCCGCTTCACCATCCAAATAACAAGAGATAAAAAGAAAAGAAGGGTGTGCGGAGGGTAGTGCGGCCCAGAGAGGAGGGGGGCCTCTGTTTATCATCCCAGCCACAGAGAAGGTGGCAGAAGAATGGCGGATGTGTTTGGAGCTCATGAGCTATCTGAGCCCGGCCGGCGTGAGAATCCTGCTCCGGGTCTCGCTCTTGACCTGCTCTCACTTCTCCACGGCGGGAGACGGCAGTGAGCCGAAAACTGACTCAAAATGTGCTGTTGGGCTTCTTGAAATAGTTGAAAACCATCGCTTTGACTTATTAGCGGTGTTTGTGGATTTCTGCTTGAATGTGTTAAACGTTACTGCACAGATTTTCCGGGTTAGAATTATGTTTTGTTTTTTGTCTAGTAAAATTGTCTAATAAGTGGCATTTTGAGAGAGAAAACTGGGTCATATTCATGATCCAGAAAGCAAACCGCCCAGAAAACCTTAGCAACCACATTACAACCACCCTGAACACACTAGCAACACTCTGGCAACCACTCAGAATACGTTAATCTGGATTACGTAATCAGGTTCCAAAAATTGAAGTACTTGTAATTAGATTATATTACATTTTAAATAGTGCTGTCAAACAATTAATTACGATTAATAGCATCCAAAATAAAAGTTTTTGTTTACGTAATATATGTATGTGTACTGTGTATATTTGAAGAGTTTGGTTCCAAAACGCGATAAACGCCATTTTAAAAAAAAAATTGAGTTTGACACCAAAATCAGTATTGTATCTGGTCGGTATTGAAAAGTCCATTTTTAATTTTACGCAAAATGCGCTATCTGTTGTGATATTCTGTCATGTTTTCTCCCTTTACGAACCCCAGTTTGGAAAACCTTGACATTAATGTAATGTTTAATGGATTTCATGTTGTTACAACAAATTACAACGAATGGAATATGTTTTCTCTCTTTGTATTTTTATATCAATATGGTACACAAGTTTATACTTAAATCAATGTGATAAAAGACTTAGGTCAAAAGTAATCAAAAGGTAATCAAAAAGTAATCTGATTACATTACCTAAAATGTGTAATGTAATGGATTACATTACTAACGACAATTTTTGTCATGTAATTTGGAATCAGTAACAGACAACAATTTGTACATTACTTGTAATTAGGCCTGGAACATTTTAAAATGAGCGGTTCAATCATAAATTCGTACGACCTTACCTTCACGCTGTGGAAATACAAAGCAGAAGACAGAAGACAACATAAGAGGTGGAGCTACATAAAGGGGCGGGGCTACATACAGTCTATACATTTGGATTATCTTTGAGTTTTTATGTAATTGCATGCACCATCCACTAGTCAGGTGGCTACAATTACTATGTATTTAGACTTTGTCTTTAAAACACATTAAAATGCAAAAATTCATTTCATTTAGAGTGTAATCAACACATGCATACCAAACTGATGGCATTAGTGTGGTAAAGTTTTAGTTTTGTGAACTGTATGTGTACTAAATTTACTTTTGAAATAACTTTTATTGGACTGTTAATGTGATTTTGACCCCCGAAATATAACCTCCTGAGATTTCAATTATTTAACAACATATTTGCATCATGTTCACCATTCTCTGATGTAAGTTAATGGTCACATTGACAGATTTTACACCATAATCCCATTCAAGTTTATGTGATAAATGAGTTAGGTCAAAAGTAATCTGAAAGTAATAATAAACTAGTCAGACTCCCTAATAATAGATTTACCTAATATGGGTAATCCAGACTACTGAATGTTGCTAACTACAGTTTTCATCATGTAATTTGTAATCAGTGACAGACTGCAGTTTCTAAGTAATCTACCACCCAGAACACTTAAGCAACATCCTGGCAACCACAAAGAATATGTTAGCAAGCACATAGCAGAATCCTGGCAACCACACAGAATGCTGTACATTAGCAACTACATAGCAACATCTTTAAACTACACAGAATGCATTAGCAACCACAAAGCATTGCGTATATTGCATTGCATATATTGTATAACTTTTAAACAAACACAAGGCCAACCTACCAACCAACCTAAATGCTTAGTGCTGAAAATATATTAAAAGTGATGTCATCACTGTTTGTTTTACACATATAAAGTGTGCATATATTGAGAATGTGTTACTTTAATATATCAAATCTTTCCCTCTCTCTCTCTGCGTGATGCTTTAATGCTGTGATCACTGGCACTGGTTTCATCAAACCCTGCCAAACGGGCACAATTCCTGTCTGAGTGCAGCCCTGAGCCACAGATACACCATGCGGGTGGCAAACGCTTTCCAGATTTGTCCAGGTATTGAGAAAGACTCCCAGTGAGGTTTGTCTTTGGCAAATGAAAGGTTTTGTTTGTACATGTTAGTAGGTTAACTTTGTTTCTGCTCATGTTGCAGCTGTAGAGAGAAAATTGGGCAGAGAAAGGCAATCTCTTTAACAGACAGTTTCTCCTAGTCAGCAATGACATTAAATGGAAAATCCATCCAAAAAAGACCCCAGTAAACTCAAGACGCCTGTCTCTTATGGAGTATCAGACAGAGTGTTCATATTTACCAAGATGCCAGATGAGAAGAATTCATATGACATTAAAACAATGAGAAACTACAAGTATGCGTGTCAGATCCACGTCGCATTCAGCAGCAGCAGCTCTTAAAGTAATAGCAGCCAAATAACCTAATAACCCAGCTGCTGTGATGTCTGTTAATCAAAGAAAAAAGAGGAAATCAATAACTTTTGTAGCTTTAAGGATTACTATATTTTATTTAGTGTTTGATAACTTTATCCAATTTGTGTATTTTTTCTACTAGCTGAAGGGCACAGGTAAATATGACATTATTATAATGGGTTTATGAAGACTGTTCACTTAAATTAGAAGTTTATATATATATATATATATATATATATATATATACAGTATAATAACTGTTTAAATTGATATCTCTCAATTATACTGTAATGTTGAATGGCTATAGTCAATGGCTAAATATTAGGGAAAAAAGAACAATTTCCTAGAGTCATCAGCAGTATTGGTATCAGTGATACTCGCCTTCAGTCATAAAAAAAGATGCCATTAAACAAATATTAAAATATTCTGTCTTTCTGTTGTTTTTGCATTAATTTGAAGATTGAATGTGAAATTATTGCTATGTAAAAGTATATTTAAAAACTTTAATGTTAGGTGGGATGAATCATGATTAATCACGATTAATGTAAGAAAAAAATTTTTTAAAACGATTAACAGCACTATTTTGGATATTTTAATACTTGGAAGTTGCTCTTTCATAGGACTTCATATAGTTCCCAGGTTTCATTGGAGGAATAAAATGTTCATTTCTCAGCATGAATTATTGTAATCATTTCTATTTATGGCTAACTGACATAAAACTTTCACCTCCTGTGGTGTGACATCCGACATGACTTTAAACCCCATTTTGTTAAACTTTTATAATTATTACGCATACTGCATATATAAACAGATGTCTAAATATTAGATTACAACAGTTTCCACTTATTTACTATGCAACATAAAATCCTGATATATCATGGTGCTGATAACATAGAATAAATAGCTATGCACTATACAATGAGACTATGTTAAAGTGCCTGTTTAATCTGGCGAGTTAAACCCTCTTTTGCATGAGGCCACACGGCACAGGCCAGCAAAGCCATCCATCTCCAAAGCTCCATTAGATCGGCTGAATGGGATGAGACCACTTTTCTTCTCCGTCATGACAATGTGAAGAGAAAAAGAGAAAGAAAAGAGCTAGAAGGTGAGGGATTTCTCTCCTGATTGAGAGTGGGAGAGAAATGAATTTAAAAAGAGGAAGAGGCCCATAGATTTGCCAGGTGTCCCGCTGGTTTTCAGTGTCCACGGCCAGTGTGCTGGAACACGAGCCGCACGCGGTACACAAGCCGGCCTCTAATCTAATTAGTGCGCCTGATTACCACACTGAAGCTCCTGCGAGCTCCCTGCTGGGACGCCCTACGCCCAGCCGCTTACGCCGGGGCACTGACTGCTGCTCCGCCGTGTGTGTGTGTGTGTGTGGTAATGCTAAGGAGCTCCGTACACACACTGACACACACACACACACACACACACACACACACACACACACGGTTCTTTGATTCATTGTCATTCTCCCCCCACCCAAGAGTAGGAGAATGTGCCCCTTTCGGACTGCTGTCTCCGTAGCGACGGCAAACAAAAGCGGATCAACAGGGAGTATTTCTTTCTTTCTCGCCTCTCTGTCTGTCTCATCCGCCAGCGCTGGGCAGATTTAAAACTTCAGCAAGGCCTGCAACGGAGAGCTGGTTGCGACAGCTCTACCCGGTAGCGTAAACGTCCTGTGGGTTCTGGACAATTTATATTATGTTGATACAAGCATTCGCTGCCGTTTCACTGAGACTGTCTCACCAGACAAGGGTGCAGAGCATTATATGAGCGGAGGTCCAGATTTGTCTAGAATAACCTTTATCCAGCATCTCTGTTACTAAAAGTCATGTTTTTGCCAGTGTTTTCCTAATATGCTGATTTGCTGCTCAAGAAACATTTCTTATCAATGTTGCTGCTGAACATTTTTGTGGAAACCGTGATGCATTACCATTTAACTCTTGGATAAATTCCCAAAAGTTAAGGTAATTAATGCACTTATTTAGCAAGAACGTCATAATTTGATCAAAAGTGACAGTAAGGACATTTATAATATACAATGTTACAAAAGAATTTGATAACATTTTGCAATAGGGTTCCATTTGTTAACCATATTTAACCCGTTTAATCCCAAATTTTTCCCAGACATGAAAATATCCAAATGATGTGTCTGCATTAATGATGCATTCATTTGCAGATTGAATGTGAAATTATTGCAATGTAAAAGTATATTTAAAAACTTATACTCAAGTGCGAGAAAAATTGTGTTTTATGCTCAGTCACAATTGTGACCGGTTGGATATGGTGAGTAATGAAATCACATTTTTCTGCAGCCATAAAAAATTGTTATATATCTCAGCTCAGCTATTTTAAACGCTTTGATCACATTCTAGGGTTACTATTATGCATAAAAAACCTTATGCAACATTGATAGGAACACTGAGATAAAAAAAAACTAAAATATGATGTGATGATTGCATCACAGGAATAATTACATTTTAAAATATATTCAAATAGAAAAACAGTATTTTATTTATTTTTCTATTTGTTTATTGTAGTTCTAAGCTAGACCTGCAGACATAACTGTTATTGTCTATTTTAAATGTGCAGAAAAATCTAAATCATAGGGTCTCTCTGACACATGGGGGCCAGTTGAACAGGGACATTAGCCCTTTCATACTCCCCACCCAACGAGATTTATACTGCAGTCGGCTTAGCCAGTGTTACCTGTCCTATATAACATCAATATGATGAACGACTTCCCTATGAGAACAACCTTCGAGTATGAACACTTGTGGCTAAGAGTGAAAAATGAGTGAAACTTAATATCACGGCCTGAACGATAGCAGCTACAGATGACCAGCAATGCCATTAATAGCTCCTTCTCTCACTTTCTCTGCTTGACTTTATTGTTCGGCTAGTCTGTGCGGTTGCTGATTCAACCGGTGGATATTATCTATATGAATATTATCAGCTTCACCCCAGGGCATGCCTAAAAATGTTTTGGAAACCAGAGAGGGATTGTAAATGAGTCATTTCAAGTAATGAGCAGTAAGAGATGTTAATATAGATAAGGTGCTACTGATTAATGAGGAAATTGCACTTCAGATGGCCTGTGTGCGTGGGATAAATTGGACACCTGTGTATCTATAACTTTAATTCGGTGTGCTACAGTTTTAGCCGCAAAGTCACATTTCAATTTGTGCTAAATGCAGGCATGCTGAGGCCTTCATATACGCTCGTGTCTGAAAATCTGGAAAGTTTTCATTTAAGCCTGGAAATAAATAAATAAAAGTTGCTTCTGCACCATTTCCAGGTCTGATCAAATAAGCAAATGAGCATGTTAAAAACTTTGTACAGATGTTCTTGCTTCAATCCATTGAAGCTCAAGATGCTCTTTGGATCATTTTCAAACCATTTTTAATCACAGGCTTTACACAAATCTCTGAAATTCATGTTCACATTTAATTTAACTTTCAACTTTAAACTGCAAATTTAAATAGTTATGCTAATCATATAGAACATTATTTAAAGAAATGGGGAAACTTTTGGAGCCCATTACGGTATGAAGCAATGGGCAAGCAATGTCTTTCATATTAATCTGGAATTGTGTCATAAACAGGACACGACCTTTCAGTAAACAGTTCTAAAAAGAATCGTTTTTCTTAGTGTAAAGAACATTTAATAATCTTAAGAACTATGAAGAACCTTTTGTGCAACAGAAGGTTCCATGGATGTTCTTATGGGTGCCAATAAAGAACCTTTATTTTTAAGCATGTACAGTTTTCAATATGATTTAATCAGGGATTTCTCACATATATGTTCACATACACAATGTTTGGTTATATTTATTCCAGGTTTCAGTACAGACCGAAACATTGCTTATGTTAGAAACATGTATTGCATCTATTTAGGGACACATGTCTGTCTGTCTTTCTTCATTTTCTTTTTTCTTTCTGGCTTGGCAGTGTTTTGAGCAGAGGCAGTGCGGTCCTCACTCTTGGACACTGCACATCTCAGATGTGTTTCCAGACTTGAGGCCAGTCAGGAATGAGTTTATGATATCACACTGTGAAATCAAACATCTTTCTCTCCACTCTGCAAACAGCCAGAGGATCTGTGCGCAGTCAAACAGAGATTCTGCCTCTGCCACATTTGCATGCAAGAGCCTTTTTACTGCAGCCTGATATAAGGTGAAGCACAACAAATGTAGTTTAAATGTTCACATTCATTTCATATAATTTAGGAATTTGACAGACCGTTTAATTCAGAGCAACTTACAGTACAGTTGTGGTCAGTAATATTTTTGTTATTTAGTTATTTTTTAAGAAATTAATATGATTATCAGAAGGAAATCATCACATTTTGAACTCTATTTATCAAATGCCATGGTTTCCACCAAAATATGAAGTAGCACAACTGCTTAATCATTGATAATAATAATAAATGTTTCTTGAGCAGCAAATCAGCATATTAGACTGATTTCTGGAGGATCATGTGACACTGAAGAGTAATGATGCTGAAAATTCAGCTTTGCATCACAGGAATAAATTACATTTTAACATATATTCCAATAGAAAATAGTTATTTTAAATTGTAATTATATTTCACAATATTACTGTTTTTGCTGTGCTTTTGGTCAAATAAATGCAGCATTGGTGAGCATAAAAATGAGAAAATAATTGGCATTAATCGCATCCAAAATAAAGGTTTTTGTTTACATAATATAAGTATGTGTACTCTATTTATTATGTATATATAAATACACACACATACAGTACATATTTTGAAAATATTTACATGTATTTACATTTGTATATTTATATTAATATATTTTATATTATATATAAATATATTTAATATATAAACATAACATTTTACATGCATGTGTTTGTATATATATATATATATATATATATATATATATATATGCATAATAAATATACACAGTACATGGTATTATGTAAACAAAAACTTTTATTTTGGATGCGATTAATTGCGATTAATCATTTGACAGCACTAATAAAAATATATATTTTTAAAATCTTTCCAACCCCAAATCAAACCCACCGCTTTGCTGATGCTACAGTAGTGCCTTGTTCTAGAAAAGAAAAGAAAAAATTATACAGAAAACTGCATACACTCAGTTTCATATGTTAAAGTAAAGTAGCTGAATGTATGCAGTTTTCTGTATAATTATTTTTTTTCTTTGTAATCTAATATGTTTCACATATGTGGTAGAAATTTCTCAAAGAAGATGATAAAAACAGGCATTGACCATATTTTTAAGAATCTGTTGTGCCACTTTTTAACCTTAAAACCTATAACTGCATTCTTGAACTTCTATAAGTCCGTTATTATATTAACTATATTAGTATTTAAACCTGTGAAATCTCTGCTTTCAACAGGAACCAGCTGTCCCCTTTGTCCTCTAGATGCTGCGAGGCACTTTGAGCGTGTCCATCTGGAGAAACCTGCTGAGTTCACACGCTTTGAAGCTATAACATAAACCTTTAGCCTCTGAATAAGCTGTCAGCACTATGAGAGAGGGGCAACACATAACGAGAGAGATAGAAAAGACGTAGAAGAGAAAGATGTCTAGTGACGTGACGTGAAAAGGAAGCAGGCGTTTCTCAATAGGAGCTACTTACCAAAATCTTTTTTGCAGTATTTTTTCATGGTGACCTTCATCTTGCCCTTGGGAGACTTACAGTGGGAGTCACAGTCTGAGGAAGATAACAGACAGAAAACTAGTGAAACGCAGGTAAAATCAGTGTGAAACAACAAAATGAGTTTGTCAGATGCGGAGGAGGAAAACATGAGGAGGCAAAATCTGGCATGTTTGAATATATTTAGTACTCTATCCTTTAAAGTTTTTGAGATGGAACAGTTTATTGAACCATTAGAGAAAATATTTGTTGTGTTTTTTGTTGAGACATCAAGCTTAAAGTATGATTTAAGACAATATGGAGCTCATACTCAAAGAGGAAAAACACCTCAGTTTTATTCAGAGGCCAAAACTGAAAAAAAAAAAAAAAAAAAAAATATATATATATATATATATATATATATATATATATATATATATATATATATATATATATATATATATATATATATATATATATATATATATATATATATATATATATATATATATATATATATATAATATACAATTTGGTGCAGTTGCTGATATTTCTGTGTCCAAAAATGTAAGATGAAATTCTGACTGCATGTAAATCAGTGAGATCTATAACAGACTACTTAAATAAAATGCATAGACATGTCTGCTGTCACTTTATATTTCCCAAAGATATGTCTTAGCAAGATGATATTTAAATGTTTTATGATCAAAGCGCTGTAGTTTATTGTGGGGCAAAATATACAATTTAATTTAATTTGATTGAGAGAATAAACATTTCAGTTACATTTTATTTTAAGGTGTCAATGTACTTACTATATGGTTAGGATTAAGGTTTGGTTTAGGGTTACTTGCATGTAATTATGCATGATTTATTGTTATTATAATATTAAGTACTTGCAACGTGTAACAAGGACACTGTAAAATAACATTTCCCAAAAGCCTGTTGTATCATATTTGATACTCACATTTTAACATGATTTTTCTACAAAAACTATGTTTGGATAATCAAGTAAACCTATGTTGCTTTAGTCCAGTAGGTGTTCGTTTTGAAATATTACAAACAATATAAAAGTTATTCTCACATATGCTTCAGAAAACAAAGGAAATTCTGGGACTAACTGGTTAAAAATAACAGCAAAAAGCATCATTTGTTTGCAGATGCCACTTGTTATGTATTATATTGTCTAATGCAATAACACTGACGCACTTTTAAGTGTGACTCAAGTGTCCAGCTGATTTTAAGGCCGCTGCTTCATTCGCACATTTAAAGAGAGTCACGTTAGACCTAATTAAGACTTAACGGCTATTTAATCATTTAATCTTTTCTTCACTTAACCCAGTCATTTTCTCACCCTAATTATCAGCACCTCCCCATATCCCCCCACTTACTCAGCGATGTCAGGGCAGGGGGTTCACAGGTCATTTAAACTTCATTCAGACACAGAACACCCCCGTCACAATGCCCACAATAGCGAATCCTCATTTAAACGCAGCTTTCCACATATAAACCTCAGGGACGGATGATTTATAGCTGTAGCGCTCAGCGGATCTATTCGACACCGCTGTGGAGATTTGAACCCCACATTGAGGCCTGGCCCGTGGAGTCACTTCAACGCCAGCCACCTTCTGGACCCAAACCAGAGCGCTGGCTCGGTTCTCCTGACGCAAACCGAAACCCGAGAGTCTCTCGTCGCAGCTACTTCACACAGCGCAATAACTGCGAGATTTCTGGCCGACTGGAAGAGATGGGAGCGAGAAGACCTTTCAGCTTTCGCCTGAATATGGACAAACTTCATTATTTTCTCCGGCCCTCTGTCCAATCCACCCTTTTCATGTCCCTTTATATTCCGTCTGAATGAGGTTACCTGGGCAACGGCGAAGCAGGAAAGAACCACCAACCCGAATAAAAAAAAAAAAAAAGTTTGAAGGGGGAAAGTAAAAGGGGGGTTGAGGGCTAGAAGAGCGAGATGTCTGGCAGCTTTGGGGGGTGGTGGTAAGACAAAAAGGTGGTGCGCAGAATTAGGATGTGAAGGACCGTGGGGGGAGAACTGGAGGCAGGGAGTGAGAAAAAGAACGGAGAAGGTGGTGGCGTCCCAAAAAAGTAAATGATTCTGGCGAGTCCATATCAGCCACGCCTGATTTCCATGTAAATGCGTGAACGGAGGACGGGACGGCTTTTGTGTGGCGACGGCCCTTGTCCGCCTCATCCTGCCTCTCTTTGATAAGACTGGGCGGCCATTAGGCAAGCAGCACAATGCCTGACGCTGCCCCTTACACCCACGTCCCCTCCATAAAGGACGTCCCCTGTGGAGGGACAAATGTCTGCTTAATAGAGTCCCTCAAGCACAACTGTGCTGCTCCGCTGGGGAGCCACACCGGAGTGTCCTCATAGTAAACTACAGCAGAACAGGTAAACGGAGTAAGAAACAAGGTTAAACTTACTATTACATATAGGGTTTGGCCCAGAATCAAGGACCTGAACTATCTGTTTTATATATTTTTTAATAGTGTTTTTAGTAGGACATAAAATCAAAAAAGAAAGAAAATAAGAGGTCTGAATCCACTTATATTTATTTGATGAGAAAATACTTCCTAATTGTAACATTGAACAAGCATTTTCCGTAAAGCAGTTTTAAAGCAATATGCATTGTGAAAAGTGCTATACAAATCATGTTTAAATGAATTAAAACAGGCGTGCAAAAAAAAAAATACTGTGCTAGCTGTATTTTATTTTCACAGAACTTAATATATTTACTAATATTTTAAAATATTTTACTTTTCAATTTATATATTAATAATTATTATTAATTATAGGCCCATATATACTATTTCAATTTGTATGTTAAATTTAACAAGAGTACAAAGTGTGTGGACAAAACACAAGCCAGACCCAAAATCATGTCTCCCAGATACAGTATAAGTGCCACAGATGTGCTATGAAATTATTGATTAATAATAATTATTACTGGGACCAGATTGATGCAGACCTAATTAGAACTGGCACGTCACACTGACCACCACAACTGCGCACCACAACCGGGGAAATGTAATTGCTCTTAGTGAAACATCTCAGAGCTGATAGAAGCCAGAAAGCGTTCAGCAGCTGAGCTTGGCTCCGTGGGACGGCTGCACGTCACAGGCGTTACTCCCACAGCGCAGACAGTGATCGGGCAGCTTGGGTAATTGAGTATGAATGAAAGTACAAGGGTGTGTTCTCCCTCACGGCACAGTGCTGCGAGAGTGTGACGGGAAAGCAAACGCGTTCAAATGAAGCATGAAATCAGATTAGGGTCCCGGCCAGTTTCGATGGTGACTGAGACAGGAGCGAGTAGAGAAGGAAAGACATGGCTCATGTTGATATCCTCATGATTAAGAAAACCTCACGCAGATCTTATAAATCAAAGATCCACTGCCGCATGTTTACAGCCCTGTATTGTCAAAGTCTGCACGCTGATGGAGTTTATTGTGCCATATTGACACAGGTGGCAAATAAACACACAAATGGACATGAAATATTGATTAGATTTGTTTTGGCGTGAAATGAGAGACAAACTAACACATCTATGTAGAGAATTTGTTGCTGTGATATTATCCTAAAAAATTGGAGCACAGATTAATATATTATTATTAATAATATATAATACAATTAATGTGATTCATAAATTGAAAATAATTTAAGTCATTGTGTTCCAGTTTATTCCTCTTCTTTATGCATCACACACACACACACACACACACACGTGTGTGTGTGTGTGTGTGTGTGTGTGTGTGTGTGTACATATATAAACTAGATATAGTTATATATACAAACCATATACAATAAAGTATATATATATATATATATATATATATATATATATATACTAATTAGAACTGACATGTCATACTAGCTTTTGTTAGTATTGGCACATTCTGAAAGTTTCTGGAATATTCTGAAACATTCCAGAACATTGTGGGACTAGTCATTAAAAACAAAAATCATCCAGTGTACACTTCTGAAGTTTTGTATGATTCACTTTTGGTAACTGTTTATGTTAAAATGAGTGTTATTAGCTCCGTATTATGCATGTACCATGCAATTTTTATGCATGATTAAAAATAGATTAGCTTGTATTAGCTTGTAAGTTGTCAAAATATGTTTTTGTTTTTATGAGCACTGTTAATGGCGCACAAAACATAATGTTATTTTTGTATTCAGCATGTCAAACTTCATAAAGAACCGTTAAAATAAGCTTTTTCATGGTGTAATTATCAGAATTTTGCAGCTTGCAAAGAATGTTTGAATCAAAGTGCAAAAAATCACAAACAATTAACGCAAATTTGTGTTATTAGGAACATCTTCCCATATAGAGCTACACATATGCCTTATTTTGAAGTTCCTGAAAGTATTTGTATATGCAGGTTTGGTCCCACTTTACATTAGGTGGCCTTAACTACTATGTACTTACATTTAAATTAATCATTTGATACAATGCACTTACTGTGTACATACATGTTTTTACATTGTACTTATATTTTTAAAAATACCTATATGTACTTACATCTGTAATTAATTTCTGTAATTACATTTATAATTACACTGTTGGCCCACCCCTTACACCTTAACCCACCCTTAAACCCACCCATACCACCAAACCTGTCCCTAACTTTACCCGTATCCCACCTCAACAGCAGCAAAAGTGTTTTGCAATACAATATGAACACAATAAGTACATTGTACTTATTTTTTGATGTAAGTACATAGTAGTTAAGGCCACCTAATATAAAGTGTGACCGCAGGTTTTATTTTCTTTCCTGAACTTACCTGTGGGCTCTTCTGAACTGCTGTAGGTGGCTGTGGGTGCAGCAACAGGAATCTCTGCAACAAACAGTCAAGTGCAAACAATCAAAACCTAATGGAACTTTATACTGCTGCTTTCAATAAACACATCTGAACTTACATTCTTTATTTTTTTTTTAAGATCAGGTTTATTAGACATATCACTGATTACGTGAAGATGTGGCGGTGTCTAGTTTTAATGGGTCTCCTGTCTAAAGCCCATACTTCCTTCTTTTAAGCATTCTGCTGTCAGATATACGCCGATAGGGGATCGAGGCTTGTTAAAGTGTGCAGTTGGCAAAAAGTGTGATGTCGCAAAAATTTAATATCAGGCTATTAAAACAAAAGCACGTTATATCATGAAATATATGAGAAACCAAATATTTTCCACTCAATTGCCGGGCTCCCTCTTTCTCTCCAGGTTTAACAGCACATTTGTTAGCTACCCTGAGAAATTAGGGGAAATCTAGTTTCTCGGGGATAGGGGGTTTCATTTGTCTACGTGAACTCTTGCCAAGCAAATCTAAATGGCTTCGTGTGTACAGCCACTTTTGTCAGCGGTCCAGATAAATCTTTATTTCGATGTCATCAGTTACTGCATAATAGCAGTGGTTCACATTAATAGGCGCACATTGTATTGCGCTCCCAGCGAGTATCTTATCGAGAAATGCCAGCTGCTGTGTGTGCCTGTCCTTAATCGCCACAGAGACCGTCTGCTGCCTTGTTGATACTGCCAATAAACATATCACCCATCATGCCCCTGGAGCAGGCTGTGAGATTTATGAGTTGAAAGGCCGTCAGCGAGGTCCAGGGCAGACTAGGTCATGTCAGCCAGGGCTTTATGGTCTGTTTGACTTAGCGGAGGGCAATCAGCAAATGTCCATCCAAGGAAATAATGGAACAGGGGACCGATACGGAAATTAAATGGGCCGGGGCCATGAAATCATGAATAATAATATGTGTTTATGCAGAATTTCTTTGGAGTATTATTATTGATGTCACTGTGGGTGGTAATGGGATAACAGGTCATGTTGGACCACCTCATTTAGTGCAAGAATAATTTTTGAATAATAGATTATTATTTGTGCTTTTATAACAAATCATTTTGTGTCGCTGTGTGATTTATTTAAAGGTCACCCTCATTTTTCAAGAGGTAGAGGAGATGCAATGAAATTGAAAGTTATTCAGTGTGCTTCAGTGTGCTTTATATTTAGTTATGGAAAGTGTTTTTAATTGTTATTTTTTGTTATTCACAATTATTTTCTTATTGCATAGTAGGAGGTGTACAATTTATTCTACGGTACTCTCATAGATATGAATAAATATTTTCGATAAAAATACATGTACTTAACCACAACCAAGAAATATGAACCTATTAAACAGATTTACTTAGACTGACTAAGAAATATCCTATATGTTACCCAAATTAGGACATAAAAACTTGATTTTGCTAGTAATTATTAACCAGTAGTGGTTCAAGTATTTTTATCAAGCAGTTTTCTGTAAAATGGTATTTTTGGCAACATTTTTATTGAAATTACGATTGTATATTAATGCAGGCTTTCTTATTTATTGTTGATTTTAATTTAATATACACATCTGTCAAAAAAGTTTGGAGTTGGTAAGAGTTGTAATTACTTTTTTTTTTTTTTTTTTTTTTTGGAAGAAGTCCCTTATGCTCACCCAGGATGCATTTATTTGATCAAAAATGCAGTAAAAACAGTATAATATTATGAAATATTATTCCAATTAAAGATAACTGTTTTCTATTTGAATATATTTTAAAGTGTAATTTATTTCTGTGACACAAAGCTGAATTTTCAGCATCGTTACTCACATGATCCTTCAGAATTCATTCTAATAAGTAATCATTCTTAAAACAAATTTTGGGGAAAGCATGATATTTTTTTTCAGGATTCTTAAATGAATAGAACTTTCAAAAGAACAATATTAAAATATGTATCATTTGTAACATAAATGTCTTTATTGGGAATTTTGTTTAATGTAATGCATCCTTGCTAAATAAAAGTATTGATTTAAAAAAAAAAAAAAATGAGCACAATCAAAAGTGTAATTAATTTGGTGCTCTAAGAATTAACACACAATCCTTTATAAAGACATGGAATGAGAAGCCAGATGAATCTTACTGATACAGGGGGCGATAGGTGATCTGCTTTGCTGGTATCCTTTAGCGCAGCGGTTGCAGGTGATGCCAGTCACACCATCTTTGCATGGGCACTGTCCGGTCGTCTGGTTACAGGTCTTACCAGCTGCACCAACCGGATGACAATCACAGGCTGAAGAGAAAACACAAAACCAATGGTTACTACTGCAGTACTGTAATGCCTAGATCTAGTGACTGAGCAAGTATATTGGATGCTGATTCAGTTACTGCTCTGTTGAAATCAGTTCAGTGAAAAAATCGTCGACTCAGCTTTCAAGTTTAAAACAACTGGCATTCGTTCGAGAATCAGACTACACAAGCTTGTATGTTGTTGATTGAATAAAAAGAACCGGCTCGTAAGAATCATTCATTCTGTAATCAAAGTACTCCGTTCATGATGTTCGTTGTTTATTCAGGAAAAAGTATTGGCCCATACGAGTCATTAGTTCACGGATAGGCTGCACAGTTTGCGCAGAATGTTTTGATTTACTAAAACGTACCAACTCATAAGAGTCATTTTGAATATAACTACATGGTGAACAGTTCACTGTCATTATTACATCGCATTCAATACAGTCTACAAATGGGTAAAATATCATTTTTTTTGCCGTGGCAATGAAGATTTCGCAGCGGGGGAGTGCAAGCTTATGCCTTTAAAGTGATATTAAGTCTGGAACTTTACTTTGCCATATCACAAACTAGAAACTTGTTTTTGAAATTAGTTTGTGGAGTTTTAAGATTAGTTAGTGTGTGTGTGTGTGTGTGTGTGTGTGTGTGTGTGTGTGTGTGTGTGTGTGTGTGTGTGTGTGTGTGTGTGTGTGTGTGTGTGTGTGTGTGTGTGTGTGTGTGTGTGTGTGTGTGTGTGTGTGTGTGTGTGTGTGTGTGACAAATGAGGACATAAATTTGTATAATGACATGGGTATGACATAGGTATTACAAGGAGGAGGTGACTTATGAGGATATTACCCCATGTTCCCATTTTTCAAAACGCTTATAAATCATAAAGAGTGATTTTTTTTTTTTTTTTTTGAGAAAGTAAAATTGCACAAGGTTTCCTGTAAGGGGTAGGTTTAGGTGTAGGGTTGGTGTAGGGCAATAGCACATACAGTTTGTACAGTATAAAAACCATTACGCCTATGGGATGTCCTCACTTTTCACAAAAACAAACGTGTGCGTTCACTGTACCTGGATCCTGTCCAGACTACTTCCACGTGAGTGTGTAGGCCTATGTGGAAACGGCGGATTCCCTGCTGTGTGGAAGCAACAAGTACCTGGCATGTCTGTGTGTGTTAATCCTTCTCGAGATCTGACATAGCGCTGTCATATGCAGAGGCTGTGCACAGCCTGATCAAGTTTCCAATGTAAAAAGACATTTGGCAAAGCATAGCCCTCGCAAAAAAGGCTGAATAATGTTCCCATTAATGACGGAACGGCGTGTACTTCAAAGGTGCTCTGGCTGAGCTGTTAGTCAGGACGATCACACGTTAAAATGTGAGAACTTCTTTGTGCGCTCGCGCTGCCAAACGTTTACCATAAAGCTGCTTGTTTGAAGTCTCAACTTAACTCTTCCCTTCAGCCGTTTTTTATTTTGCCAGAGATTCATTTGGAAATTATATGAAGTGGTCTAGCCACAGCGAGAGCTCAAAGCTCTTAGGACTAAAAAAAGTTGATGAATATTAGAAGTCACTTCTTGAATTAATAACAAAGGCAATTGTTTGTCTCAGATTTATGTCTGCCCTGGAGAAGCTGAACATAATAGTGTCATAATAGTGCCAGAACAGAAATGGTTGTTCTGAAGAGACAAGTCATTGCGCCGTTAATCATTTGCCATTTTTCTTTTCTCTCTGTGAGTTTTATGCAGCCTCATAAGTATCTGATTATTAACTCACTACATACTGTAGGCATCAACTTTTCAAGCATACCACACAAATAGCTGTCTGTCTGTCCGTTCGTCCGTCCGTCCATCTGTCTGTCTGTCTGTCTGTCTGTCCATCTCTCTCTCTCTGTCTGTCCGTCCGTCCGTCCATCCGTCTGTCTGTCTGTCTGTCCATCTCTCTCTCTCTGTCTGTCTGTCCGTCCGTCCGTCCATCTGTCTGTCTGTCTGTCTGTCTGTCCATCTCTCTCTTTCTTTCTGTCTGTCCGTCCGTCCGTCCATCTGTCTGTCTGTCTGTCTGTCTGTCTGTCTGTCCATCTCTCTCTCTCTGTCTGTCCGTCCGTCCGTCCATCCGTCTGTCTGTCTGTCCATCTCTCTCTCTCTGTCTGTCTGTCCGTCCGTCCGTCCATCTGTCTGTCTGTCTGTCTGTCTGTCCATCTCTCTCTTTCTTTCTGTCTGTCCGTCCGTCCGTCCATCCGTCTGTCTGTCTGTCTGTCCATCTCTCTCTCTCTGTCTGTCTGTCCGTCCGTCCGTCCATCTGTCTGTCTGTCTGTCTGTCTGTCCATCTCTCTCTTTCTTTCTGTCTGTCCGTCCGTCCATCTGTCTGTCTGTCTGTCTGTCTGTCTGTCTGTCCATCTCTCTCTCTCTGTCTGTCCGTCCGTCCGTCCATCCGTCTGTCTGTCTGTCCATCTCTCTCTCTCTGTCTGTCTGTCCGTCCGTCCGTCCATCTGTCTGTCTGTCTGTCTGTCTGTCCATCTCTCTCTTTCTTTCTGTCTGTCCGTCCGTCCGTCCATCTGTCTGTCTGTCTGTCTGTCTGTCCATCTCTCTCTCTCTGTCTGTCCGTCCGTCCGTCCATCTGTTTGTCTGTTCGTCTGTCTGTCTGTCTATCTGTCTGTCTGTCTGTTCGTCTGTCTGTCTGTCCATCCGTCTATCTGTCCGTCCGTCCATCTGTCTGTCTGTTCGTCTGTCTGTCTGTCTATCTGTCTGTCTGTCTGTTCGTCCGTCCGTCCGTCTGTCTGTCTGTCTGTCTGACTGACTGTCTTCTCATCCCTCTGTAGGTCCCATTCATTCATCCACCTATTTACCTGTCTGTCTGTTCATCCGTCCATCTAGGTTTCTGTCTACCTATTCACTTTCTGTTTGTAAGGCCTATAAACCTTTTCTATTTATCTTGTACTTATTTAAATAACGGCTGAGACTTGGTGTTACAAGCACTTCGTTTGTCGGATTGCCTCCTCAAGATGAATCGCTTTTTGTATCCCCAATTGTAAGTCGCTTTGGATAAAAGCGTCTGCAAAATGGCTAAATGTAAATGTAAATGTAAATCTTTTATTTATTAACAAATCCAGTTCAAGCCAACATTCACTTCAGCCAACCTTTCAACTTCAGAGAAATGTCAGAAAACTGGTCGTAGAAGACATTTCAAGAAACACTTCAGAATGCAAAGGCATGTGAAATTCAGGCTGCATAGCGTATTAGTAAATAATTTGCATTGATACAGCAACTGGCTAATACAAGGTATCTTAGAAGGCACTATTGTTTTTTGAATTGACACCATACAGAAGAACTGTAGAAATCATGCTTTGTGAATAGAAAACAATTTTAACAACAGCATTTTAGCAGTTTCAATTGGATTGCTTTCACTATTTCCTCTCACTGATGATTTAGCTGATGTTAATAAATGGTACACAAAGTGGTGGGATGCTTTGAATTTCAATGCCCACTTAACATTCGGTAAAAAGCAGCTACAGTTTTGCACTTAAACCACCCACCAACCAGCCCACCGCCTGCTGAATTACGACACCACTCTTACGCCTTCACAGACGACCCTACAACTCTACAGCACATAATCTAAACCAGAGCTACTAATAATTCAGCAGTAGTAAGAAGAGATGCTGGGGAAATGAGTGTGGAGCAATGCGGCATGGACTGTAAGTTCTCATGGCTGTTGAAAACCCCTCTCCATGTTTAAAGGAACAGTTCACCCAAAAATGTAAATTCTGTCATCATTTGTTCACACTTATGTCGTTCCAAATATGACTTTTTCTTCAGTGGAATGCTAAGGGAAAAAGTTTTTTTATTTTTTTCCAGGCCACACATTTCCATGCAATTACAGTGAATGAGGACTAAGTCTTTTAAGCTTAAAACAGGGTCCAAAAGCACAATAATAGCAGTCCAAATGACTTGTGCACTATATTCTACATATGCAGTCATAGTTATTCACTAATAGCCCTGCAGAGGGCAGTTAATCGCAGTGATTTAGTAAAATTGAAAAATGAATTAGTCTGATTAGTGAGCTACTCATTTAGACCTGTTTTGTGAACTGAATCAAATGATTCATTGAAAAGATCAGACTCAAAAGAACGATTTGTTTACAAATCAGATGAGACAGTCTGCTAATTTCTTTAAAGAAGTTGGCATAGATTGGATTTTTAATAATAATTTAAATTATTGGCTTAAGAGTACTGAAAATATAGTAAACCAGTCATTTATGCTACATTTACATTTATTTTAATTTATGGGTTTTTTTTTTAAATTTTTTAATTGCAACTGCACGGAAAATAATTACATTTCAAATTCTTCTGTGTTCCACAAAATAAAGTAAGTCAGGATGCATGATTTGGGGGGAAATATGCTTCATCATCATCATCATCATCATCATCATTATTATCATTATTACTATTGTTAAATTTAAAAAATTGTCTTCATTCCTTCATTTTCAAACATTAAACCATAGAGCTTTTGTTTTGGTGAAAAATTGCAGGGAGCCCTTAAAGCTTCACAGTTTTATTTTATAAGTGCTCGTGGAAAGATGGTTGCACATGTTGTCTTTTCTCTCCAAACTCTGCAGATGTAGAGATGAGTTTGTGTGGAGCAGCATTTACTGCAAACCGATCCAATCCGAGACACTGAAAACCTGAATCACGATCTGCTTGCATATATAAGAAAACAGTGCTGCATGAAACTCTAGATGGCGTCGTCCAATAGGTCAAACTCAATCTTACATAATGACATCATTATCACATGGTGCATCTGATTGGTTCTTTTTTATCAGCAGCCAATGAGCTTGCTGCAGACATGTTCACAAGTCTCTCAGGTCCAAGTCCAAGTCAAGTCTCAAGTCTTTGAGGTCGAGTCTAAGTCAAGTCTCAAGTCTTTGAGTTGGAGTCCAAGTCACGTCTCAAGTCTTTGTTTTATTTATTAGCAACAGTTCTTTCAGCTAGTAATTGAGGCTAAATCCGTTTTGAAATACTGATTTCACGACATGATTACCTCAGATAAAAACTTAAACTTAAATTTAAGACAAATTAGAAATGAAAAGGTGTCAATTTATTGTCAGATAAAAATGCTGCACATTTCTTTGTAAAACTGAAATGTCAAACAACAAAACTAAATTGAAATTTTAAAACAAACCACAATCAATCAAATAAATAATACAAATAAAAGAAATCTCATATAAACAAACTAAGGCTTTGTCTGTGCTCTTTTTCAATTTAAAATCAGAAGCAACCACTGTATTTTAAACACAACAGAATCCAAACAAAGAGGCTGCATACATGCAGCATGAGCAGTTTTTAATCTAAATTGGATTGCATAATTTCGACATTTGAAGCAAAAACAAAATGGCCTAACTTTAGTTTGTGAAACTATTCTACATAAAACATCTGCATGAAACAAAACAGCAGAGGGGCTGGATTAGAAAGCAAATTCACTCTCTGACAGCAATGCTCGGGTAAACCGCTATAGAGTTGGTGTCGCTATAGAGTTAGAATCGGTGAATGCGGTTTACAGGTTTCATAGAAAGAGAATGATGTGCGCCAAATGAGTCGCTGTAGAAACCGAATATTTCAATGGTTGCGGACTTCAGAGCTCAACACGAGAGCCAACACAAACGCAATGACATCATGTATTAAATAAGAGTGGCTTGATTAAGTGCTGGAAATATCGAATGATGGGCACAAAACAGTAACAAAACTCTGAGACATTTACAGTCACACACAGGTGTATTGTGCAAACTGTACTTCATAGGGATGTTTAGATAGCTATTGAAGAATTCACGTTCACGTTTTTCGTTTTATATTTAACAGATCTCAGTTTAAATGCTTCAGTTTGTATTCTATTCTATTCTATTCTATTCTATCAGTTCAAATGTTTCATTTTGTTTTGATATTATTATATTATATTATATTATATTATATTATATTATATTATATTATATTAGGCCTATATTATAAACTTAAATAACTGACCTTGTTTTTTAATGGAGTCTTATGCTCTTATGCTCATCTAGGATGTGATCAAAAATACAGAAAAACCTCCCAGTAATATTGTGAAACATTATTGTAATTTCTAATATTGGTTTCCTATATTAATATACTTTAAAATATAATTTATTCCTGTGATCAAAGCTGAATTTTCAGCATCATTACTCCAGTCTTCAGTGTCACATGATCCTTCAGAAATCATTCTAATATACTGATTTATAATCAATGTTGAAACTGTTGTGCTGCTTAATTTTATTTTTCTTTGGAACTTGTGATACATTTTTCTTTGATTCTTTGATTAATAAAAACTTATAACACTATAAGTCTTTACTATCACTTTTTATCCATTTACCACATCCTTGCTGAATAAAAGTTTTAATTTCTTTAAAAAAGGAAAAAAATTACTGACCCCAAACTTTTGAATAGTAGTATATATTCTAACACAAAATTTCTATTTTGAATAAACACTGTTCTTTTTAACTTTTTATTTATTAACATTGTCATATACATTACCATGCTAAACCCTCCAAAACATATAAGTGCAAATCCATTCCTATAAGTGCAAAGGTGAGAGAAAGAAATGACATAGTTCTTGTGGGTGACATGGTGTTTACACTGTACCCAATGAGGGATGAAGTTGTTAATCTACAATATAAAGCATGAGGTGTTCCAGACTGCCACTGACAATGGATCTGGTTTGGGGTCTGATTTGTCTCGGTAGGTGCTCTGTCGCCTTATTTACAAGTGATATTCCTTTCTTTTCCAAACGACCCTCTATAGAATTTTCGAAAGCGCTGAACACTGTTGGCACAATGTTGCGTTTCCTGTCCAAAACAAGCACAATGAGATGGTTGGCTGACATGAACAATAAATATGGCAGTCCGCTAGATGACGTCACAATGTTAGGGAGTTTGTCACCTGAGACGAGTGAAGCAATCATCTTGACAAAGGTGACTGGAACTCCTCAGCATTTCCCGAACAAGCTTTGACTTTACCGGCCATTTACTGTATGTTAAGGTCATTACAAGAGGCTACTTTTGTAAAACTAGCATGCCTGTATCCCTCGCATCTGGCCTCCGAGCGTCCCATATATAGCCTGAGTAAATGTTTTGGCTGGCAGAGGAAAGCTGTTGAAACCCTCCCCTGAATCAGATGCATTCCTCATGTGATAATACACAGCAATGTCAATGAAACTTGGGCAGTGTTTGCCATCCATCACATCTGCGCTTTGGAACATAACAGTCCGCAAAAAATTAAGCTGCCCCAGTGATTGGGTTAGCAGCCTCTCATATCAATTATGCTGCGGTTTGTTGAAGCTTTCAGTCCGTCAAAACTCTAGGTCTGCGAGAGTCAGATGAGAATACAAGTTATCTTGGCTTGAAGGTGGGAAATATGCAACAGCACAGACTGTTTTGTGAGTGAATGGACCACGGGAGCACGGGGGAATGACATTGTGAAATTCATCTGTGAACCAACAGTGGATGAAATCCATCCGTTTAAAACTTTAGAACCATCAAAGTATGCATTATTTCAGATGTAACCGGACTTCATGTTTTATAAGAAAAGTATATTATATGCATTTACATGCACTTCTTTCAAATGTATGCTCATCTTTAAGAAATGTTTCCCACTTTATGTCCACAATCGGGTTCTGTTCACAAAACATAGTAAGGTGCAAGTTGGATAAGTGACTGATTTGAAACGTTCTAGTGAAGTGCATGGGAGATTTGATTCAAACTGATTTTGCAACAACAGCATTAGCAATAGTTTTTCTAGGCTAATTTCAAAATGCTCTAAGCATAGAAATTTTGCAATTCTGATTTTTCCATCTCGTAATTTTGACTTTTTCTTGGAATTCTGAGGTTATATCACAATTTTGTTTGTTTGTTTTTTGTTATTTCTACCACGGAATAAAAAAATTAAATAGTAATTGCAACCTTTTTATCTCATAATTCTATTTTTTTTTTCTTGCAGTTGCATGTTTATATCTTAAAATTCAGACTTTCCTTCTCAGAGCTGCCTTAGAATTTGTCCAAAAGAAGGCATAATCATGCTACCTCCCTTTGGAAACAGCCTTCACATCAGAAATGTACCTTATGGTGCTTTAAAATGCTACCTACATAGCTAGCTCACAAAGTTTTTGAACAGAGCCTTACAGACCATCTGACCTCTGAGTGTGAACGTGAGGTCTCTCAGGTCTAGAACATATGCGTAATCTCTGGTGCCTTTACATTTTTTCACGGGTGAGTGAATAATTGGCTTGTTTCACTATTATTGTTAATATTCTCTGTTGTCCCAAATTCCATGGCAGTCCTACTTGTCTACTTGGCCTGTATTCATTTTCCAGGAAATCCCTTTGTATAAATACTATCTTATTCTAATCTCTTTCAGCTCAAATTCTATTCATCTAAATCAAGCATCTAATATAAACGAACCTGGGAAATATTTCAAAGCATTTTGTGGATTTGAAGAAGGACATTTTGAATCCAAACCCAAATTTACCATGTTTAAGCATTTTTATTTGATGTTTTATGTAGTTGTTTCTCAAAATGATTTATAGTCATAAATTACATCACTTACTATTTTTTAAATTACTGACTTAATAATTGTTCTCAGTTGGTTTACCTAATTCTCTTTTAGGTTATTTTAGGCTAGTTGGGACAACATTTTGAGGAATATTTTTGATCTAACGTGTATTTTTATCTGCAGTAATTGACATTTTTGGTTGCTTACCTTTGCAGGCGCGTCTGTGTGAGATGGCCTTGGTCATGTCTCTGTAGTAGCCTTCCTTACAGTAGTGGCAGTGCCGTCCGGCTGTGTTATGTCTGCAGTTGAGACAGACTCCTCCACTCCTCCGGCCCGATAGCTTATACAGCTCCATGTTGAAGCGGCAGCGGCGGGCATGTAAGTTACAGTGGCAGGCTTTGGGAGAGATGGGCATAACGAAGAAAAATTAGAGAGCTGTTTACCAGCCACTGAACTCTCAGAAATGCATGATCATGTCTGTCTGCATTTAAAAATACATTTCTATACATTCCATTTGAGAGCTTTAAAGAAATAGTTCACGCAAAAATAAAAAGGTACTGAAAATTTGCTAACCTACAACGCGAGTCCAAACAGCTGATAAAAGCATCACAATAATCAATAAATAATCAACACGACTCCAGTCCATCAATTAACTTCTTGCGATGTGAAAAGCTGCGTGTTTGTAATAAATCCACCTATAGGACATTTTAACTTAAAACCATTGCTTCCAGCTAAAATGTGAGTCCTCTATCCATAATATTGCTTTCTTCAGTGACCAAGTCGTCTTGTTTGAATAAGGAGAGAAATATGCACAGAGTGAGCACTGTTTACAAGCCAAAACAGTGTCTTAATGATGGATGTCTTTCTTACAAACATTCAGTTTTTGGCTTTACAAGGTGTTAATTGATGGACTGAATGGGGTGTGTATTTTTGTGATGTTTCTCCAAATCTGATGAAGAAACGAATCATCTATATCCTGGTTGACCTGAGGGTGAGTACATTTTCAGCAGATTTTCATTTTTGGTTGAACTATTCCTTTAATTGACAGGAAATTGTCCTAGTAAAGGGCAAACGACTAAGAGATCACATTCCCACATTTTTACAAATGCTTATCTGTAAAATACCCATGACACACATATTCACCCTCACAGAGTATCATATATTTTAGTGAACAACCATACAATTACTTTATTGCTGCAGTATTCTTCGGGGCATGTCGCTCCTGGCAATGTAAAATCTAAATCTGATGTGATGTGAACTGATTTAGGTGGTGTTTTCTGTCCCCTGGTGATCATAGAAGACCCTTAACTCAGTGGGAGAGAGGAGAGACCAGAATCATCGAGACGTTTGACTAGTATCCTGAGAGAGCTTTATTATTTTAATGACATAACTGGATCTCTGGGCTTCCATCCATTTACAGCATTTCATTAAGAGACAGCTTCATAAAACAACTTGCTCCAGATCCTGCGCTCTCACACACACACCTGCTCAAGGCTTTGACCTCTGACCTCTCCTGGTCCGATCAGCCATCTATCTATCTATCTTACATCACTCTCATCCATCCATCTATCTATCCATGGCAACTCCATCCATGATATACAACTATAAAACAACCTGTAATAACCATAAAAGAGAACAAACCACAAAAGAGAAACAATATTCCTACTTCTACACAGATACTGCAGCCACACTCACACCTGCTGAGGAGTCTAGATGTTAGTGACTAAATAGGGACACGTACTGTCACTCACACATACACAGGAAGGAAGTGTTAAGCAGCTGTCATGTTTTATTGCGCAGACACCTAGAACACTTCAACCACTCAGTTCAGTGATGATAACACACCAGGCCTTGACTATCTCTCCCTCTTTTACACACTATCTTCCATGATACTTCTGATAGAGACACAATTTTCACTATTTAGAAGCAACAATGTGTTCATATTTAGTCAAATCAGTTTTGAGTTTTGAGCGATAAAGTACAGTTATCTTTTTCAGTGGAAAAACACAAAACAAATGAATATTGCAACACAGTAGAATTGAAATGAATTGCTCTCTTTGCACCAGCTCCAGGCCACTTTCTCCTTCTTCCCCCAGTCCTCTGAAAAGAATGAGCATGTTTTTCCATTATATTATCCTAATTCATTATGATTTTATTTGCGCTGCAATTCTGTCCTCTCACTCAGCAGCTCTGTGTTTGTGTAATGTTTGTCAAAACATTCCATGCACATTAAATGCTTTTGCTTTTACTCTGCTCTCTTCTGATATTATCACAATATCATTACAAATGTCAGTTAATCAGACTTTGTGAAGATGATTTATTATTAGTTGCCTAAACTGGTTGGGAATGGAAAAACGTCTGGTAAATTTGTCATTCATCCAGCTCATTGTGGAAAGCACACCAAGCTACTTTTTGCATGTGAAAGACATCCAGCCAAGCATGGCTCCATTATTTACAACAGAGACCAGCTCCTCTCACTACGGAAGCCTTGCAGGGTTTTTGGGTGAGTGACTGGTAATCCTCAGAGAACTGAAAATCTGAAGCAAGAGGTGTAGAAATGGGGCGAATTATCAGGCTAAACTGAGATGGTATAAACATGGTTAAATGAACTGAATCGTGCCATTAACCTCACCACTGAGTGCTTCCAAATGGTGCATGTGGACCAAAGAGGGCGGATAAATCTGTAAAAAAGACGGGCTATCGGTGCGTGCACATACTTTTAACAGGTGTCCAGAATATATGTACACACACACACACACACACACACACACACATATATATATAATCACATACATATATTGAGCTGAATATATAAGCTTTCCATTGATATATCGTTTGTTAGGATCGGATAATATTTGGCTGAGATACAACTATTTGAAAATCTGGAATCTGAGGGTGCAAAAAAATCTAAATATTGAGAAAATCACCTTTGAAGTTGTCCAAATGAATTCTTAGCAATGCATATTACTGATCAAAAATGAAGTTTTGATACATTTGCAGTAGGAAATTTACAAAATATCTTCATGGAACATTATCTTTACTTAATGTCTTAATGACTTTTGGCATAAAATAAAAATCAATCATTTTGACCCATACAATGTATTTTTGGCTATTGCTACAAATATACCCCAGCGACTTAAGACCGGTTTTGTGGTCCAGGGTCACATATACATAACATTATACAGACTGCTTTTAGAGCTTGAACTACTGGTCATTTCCACAGCATGTTTTTTCCATATGATGGAAAGTAACAAAGCTTCCAGGAGAGGGACTGTACAATAATAAATCATAGTTATCTATGCAATTTCTGATGGTTTCTGATGGCCTTAGATAAATGTAAGTTCATAGGAAAAGAAGAGTCATTCATGAGTCACTTGTAATCTAAGTGAAGTGACTAATATGGTCATTGATATGATAAATTGTCATGTGTGAGTCGAGAATAAATATTTAAGTGGAAAGGAGTGGACGTGCAGTATGTGCTGTGGTTCAGGCTCTTGCTTTTGTCATTCTGGATAATAGTCAACAGTCCTGTATGAAAACATAATTTGAGTCGCTACCAGCTATTTGAGTAGCTTTTGGGGCTTTTAAGGTCAAATTAAAGTATGGACTCATTTAGCCAAAGAGAAATTCATACTATATATATTTTTATGTTTATTTTTATATCATATATTTTATAGTGGGTTCATTTGTTTTTCCAGTAGCAAGCTATTTTTTTCCAGTGAGTGTTGGTCAAACACTACATTGTTTTTTTGTTATGTCTGAGCTGAGAATAATCAAAGGTTCACCTCAACAGTCCCCTCTCCTTTTGTCTCATATGTAGTGCTGGAAAGTTTGAATCATTCTAGTCAGTCGATTCACCTGAACAAATCTTCCTCTCATGGTTTGTGCTGGACTGTCTGATTCATTCTAGTGAATCAATTAAACAATTCTCTTTCTTGCACAGGCAGCGCTGAAAAGTCAGATTTATTTTAGTGAATTCAGATGGTTCATGCATTGAAAAAGTAAGAAAAAGTAAAAAATGATTCATGACTCAAAACCCTGTAATATGTTTTATGTTTAGATGTAAATTATGGTGTATTTGTTGCATTTAGTATAAATTTACCTGTTCAACTTAAATACTGTTACCCTAATTGAGTTCATTCAAAACCAATATCTAAAAATCATCTTTATGTTGTTGATTTATATAAAAAAATAAAATAAATATTGATTCCTTAAGGAACCCTTTTTCTAAAACAGAATGAAAAAGTGAAAACCATTTTGAGTTCAATTATTTGATGATTGCATTATAGGTTCAGAGATCACCGTTATCCTCTCTCAACTGAAACGCTCTATTTAAACCAGGTTTGCTCCTTCTCATTTTTTAAATCTTTCCTCTCCCGCGTGGCCATCTGGAAAGGCCTGTGTTCGCCCGAGAGTGCTGTGATGTAATGACGGGTGAGAATTAAGGGGGCGTTTCCGTTATGGGCCCTGCTCTGTAATCGTTTGCCAACACCAATTAGCGGGGCAATCGGACCTCCCTGCTTTTTTGTTTGTGTAACTGCTTGCCACTGTTGCCTAGTGAAAGTGATATACAACGTCTCAACAAATACGATCAGACCAAATAAAACCACAGCGTGCGCTTAACTAGCAAAAGACAGCAAAGAGCTTATTCTTCCACTAACTGGCTGTGAAATTGCTACTGCATTCATCGCATAACATTGCACATTTAAGGGGAGAAGTTCTTGTGACCTCTGAAATGGCATCATCATTAAGCCTGTTGAAGTATTATTGGATTACAGGATTAGAAGTGCACTGTTCACCTGCTTACTACTTCATTTAATGTGATGTTTAATGATGTGAAAAGCCAATATGTCTGTGTATATATATATATATATATATATATATATATATATATACACACACACACACACACACACACTAATGCAATACATAACAGAAAAAGTTTAATTAAATATAACTAATATGAGCGTAAACACACTTATTTTGTTGTCTTATAAATAAACATAATGTATTTTTATAATTATGTGTATTTATAAATGAAAACCCTTTATATGTTTTAAAAAAAACTTGTAAAAATTTAATTAAGGCAATTATGTGTATTTACACACACACACACACACACACACACACACACACACACACACACACACACACACACACACATATATATATATATATATATATATATATATATATATATTTAATATGTATTTATAAATATATATTCAAACATAATAGTTTATATGTATATATTTACACTTTATATTCTTTTTTTTTAAAAAATTTCTCTTATTTGAATATATATTTTATATTGTTTATTTTTTAATATTAATGTATTTGCATTATATAGTATAATTTCACACACACACATGCACAGTTTTACACTTGTTCACGCTAATTGGGCCTCTTAAGGTGTTGTGAATCTTGGGACATCTCAAATACTCAACGCAAATAAATGATTTGACTCCAAGAGACTGTAAAATTGTATAATTATCCAATCAGTAATGTCCAGGTCTCCAGTTCTTTTATGAATAAATATCGCTAGTGCACTTTGCCAATGATAACACCATGTAATGAATAATAATACATAATAGCCAGAATATCTCTGGCCATTTCTCCTGTTTAGAGAGCTGGAATGAGCCCAGGTTATTCCGTAAGGAATCCGGCTGGTACAATAACTACGCTCCACGCTCAGAGGGAAGCGGTCCAGCTCTTCTCAGAACCGTAACTTGTTTCTCATGGCCTGTGTATCTTCATGTCACACTCTATCGACTCCTCGTAGAACCCCTGCGCTGTGTTATTAAACTTCCAGGAGGCTTTCTGAATCAAAATGGCAGTGAGTATACGAGTCCTTACAGTAAGCGTGATTTGTCTGCTTGGGCGGGCGGCGCTGGAAAACTTTGGCCTTTAAAAATGTCCAATTAAATCACTGGCTGACACATTAGTCGTGCTAATATTTCAGGGCTTCTGAGCAATTTATGAAAATAAACAAAATAGGTGGGATGTCGGCATGTTCTGTTAGGAGTGTATGTTTCCTTTTGGAATATAATCGCAGCAGAAATGTGCCAGGCTGAAACTCATCGCACCACGCTGACTTATTGCATCAGCCAATCATTGCGCGGCTTGTTAGTCATTTGATTTATCTCCGAGCTTTGCCTGTTTGTTTTCTTAAACGCAACACACCCATTGAGTAATTGGTGATTAATTTGCAGCGCTTTAATTTTCTTTACATGTACAGTGGTAGGAGTGTGAGAGCAGCTGTAAATCTCAGAGAACCTGCCAACAGAGATGCAGCAAGACCGGCCTTAGGACTCTTCAGATGCTTTTCCAATTCAAATGAAAACATCCTGACACATTGAAAAACTTACATGAAGGAATATGGAAATTTTGCTGGATCCATAACTGAGATTTAATGCCTCTAATTGGACGTCTACTGGTGTTCCTGCAGCTTAACTTGTATAGACTCTAGCTATGCCAAGGTCAAGGGGTTGATTCCCAGGGAGTGCATGTACTGAGTTGTGCGAATGTAAAAAAGGTAGCAAAAAGAATTGTAAGATGATTGTGACTGTAATAATTCAAAAAAATGTAAAAAAAATTCAAGTTTATATGCCTTAGATGTGTTAAATTCCTTTGAATTACAATTCGATGAATTCTTCTTCCTTTCATTTCTATTTATTTCACAGAATTTATTTTCATGCTTAGAAAACAAACAGCATGCACAGTTTGAAGAAAAGTGTCTGTAATTTGAAACATTTATTAGTTTAGCAGATGCTTGTGTCAGGATTGTGTGTGTGTTTTTTCTCCTCATGTGCTCTGTGGCCCAGTTTCTGTCTCCCGTTGATTGTGTTAATTTGATTCCAGGTGTGTCTCGTTCTTCCCTGATTATCCTGTGTTTATAAGCCCCAGTCCATTCAGTTAGTGTTTGTCGGTTCTTAAGCATCATCCCTTGTTGCTCTGTGTCTCCTACGTTCCCCGTGTTCCCTTTTTGATGATTAGAGACTTTCTTTGTGTGAAATCTCCTCGCTCCGTCTTCCCAGAGAACCGTGACAGCTTGAGATGCTTTACGTAAAGTTTATGAACTATGATCTATTTACTTGTTTTCTATGAGAAAACAAACTTACAGTTTACATTTCTGATACATCTAAAAGTCACACATTTGTGGCATAAAATTCATGCTTTTCAGAATTCAATATATTAAAACATTGTAGCACCTTGCTGCATATTTCATAATTGTGTAAAATTGCATGTTTCATTGCCAAGGGTCTATTACATCCCATATGCAAATGTAATATACAGTGAAATATATTGTCATTTGAAGGAAGCATATATAAAACCTTTCATATAACATGTATATCTATGTATATGTTATACATTTTGGACATACTGTATATATCATGTATATGCTTATTCATCCTAAAACCTGTCAATACATGTTGATATTACATAAGTAAATATAAAACACATGCATTTAAAAGTATTTATAAACAAAGGTATATTATTTATTTATTTACAATATATAGCCTACTGTTGACATACAAATCATTGTATAGATATTATTAACATATGTACATGTACAAATTTACTATGGGGATTTTATCAATTTAAATCTTCATCTGCTCAGAGAATTATATATTGGCTTATAGGTAACGTATATGGCAATTACATTTTTGTATGAGGTAAAGTCACCTACTATGATTAAATATGCCAACTTTAAGTTGTTTTGTCACAAGACACTCTTTTTATGCTCGCAAAGTTAATAAAATGTAAATAAAAGAACTGAAATCCAAATTTCTCATTGCCAATGTATTTATTACGTATTTGAGACTGTTACTGTAATTCTCTCTTTTTAAATTTATGCATTTGGAAAATACATTTATTTTAGGATACATATTTTATCTGTGAATGTGCTTCCAGGGAATTGGATGCATGACTTTGGCATTGTTGGTACCATCTTATGATCCAGCATAAACATTATACTAGTTTTAGACAATGGCAGCATTTACTGTAAGCTTTGCCCAACGTCCTCAGGTTTCTCACAGTTGTGTAAATTTTGGTAAGTTTTCAAAGACTGTTCTACTGTGTGTTTACTGTACTACCCTGGGTAAACACTCAGTAAGCTTCAATAAAGTATCTCATGTTGTCTCACAGTTTAAAGCGGAAGACAAGTGGAATTGGTGGAATTCTAGATTGGAGCTGAGCTCAAAAGATAAAGACATTTGTTGCAGCGCTGGACACCAGACGCTGAAGAATTTGGCAGGGCTGGATAGGCTTCCCCACGGAACATAAATCAGTTTGAAAGAGGGGGACCACAATGTGAGCGCTTCCCATCGTTTTGGCATTCCTTCTGTTTTTCAAGCCTATGTAAATCATCCTCACGACAGGCCCGGGCTGCAGATGTGTGGCCCATCGGTTCCACCGCAGCCGAAGTCTGGGGTCCAAATCCCAAATGATCCGTAAATAGGAATCTCCCTCGGATCACGGCATGATACGGCATGGGATGGACGGATTGTGCTTTTCCACTGCAGGTGTCGTCACCCTGGTCTCATTGTCTCTCACCAGCTGAGATTTACAGCCCTTGAACGGCACTAAGAAGCCTCATTGACGCTGCGTTACTGGAATGCAGCTCCACGCTGAGGGAAGGCCTCCGTGATGAGCTTTACAAGGTGTACCGTTGACATGGGTGATTGCAAGGCAATGCACGACTACGCTTTTAGGAAAAAATCTCTGTCCCTTATTTCCCCCGAAATCATGCAGATTAGTACCTTCAGGGCACATATTAGTACGTGCATACCTTTTGAACTCGCATTCAACTCGTATTGTATATTTATCAACTGATGACAGGCATTTAAACGTGAATGCTTATTTCAACTTTGTCGTCATATAGCACAAATTTAATTCCAACTATTCAACATTTTTTAAACAGTCTTAAAAGGTTATTTATGTAATGGATATTTTCATTTACTTTTAATTAAAATTCAGTAGATTCCTCTTCCTTTTTTTTTTTTTTTTTGATTAATTTCGCAGAATTCGTGCTGGTGGGAAAACATAACTTGGATGCACTTTAAATCATTTTGAATGAGAGTGTTTGCCAAATGTGTAAATTATTTTCCAGGTATAATATAAATTATAGTATTCTGCACAGATGTATTACAAAATAAACTTAAGCATATTAGCTTGTGTTCCTGCTACATCTAAAAGTCAAACTTTTGCGGCATACAATTTAGGCTTTTTTACAACATTCATTATACTCTGATAAAAGGTAGAAAACTGTCACAGTGGTGGTACCCTTTCAAAAGATACTAATATGTACTTTTAAAGTAATAATATGTATTTTTATTGTATTGATGAGTACCATTTAGGGGTAAATAAGGTACAAAGATGTACCTTTTAGCTTTTGTTTCTTAGGGTACCAACGCAGTGACAGCTTTGTACCTGTTTTGTCTGAGTGTATTTGCATAAAATTGCATATGCTAATTAATTAGACTTTTTGGAGTGTTTTTGTTTAAAACAAGAATGTATGGATCTTTTATACGTCATTTACTGGCCATCAATCAGAACATGGCTTTTCAGTATTGAACAGCATTTTGATATTGGCACACCTCTTGAATTCAAAGATATGGTGCATTTTTATTTGTTTTCGCTCAGTAGTTACTGTTTATTAAGTTTTACGATGTTTCACCCAAGAGATTCATTGATTCATTCAAGCGGTACCATAGAAGAACCATTTTTGGTTCCACAAAGAACCATTCAGTCAAAGGTTCTTTAAAGAACCATCTCTTCTTTACCTTTTTATAATCTGAAGAACCTTCTTTCACCACAAAGAAACCACAGGTTTTGTATTTATTTTGGAACTGATTGGTCATAGGCCTCATTCATCTGAGCTTATGCACCATAGTTTTTGAATGAAAGAAAAAAAACCTTATTTGTAGATAATTTTGGCAATGTTCACTCAGTAAGCTCAGATCAGTGAGGCCTACAATCAATCAGTTCCAAAAAGAAATACAAAACCTGTGCTTACTGAAAGAACTTAACAAAATCTAATCCAATATTTGGTAATAACATAGCATTGCAAGAAATTCATAATTCACAATTATTTGTAGGCCGGTCGCTGCTGAACACCACAATGTGATCAGGTGGGAAAAAAATTCAAGAATGCAAAATTTATCTCTCTTTTTTTAAGGAAGTTGTTATACCCTATTTGAACAAAGTCAGTAAAGCTGTAGTCCAATGTGATAGCATTAAACTAGCCTTTTCAGGAAATCCCAAATCCTCTCTGGGTCAAAGTGACATAAGGGTTAAATTCATTCCACAGGTTTTCCTCCAAAATCAACGCAAAACATGCGGAAAAAGTCTACATATTCTTCTCCTTAATGTCTCAGTGCACAAGAATGTCTTAAAGGGGTTATATCATGTGGAATCAAATTTTCCTTGATCTGTTGAGATTTAAAAAGAGTTTAATGGACTTTGAAAACATAATGTAATTTTAGAATTCAAAACATCCTCCTCAGAGGAAAAAAAGTATTTTATTGAATCTAAGATGCTTATTCCAAACATTACTAACATTATAAGTGGAAAAAGAATGACACGATGGGACCCTTTTAAGATCTTAGCCATTTGTATTGCATGCTAGTGGCCAGTTTGTAACATTCAAGCCTATTTCAATAAGGAGATAGAGAAGAAAGAATAAAACTAGGAGATGCACTTATCTATGAGCCAAATCCAAGTAAATGAAGAATATGAAGGTGTTTCTAAAGCTACTAATTAAAAGTTTGCCTGGGGAACAGAGAGCAGTAGCCTGCTGTCAGTCAGACTCAATTATAGAAGAACCAAGTAAATGAGATGAAACTTGCAGTCTGGCTGGAGGTGTGTTTTCTGTGGATGCCACAGCGGGCTGAAGCTCAACCAATCTGCCACACGCTCGAGCTGCATGTTACCCCACCGCGGACAAGAAGCCGAGCAGCAGAGCTGTAAATTACAAACTCCAGGAGATCGTTCATCCTAACTGTGGTTTGACTGTGCTGTTGCAAGCCTGTCGTACATAACAGCACAAACTCCACCTGATGTATGTCGAATTTTTGAGCTGAATAGCCTCTAAACTGAGACTTACTCTGAGATTTCAAAATAGCCTTCAAATAATGGAGTTCCCTGAAATAAACATGGAAAATACATTTTTAAAAAAATACTAAATAATACTTTAAAAAGAAGTTTATTAGTCGAAAAAATTATTATTCGAAATAGCCGATTTTTGAATAATTTGATTCATTGAAAATATGACTTTAGTTTTTCAGCTTCACAAATTCATGTTCAAATCTGTGTTGCCATTTCTTTGTAATTGTTTGTAAAATGTACTAATGATTTCTGAGTGAAAATTGTTTCTACACCAATTTTTCAGCGCATGATTATTTGACAAATTAATCTTTAAAAAAAAACAAGATTTTGCAACAAAAATGTGAGTGGTTAATAATAATAATAATCCTATAATCCTATCCTATAAATTTAATAAAAATGAATATATAGTTTTTATTATATTCAAACAATTATTTAAAAAAATATTTAAAATGATCAGTTATTTTTCAGAGTTGTAAATTAAAGATTATTGGATTCAGTTTTACAAGAAAAAACTTTCTACTGCCAAATGTCATCTTTTATTCAATGTGATACTTGATGTTTCTTTGTAATTATTTGTGAAATTTATTAGCTATTTTTGTGTGAAAACTGTTTCACCACCAATTTTTTTCAGTGTTGTCTAAAAGCCTACGTTTGTGAACAAAGCCTATGATATTCTGGTGCCTAAATATGATTTTTTTCCCCCACCTGTTTTATTTACCGCAGTCAAAAATTATACTATAAATATAACAGCACACCTCTGCTCAACAAGCCACACATTTTCAGGTAGCACCATTATTTATAATTTAAAAGGACTAGTGCCTAGTCGCACTGTGCCACATACACTTTCTAATGAAACACACTAGTAACTAGGTGGCTTCCAGCAACAGGGTGGGAGAGGAAGAAGGAAAGAACTTCCTGCTATGAGCCACAAGTGTCCTGGGAAACACACTGAAGCCAATTACATCCTGAGCTAGAGAGCACACACAATGCTGTGACCTGTGCAACTGTTTGTCTGGTAACCCTTGGCAACACCAACATGCAATATGTCATCGCTTTGTGACCGGCTTCCCGCATCTGTCAATACAATGTTTTTTTTTTTTTTTTGCATTCATCCCATCCAAAGTGCACACACACAGCAGTGAACACACACACACACACACACACACACACACACACACACACACACACACACACACACACACACCGTGAACACACACCCGGAGCCGTGGGCAGCCATTTATGTTGCAGCGCCCAGGGAGCAGTTGGGGGTTCAGTGCCTTGCTCAAGGGCACCTCAGTCGTGGTATTGAGAGAGCGCTGTACATTCACTCCCCCCACCTACAATTCCTGCCGAACCTGAGACTCGAACCCGCAACCTTTGGGTTACGAGTCCGAGATGCGGACCCAATGTTGCGCATCATCAGCTCCATAGAGTGTTTTTAAAGAAGTCTCTTTTGCTCACAAAGTCTGCATTTATGTGATCAAACATGCAAGAAAAACAGTAATATTATGAAATATTATTACAATTCAAAATAACTGTTTTCTATTTGAATATATTGTAAAATGTAATTTTTTCCTGTGATGCCAAGCTGAATTTTCAGCATCATTACTCCAGTCTTCAGTGTCACATGATCCTTCAGAAATCATTCTAATATGCTGATTTGCTGGTCAAGAAACATGTATTATTATTATTATTATTAATAATAACACTTATGCTGCTTAATGTTTCTGAAAACTGTGACTGTACGTGCATTTAAGTTTGGAGTATTTATAGTGCATTAAAAAAAGGGCTTGCTAAGGAAATGGTGAGTGTTTTAGCTCAGACCCTTGACTCTACGGAGCAGCTGCTGACTGATCTTGACGTTTGCATTTTGTTGTGTTGGACACAGGACACAGAATTCACTCTGTTTCCCATTAGAGTGCGTAGAGGGCAGATAGCATATCTCAACAGAGTTATCCTGCGGAAATAGAGGTCGCTATCTGGACAAATATACCAGTTATAGGGCTCAGGCCTTTGGCGTGATTTGAAATGTCTCCAGCTAAACGCATAGCTTGCACAGGAAGGATTCACCAGTTTCCAAAACGTACGTTTTTCTGTATTCATTTACTGAATAGAAGAAATATTTTCCACACTGGAAGCAAAATGCAGACGTGAAGTGATAAAATCAAAGCCAGTCAAAACATATTTGATGTATACTATAGAGTGCTACAGGGATGATGTATTTTTGTAGGTCAAAATCCAGAAACGAGTTAGCACTTTAGTAGCCTACCTCCGGTTCAATCGTCCTCAAGTTAATGGGTTTCTGCGATGACGCCAGTTTAGTGAAAACAGGCAAATATATAACATATTACATGCCAGTGAAAACGCCAGTGTAGATGAGGCTTGTTTTCATTTTAAAACGCCGTTAGTACACTAGTGTAAACAGGGCCTCAGTTCAGTAAAGAAAGTACAAAGAAACATTTTTGGGGGATTTCTAGGCATTGTTTTTTTCATGTCATGTTTTTATTTATCTTAGTTTTTCACAACTTGTGTGGTTTTCCTGGGCGAGTCGGAGCTGAACTGCAGCACTAATAGAGTCTCGTGAACACATTTGTTCACAGAGACCAACAGTCAAGTCAGGATCGTTAAATAATATGTTAAATTTTAGTTTGTTTATCGTATACCCACAGAACACTTGGAATATAGGGGACGTGTCACATGGGACCACTCTGTGATACTTTTGCGTCTTTTTTAAGTGCACTTGTTGGCTGAGGCTATTTACACTAACTCCGCCCACCAAAATGGGGTTGGGATAGACAACATTACAAAAGATGCCTGCTAATCAACAGCTCCAGTGGTGTAGGTGTTAAAACGTGTAGCAGTGATTTTTATGCGATCAACCTGAGTTTGAATCTGCCTTATGCCGAACTCGTTCTTCTCCCTTTTAACATCACATATCAGATCGGAAATGGATTTATTTTCAATACTATAAAGTAGATAATTGAAAAGTGGAAAATAAAGTGCCTCACGAGTGTTTATCTGTTAGGATTAGGGGTAGGGGTAGGCATCCATTTAATAATTTTAATAAATTTATAATAAAAAAAGAAAAAGAAAAGAAAAGAAAAAATAGGAAATCAATACATTTTATATAGCTGTAAGTATTTATCTGTATTTAGATTAGAATTTAGTTATATTTAGCTAGGTAGCCTAGCTAAATATAACATTTATTATAATGGGTTTATGTGAAGATTGTTTTAAGTTCACTTAAATTAGAAGTTATTTTTAAAGTCTTATAAATATTAAAATTGATAGCTCTTAATTATAATGTAATGTTGGCTATAGTCAATGGTTCAATATTAGAGGAATTTTTTTTTTTTTTTTTTTTTTTTAGGAAATCAGTATTACTTGGCCTTCAGTCATAAAAAAGATGCCATTAAAGAAATATTAAAAATATTTTCTTTGTACATTAATTTGAAGATTGAATGTGAAATTATTGCAATATAAAAGTATATTTAAAAACTTTAATGTTAGGTGGGATTAATCGCGATTAATTTCAGAAAAAATGTGCGATTAATTAGTTAATTGTTGACGGCACTAATCGTTCGACGGCACTAATATATATATATATATATATCATGCAGAACTTACATTTGCAAATGCTTCATTTTGACTTTATTGATGAAAGACAGTTGTACAACAACTAAGCTGCAAATACAAGGCAATGATCCCAAACTGGTTTTACTGACAGAAATCTGATCTTCTAAGATGGTATAATACGTAGAATAGTTATTATGGCTTGAAAATGCCTCTGCTTTCTGACAGCATGTGGGCCACCCAGCGGGAGATCACGACACTGTCTGAATCATCTCTCAACAGCCAATGACAGCAGACCTTCATCCATCATTTCCTCCCCATTGGCAGCCATTGTGCAGATGTAGTCATGATTGGACTCCATTCATTTCTGCGTTCACTGCAAAGGCGGCCTTTGATGTGACGGTAACAGCAGTGTTGAGGAGGCTAGTTTGAAACTGTTAGCCAAGCTACATTACAAGCTACTCATCATTTAAAGTAGTTCAACTACAGATTGTCCCAGCAGCGGCAGCAGATCTGAAAGGAATCTTGGGTAACTGTCTGGAATAATACAAAAAAAAAGTGTGTAATAGTAAAGCAATCTGATTTCTAGCCCTGGCTTGAATATGTGGCGGCACAAAAAAAGAGTTACTGAATCAAGTAGCACGAATTCTGTTTGTCTGTGCCAGTGTGTGTAATCCAAAAAAAGCGTGTGTGTGTGTGTGTGTGTGTGTGTATGAGTGTGTGAGAGAGAGAGAGCACAAAACATGTCCGTTTACTCTAGCATTCATTATTCCACCTTTTCTCTCTCTAGCTCAGGGTGGTCCTGCATTCGCCAGAGCGCTATCCCAAACGCAGGCCAAAAAGATTCAAACCAGCACAGCAAAACCAACAGAAACATAAATGTCACACCACACAAGCAGATATCGACTCTCTCACACATACACACTACGCACAACCCTTAAACCCCAAAATACATGTTTACTTCTGAGCTGCTGTTGTGGTTGCCCACTAAAAGAATGTTAGCACGGTCAACATACTGTGTCATCAGTTTTTCAAACAATACTTACACGTACGGTGTGTTTAAATACTTAAATGATGTTTTTAAGGAATTTCTTGTACATGTGGCATGGTAATACCATGGTATTCTTTGAATGCCTCAGAGAATCATGTAAATATAATGGTTTTTATTTATGAGTTGTAATGTTGTGGGTTTTTAATGGCTTGTATTGTTATCTACACTCTTAAAAATAAAGGTTTAAAAGGTTGTTTTTGCAATGATTCAATTCCTCAAAAAAAAAACAATTCTTAGTATGAAGAGAATTTGAATTATCTGAAGAACCTTTTTGGAATGGAAACGTTTTTCATGAAAACATCAATTCCAACAAAGGTATGCAAATACTGTACATATTTGACAGACATGCAGGACAGCCTATCGTAATGTTCGGACCGAACATTTTGATTTGACGAACATTTTATGGTCCTACGCCTTCCACAAACGACATAAATACATATAAATACATTTATACCACTTCATTTAGTGAATGCTATAAGGGTGTGAAGAGACTTTAAACAAGCATAACAAAAAATCTTTTTGAACAAAATCACCTACCCTGCCTTTAAGGGGGTGTTTAAACAACACCAACTGAAAATGAAAAACTCTTTGAGCGTTTTGGCTGTTCATTTACACAGCAACAGAATTTTGGGGGCCTGAAAACAAAACTTTTGAAAAGTGTTTTTAAAATGCAAGTTTTTAAAAGCAATGCCATCATCATCTCTTTCTAAACTACGAAAATGTATGAACTTATGAAATCAGTGGTGTCATGCACATGCCTATTACATGTTCATTCTATAGTGCGCAGGTGCGTAGTGTTTCTTTACAAAGTGACATTGCCACCTACTGGCCTGGCATGCATAATACAGTGGCTTTAGTTGTTTTTGCTGTTCAATTTGATGGCTATCGTTTTGACAACATTGTCGTCTGTATGCAAAACAAGTAAATGTACCCTAAGAGTGTAGAGTGGAGGATGGCTGTTGACAGATATATTACTCTAAATAAATCATTCATTTTAATTGTAAATGAGACTAATTGCTGTAATTAAAAATACTTATTTTAATATTATTAAATTTACAATATATATATATATTTCTTTTATTTTAAATGTTATTAATTTTTAGAATGGTTATTGACATTTGTTTTATTTTGGTGATATTTATTTTATTTTATTTGTCGTTAATTAGACTATGATTATTGGCCTCCCAACAAGGTCAAATATTGTCTGATTTATTGGCCTGGCCTGTACAGTAGATTAGATCAGATTCAACTTTATTGTGCAAAGTACAATACAAAGATAAGCATCTAACCAGAAGTGCAAATAGAAATACGTATAAATATAAAGAAGATTCTCTGGTTGTGAAGGAGATAGAAATTCCTTCAGTCATTTTTTCAGTATTATAGTAAATATCATTTGTTACTGTACACTACTGCCACAGAGCCATTTTATTCAGTTTCAGCATTTCACAGATGAGCCTTCATTTTCCCAAGACAAGTGTATTTCAAAAGTGATTTCATCTCAGGACCTGAAACCTGCCGGAAAGCTTTGGCAAGAATTTCGACCCCTGGGATGAAACACCAGCGCAGACATCCAAGAAGAGATTCAAATAATACCCAAAAGGCCGATTGCAAATATACACCGACTGACGGGGGATTAAAAACATAAATATTAGCAGGGAAACAAGCAGAAGGCCAAAGCAAGCAGACCCTTCCACCAGAAAATGGACCACCTCTCCTAACCAGCCTCTAAAAGCAGGATATATCATGTTTTCTCTGAACTCCCATAAAGCCAAACAAAGCCTTTTGGCTTATAAGTTATGTGTGTTTTGAATTATGAGCTCAACAAAACAAAATCCCTAAAACATGGAGCTCTTTGCCCAGAGGACTGGTGATACACTGGGGTTTGGATTTTGAAATCCCAAAATACATCCCTTTTGTGTTTTCTTTGTCTTGTTCTGTTTTTTTCTTCCCCCTGTACTTTACCACAAAATCACAAGCCTGCGATCCTACAGATTTGGTTTGCCAAACAATGCTTGTGGTTTAGTGGATGTTTTTTAAAATGGCTATAAATAAACAAAATGTAATATTAAAGACTTGTTCTCTAGAGGACAAAAATAGCATGAACAGTCAATAGCAAGTAAGTGCATAAAAACTATAGAGCCATTAAAAATCAGTTGTTTTCATCTTAATTTTGTTTTTAAATATCCATCAGAGGTCTTTCCCAAGGAATTCTGTTCAAAAGAGAAGTTTCTTCTGAGCACAAAAGAAGATATTTTGAAGAATGTTGGCAACCAAACAGTTGAAGGTAACCACTGACGTCCATAGCATGGAAAAAAAAACTACCAAGAAAGTCAGTGGCTACCGTCAACGGTTTGTTTGCCTACGTTCTTCAAAATATCTTCTCTTGTGTTCAACAGAAAAGAGAACTATCCCTTTAAGGTTAAGGACGTGAGCAAATACATATCTGTAAATGTTAATCCTATGTGTACAACTTGTGTTGAGCAGGTGAATAAAAGACTTACACTGAAGGACGCTCACGTTTTCTTTTGAGATCTCTTAATGAAGTAACACCTATCTCAATGGCAGATCTTAATACACTACAGATTGTGTGTTTTCTGCCCTGATGTAGAGTGGTTTGCCCTGAGTGAGTCATTGAGTCGGCTGACTGCAGGGGCATTAGGAGATGTGTAAGTTTCCATGCAGTGGGTGTCAGAAGCAGCTCTAAAGGACTGACCAGCAGTCCACCTGCTTCCGATTAGCAGCTCGAACTCACTGCTGCTCTCGTTTTTCTCTCTCTTAGCATTTGTTTTCATTTTTGTGGCTTCATTTTCTTCTCATTTAGGGACAGGGATCACACAGAGGTAGTTTTGTGTGATTTAAACAATTTCATTTCCTGTTTTTAACAAATAACTTGATATTCTTGAGGCACATTGGTAACAGGTTTCTATAGAAATTTTTCTAAGCACAAACTGCTGTGTGACTAGAAAATCAAAAGATACGTTATGTTTATTATATGCTATCATAGCAAGATTTTAGACCAGTCAGATTTCACAGTGGATGGGGCTGTACTCATTTGCATTTATGCATTATGCATTTAACCAAAGTGACTTATACTGAATTTAAGGTCTATCACTGAATGCATTCCCTGGGAATCAAACCCTTGACCTTGGGGTTGCTAGTTCCATGCTCCATTGTTTGAACTAGAAGTATTTTTCCCCTTTCTACTCAGTGTGATGCTGCAGTAATGCAAACTAAGTAACTGATTTAAAAAAATAAAATAAATAATGTGTTATACTGATAACGTGTACTGATTATATACTGATTATAATAATGTGTTATACTGATTAATATATATATATATATATATATATATATATATATATATAAATTGCTATTTAATTTTTTATGATTTTAAAAATTGCAATAATTTTTATATACAAAAATAATATTTATATACAATATATTTAATGTTATTATTATTATAAATGATATAATAAAAAATAAAATATCATTTAAAATTTCTATAAAATACCAAAATAATTTTTAAAAATGGCTAAAATTATTTTTTTCCCTGAAAACTTTTTTCCTCGAATTTTTCTCCTTTTTACTCAATGTAACGCTGTAGCAAAAAAGTAATTGATTTAAAAATCTAGAAGTAATTGATTTAAAAAAAACAGTTGAAAAAAGAAATGTAATTAAAGTAATTATTATTTTAATATAATAAAATATTATTAAAATTTCATATATATATATATATATATATATATATATATATATATATATATATTTTTTTTTTTTTTTTTTTTTTTTTTTAATTTAATTTTTTTTTAAATTATTATTTTGTTTTTTAAATTATAAACAAAAAAAATGTAAAGGCTAAAATGTTACTTAAAATTGAGCTAGAGGAATTGTTCCCCTTTTTACTTTTACTTTTCCCCTTTTAGTGTGATGTTGCAGCAATGAAAATCAAGTAACTGATAAAAAAGTTGAAAGAACAAAAGAAAAGTTAATAATGTAATTATTATTATCATAAATAAAATAAAATAATATGAATAAAATATTATTTTAAAAATATATAATGTTTTTTTTTTTTTTTAATTTGAAGCATTTTTTAGTCAAATTAATAAATGGAATTAGTTCCTGCAAGCTCAACTAACACCTTTAAACACACATGAGGAACTGAATGTCTAGCAGTCATTGTTTTCTGCAGGGGGACTGCAGAGGTTTTATGACATCACCCTTTTGCACAATTCTTTCATGAGACTTTTGGTCCGGCAACAGCACAGAGAAAACCACAGATGGTCCGCAGACCTCGAGCAGCTCTTCATGGTAGCCCAGAAATCTGCTCATGGTTCCTTTTAGTCTGCTCGTGTCACAGCAGGCCAAAAACACCACGATCCCGAGGACCACAGTGGAACAATGCAGAGAGATCCAACACAAGACAATTCCAGCCGTCTGCTCTGTGTCAAGAGCTACGATGCACGTCTGCCTTAATTAGCTTCCACGCACGGGTTAATTTGCTTATGTGAATATTCAGTCTTCAACAAAATTTTGCTAACAGAAACAGAAATCTGTAAACTATACTCATTCAATTTTAGTGTGATTCCTGATAGAAGTCTACACATAAATCTGGAGCGCAGGAATGCCTCGTGTCTTTTTGTAAGTTTCTGACTGAACTTTGTGTTGAATGGAGGATTGAGCTAATTTGGCATTGATTTAATCACAAAATATTGAAAACCTCCTGCCTGCTGAAGGCGTATTTGTGCACAATGAAAATTAATGTTTTAAACGTTTCCAAAGAAGCAGAATATTCATCTGGTTTCCAAATCTAAACATGCTTTTAGTGAAATCTTAGGAATGCTGTGGGTCATCAATGAAATTTTATACTTTTATCAAAGGAGATTTTATCACCATTGTATGGACTGTACAGTATATGCCTGTTTCCACCATGGAATTAAAAAAAAGTTGCTCACAATTTAGATTCAGATTTGTTTTGTTTTGTTTTTTTCTCAGATTTGCGAGATATAAACTCAGAATTGTGAATTATTTTTTATTCCATGGCCAAAAAAACAAAACAAGAAGAAAAGACAAGAAAAAAACAAAATTGCAAGACGTAAGCTCAAGAATCCTGAGGGGAAAAGTCCAAATTGTGAGATATAAAATTGCATGAAAAATGTCCGAATTTTGAGTGTATATCTCGCAATTCTGAGAAACAAAGTCCAGAAAGTATTTTTTGTTCATTATGTGGTGGAAACAGGCATACCATTGCCTTTTAAGTACTGCAGTAGCTCTAAAATAGATAGGTGCATTATGAGATATATTAAATTAATACCAAAGAGCAATGCAAGTGACCAGATTTTTGTATTTTATCTGTGTCATATCTGTAACTGTGAGAGATCCTGAGTCTGATGATAAGATTTTGTTATATCGCGTCTCATATCTTACAAAGATACAGCATTCACATACCAAGCCAACAGAAGCTCTGATAGATCTCTATGCTTGAATAGTTGATGAAACGTTAAATGCGTCATAAACAGTGGCATCATGCACCTGACTTCTGAGGAGGCGTTCGTCAATTCTGGCTTACTTGACAAGCTAATGTCCCTCAAAATAAACTACTGTACTTATTTCTAACTATTTTGTCTAACCATTTTAAGTAATTTTGAAAACTGAGGTGTCTTAAGCTGTATCTAAAGAGTTTTGTCTTCATCCACTACAATGCAAATGTGGATTATATGACAGGTAAATACACACATACTTACATTTTACTGTTGTTTAAATGTTATATTGCTACTCATATCTTACAATGATACACAGTTCTCATACACTACCAAGCCTTCAGTAGCTCTGAAAAAACTGAAAACTACTATATACTGTGAGATCTCTATGTCTTAAACAGCATCTGTGTCAATTCTGGATTACTTGACAAGATAAGACCCCCTAAAATAAAATACTTTGCTTTTTATATTTCATGTAGCAGAACTTTCTATTTGAAACAAATGATTATGATTAGACTGACCAAATTTTCACAAGTAAATAAATGATTAATGTCAAGGCATTTTAGAGCTTTTTTTTTTTTTAAATTATTATTGTTTTTTTAAATATGCAAATTTATACATGCAACTTTTGAGAAGCTGCATTTAAAATTGTCTGATTGCACATGACATGATACTTTTAACTGTAAAATCCCTCCCTCCCAAAAAAAAAAAAAAAAAAAAATTAAACAGTTTTTAGGTGATGATAAGTAGTTTTCTATCAAATAATTTATAGTATTTATTACCAATAAAATTGACATTGTAATTTTAACCTCTGTACTGACTTCCAAAAAAATTAAAAATTATATTATATTATATTATATTATTATATTATATTATATTATATTATATTATATTATATTATATTATATTATATTATATTATATTATATTATATTATATTATATTATATTATACCCTGTATTTTTAATGTAATGTGGTGATATTTAATGCATTTTTAAAAAGCATGCGTGGTTTTAGTGTGTGCAAATGAACTGAATGCATCTGTAAGGTGAGACCTTTATCTTAAATATTTTTATCATCATAATGCACAAATGTGGAATAAATAATTAAAAATTAACAGTATAACTACATGACCTATTTTAACAATGTTGTCTCAGTCTGCTGGCTTTTTGCCCTGCATGTTTTTGCAAGTTTGGCAAAAATTGTACAGTGCATACATAAAATCCAGAAGTATCTATCTAGATAACATTCCTATCGTCATGTGAATGCTACACCTAATTTGCCACAAATACCTGCCTTGCCCTCCTCATTCAACAGAGCAGAATGGAAAGAATCCGGACAGAAAGACTTACTCTTAATTATGAGGCACTTGATCAAAGCAAGCAAATTTGTACCAGATGTAACAATCTCTTTGAAAAAAGTTTGAGACTTTTTGACCAGAATTTTTATTTTTTTGGCTGATCTCATTTACAGCTTGATCATTGAGTCTTCCTTCCTTCCTTCACCTCTGCATCGTCGCGTGTAAAGCACACAGTGAGAAAACAGCTTCTGTCAGTAATCTCTCATATCATGATGGTGCCCTCATTCTCCATTCATGGGAATGAACTTTTATTTATAACCACAGGCCCACTGACACACATTCATCTACTGCGCAACAATGTTTGCATGTGCATGACGGCCATCTGTCAGGAGCGTTTGATATCTGTTCACACTTTTTAATTTAGTTTTTGACTTCACCAAGTGACAACAACCTCATCAAATAGAGCATTTGCTGACAGCTTGATGCTTTTGTTAAGCAGTCATGTTTAACACGGCATGAATAGAATAGAGAAAATCTTTTTACGGCAGTAAATGCGACAGGCCATAAAAAGAGCAACTTATGAATCTGATGAAACACCTGCAGGAGCCCTTATTATGATAAAATTGCAAAATTGAAAGGAATTATACGGTTCTTTCACAATGAGACAGATACTATTTTCTTCCTTAATGGGAAACCGACTTTTCATCTGGAAACCAGCAGTTTACTTTCAACTCGCCAAAACAAACAACAGGACTGATGTAATCTTTCCTTCAATCTGATAATGACACCTGCCTTGCAATAACACGACAAGCCTTTTCAGCAGATCTCGCCCTCCAGAATGCTTCCTTCCACAGAATGGATGTTGAAAGGCACTTCCAAACTCAGTTACACCCACCCACCGACCCATTAAGCTGAGCGACTATGAGCACTATATGTCAGCCTGTATAACGTGAGTGATTTCAAGCTAAATTTGTTGCAAAAAAAAAAAAATGCAACAGTAGTATGTTTTAAAATGAGATTACAACAGATTTGTTTTAATCTATAATCAAACGTCTCAAATCTAATCAAATGATCACTTGTAGGAGTAAAAATTATGTGGGCTATAATAATATAATAGGATTTATGTGAAAACATAAACACACTGTCAGGTGTTCACGTGGGTAAAATGTGAGGTATTTCTCACATTAAATATGTGAATAAAAGGCCTGTTCCTCTCCCAACAAAAGCTGGAATAAAGTAAAACCTATCTAAACTAATTTAGATATTTTAAATTACAATAAATGCAGTTCATTTGGAGCATTTTGATGGTATTTTAACAGCCTATTTGAATAAGCCAGTGTGCACTGTTCAGGTTGAGAGTCTCCATTAGATTCATGATAGGAAAATGAAATATGAAAAAAAAAAAAAATCATCCTAAACTCCTGAAATTAAAAAAGAAGACTAATTTTGATTCAGTATGTTCATTTGCATTGACTGATGTTATACTTTTGGAACTAAAGTTGATCAATTAATCATGAAAAAGGAAAGAATGAAACTATGAGATCTATCTCTCTCTCTCTCTTTTTTTTTACCTTATCACCCAATCTTTTAAACATTTTACAGATTTCTGCATCTTGTGAGGTCCAAAAATCCGAAACCACTAATGAAATATCTCCATATTCAGCATAATACACATTTCTTTCATCATAATCTGCCTATACCAATTTGAGTGAAAATTGCTTTCAGAGTAATACAAACTGTTTTAAAGTTTCAATGTCTATTTTGGACTGGGAAAACACTTTATTTGCACTAATAATCGCCACTGCATTATATATGTAATAACCACAGATCCTAATTAAAGCAGGAGACTTTGATTCATAAATTTCACTATACTATCATAATACCATTTACGCATGACTCATTAATGAAACCTATTATGAAATGTCTGCCTCAGGCTGCACTTGTTAAGCGGTAAAGCGCATCAGAAATGACTCACCGACACATTCGTTGGCCTCTCTGGCCGTCGCGCGTTGCCAGGGCCGGTCGTAGTGGAACGGCTTGCACCTGTCACACTCCGGTCCCGCCGTGTTGTGCTTGCACTCGCACACTAGGTTCCCTTCGCGGTCCTTTACGCACTTTGACGCGTGCCCGTTACACTTGCACCGACCGCCGACCTGCAGGTCAGACACGGCGTAAAAATACGAGTCCCTGGCGAGCTCCGAGTCATCCTCGTTCTCGTCCCCGAACGTGTGCAGCCGGTTGAAGGTCACTTTGATATCGGTGGCCGTGACCCAGTCCTGCAGGACGGGAGAGTTGTCGAAGTCGTGCGCGGAGGGTCTGCCGTCCAGCGTGCTGAACGCGATGAGGCCGCCCGTTAACGGCTGCATGTCCGTGTGCGAGTCCGTGCAGATCGCTTCCTGCTCGTTCTGCTTGGTGATCGCAGCTTTGCTCGGTTTGTTGTACATTTTCTTGCACTGGGTTGAGTAGAACTGAAAGGGCACCCAGGTTTTTCCGTAATCCATGGACTTGAAGATGGCCATGGATTCAGGGCGAGGAGAGCAGAACTGGAGGCTCACGTAAGTCACCTCGAACTTCTTCCCTAAGGACAGCATCAAAGTCACATTTTGTGGGTATTGCACGTAGTTCTCCGACTGCCAGCAGGTGAGGTTGTGAGGGTTGTTGAGGTCTGTCAGGTATGCGGGGGGATGCGACTTCTTGGGGTCCGTGGCGTCGCAGATGTTGCAGTCCCTCGATCTTTCCTCGCCCTTCTCGGTCACCACGCAGTACCGCGACGCCGGAGCGCCGCAGGTGCTGGATACGCGCACGTCCTTTCCAAACGCGGAGTTCACAAAGTCGGGGATGCAGCGTCTAGGGTTGCCATTCTCGTCGTAACACGGGTCCGGAGGAGAGGATTGAGCTGCGAACATACTCATTCCGTATCCACCGCGAGCACCGGCCACCATCCCGATGATGGACACCGTGGAGACGCACGTTACCAAAATCCTTATCATGGCAACCCGGGGTCCTCAGTGTCCCTGAAACAGCACTGAACAAATAAAGAAACTTTTGCATTTAAAAAAAAAAGACCGAAATGGATGTATTTAGAATAATTTAGCTTGGAGTTTCCAATATGCTATGTGTGAAAGATTTGTGCGTAATTACAGGCGACGTTTTTAAAGACAAATCCACAAAGTGCACTATACCTCTTTGCTCGGGTGGAGAAGTATGGCAAACCCTTCTTAAAAAAACAAAATTATAGGGTACTCTCCCTTTCTTTTCTCTCTACCGGATATGTTGTAATCTCTTTTCCCACTTTCAACCGATATGAAACAGAAAACCTGCTATTACTTTCCGAGGCTCCCTTTCTTCCTCTGCCTAACTCATTCACACCTCTGCCTCTCTGTGACTGAGTGTCGCAGCTCAGCCCTTCTCTCTTTCTGCTGCTCTGCCTGTATTCAATAGGGGGTTCAGTCGTTTACCATTCTGTCTGTGCGCCTGCATGAGTAAAGCACTTTATTGCCCATGAGTGAAAGAAGCACAATGGAATTCTAATGTACGTGTATCTCTAGTTGCATTGCGAGCTATTCTTAATTACGGGGGAACTTTTGACTATCTGGAAAAGTAAAACTTTCAACTATTTATTTATTTATGCGTGATGACAGCAGTTGGGGGGGGGGGGCTGTTGTTATTAATACATAGCGAATATTGTTTTATATAAACGTTCTGCATTATTTAAATATTTTAATTAAAACTAAATTCTTTGTTTAATTAAAAATAAATTTAATTAATTCAAATATCGTATAGGACTGAAAAATAACTAATCACTAGCTATAATCACTAAATCACTCTTATTTTACTACTCACTATAACTAATTTACTGTTATTTTTTCCTACAGTTCAAAACAAGAAGGCAATAAAAGAAAAATAAATGAGGGTCTGGGTGGATACATATTTTTTGCATTTGCACGAGCAAAGTTGTACATTGCGTTTTGAGTTATAAATCCAAACCTCTTTCACTGGATGCGGCGTTTAATCTGTGAAAATGTAAATAAATAAAATATGCACATCATAGATGTGCATTAAAATCCAGACGCAGTTCTGATTGCACAAATCCACTGTTGGCCACCCACCGTGTCCCATACGCACTTGTTGATTCACCGTTCCTCACGATAAAGAAACAGCGACACCGCGTGGAAGAAAGCAGAATAGTCTGACCAGCAGTGACTGACCTGACTCAGCTCTCCCTTCACTTACTTTTATATTTGAAAGTTGTTCTGCATCAGTGCACGCACGACAATTGAGTAGGCTTATAAATTACCCAATAGCTGACTTTCCAATAGTGTGGCATTTAATATTTGGCAAGTTCCCAATTTGCCATTTTATAAGATTCTATGAAGCAGGAAATGTCAAAACTTTTTTTTTTTTAATGATGTTCAAAGGTGTGTGTATTTTTTTCCTCCAAGGTTTTAGGTTTGAAGCTAATACTGCTAATATTATAGCGTATTTCAGACTTGCATGATAGGCCGCATGTAGACTGCACAAATAGTAAGTTGATATTCTACTGAAACAATAAGCTTGCTAGAAAAGTAACAAAAAACTTTAGCAGGCAACTGTGTTTACAAGGGAATTTGTGATGCTTCAATAGAGGATGAGGAGAAGTAAAGATTTAAGCAGGAAACAATCATTAGTGTTCGTATTCTGTTGTTGTGTGTTGAATCAGCAGAAGTGCCGGTAAAGTTAAAGCCACTGTAGCAGAACGGTCATGCTGCTTTAAATAAGTTTTCATAAGTAGGGCCTATTCATCTTCTAAAATGACTAAATTAGATCACACATGTTTTTTGTTTCTTGGCAGTAGATGAATGTTATATTTCTTATCCTGCATGTCAGCTTTTCTCGCCACTGTCCTTGGTGCTGAAGTCATGGACAAACTGGAATAATGTCATTATCACAGGTCTCAGAGAAATAGCAGGTTTGTAACTTTTGGTAGATTAAAGTCTTTAATGGTGGCCAAATCTTGGAACATCTAAAAATGTATGACTTCTGACTTTTTTTTTTTTTTTAAGTATCCTTTTATATTTCAGTTTATTCAATAATTCAGCTAATTCAGATTTTTTTTTTTTTTTTTTACAAATATATTTTAATTTGAAAGTTCACCCAAAAATGAAAATTTGCTGAAAATGTATTCATTCTCAGGCCATCCAAGATGTAGATGAGGTTGTTTCTTCATCAGAACAGATTTTGAGAAATGTAGCAGGACATCACTTGCTCACCAGTGGATCCTCTGCAGTGAATGGGTGCCGTCAGAATCAGACTCCAAACAGCTGATAAAACATCACAATAATCAATAAATAATACACATGACTCCAGTTCATCAATTAACATCTTATGATAGATTTGTTTCTTACAAACTTGCAGCTTTTCACTGTACAATACATTAATTGATGGACTGGAGTGGTGTGAATTATTTATTGATTATTGTGATGTTTTTATCAGCTGTTTGGACTCTCATTCTGACGGCACCCATTCACTGCAGAGGATCCATTGCTGAGCAAGGTTCCCTAAAACTGTGCCTGCAACACATCATTACACAGACTCTATTTTTGCACTGATGTGTTGTGGGTTGCTTCCCACTTGTGTGCTACAAGAATACTTCAGAATTTCCCATCAGTGTTGGGTTTTATTCGATTCATGTAGGCACAATGGAGTTTTATGATGACTGACCAGTGATGACTCACACATCTGAAATGCATTAATACAGAACTTAGGTTAATTTAGAACTACTAAAAACAGGAAATGCATGTGCATGTCAATGTTCAAGTTTCTCATGTCCTCTTTTTCATCAGCAAAGTTTAATGTCACAGATGAACTTCTTATTTTACCTCTTTGGTGGTAATGTCATTTTATTTATTTATTTATTTATTTATTTATTTGCACGTAAAAATATGGTACAGTACAGTATATTTTCACCAGTCAAGCTCTTTATCTTCTAATTTTGGGGTGAAATGAGAATAAGACAGTCATGACATAAAAGCCACGTGTGAGGCGTTCTCAGTGTTGTGGTATATGAATAGGAAGTAAACTGTTTCCTCACATACAACAAGAGCTGTGTGCAGATATGCAAAAAAGGAAAAAAATCCCTTTATGTGCATCTGACTGAGGTATGAGGTTTGCAGAGTCTATAATCTTAGAAAGCAAATATGGTTTTATTGGTTTGCTAAAAAGAAGGAGAAAAAAAAAATATTTCATTGCTTCCTTTCCGGAACATACATCACTTCTCAAAATTTAATCATTTGATCAAGCGATTTCAAAGACGTCATTCACTGGCTGTGCTGATTGCACTGGGTAGTGCTCCAGTAACGCGATGTGACGCAGGGCGCGTGGGCGGGTCTTCATGTGCGCCGCGCTCCTCTGTCATCTGTGAAGCGTGAATGAAGTGAAGCGGACTTGCATCAGACAAACAAAGGTAAGCTGCTTTAAAGTGTTCTGTGAACGTTTGGAACGTGCTTTAGTGAATCGCATGGCACAAAAATCTGCCTCCAATTCTTATTTGTTAGTAAAATTATGGCGATGCAAATGTAGGCTATTATTTACAAATTGTTTACCTCAGTCAAGGTGCTTTACATTGTGTCACCATAATTGATCTAAAAGATTTGTTAGTTGACCATTTTAATATAGTCATTCAAAATGGATGCTGTTATATTAATTTAAACATGCGAAATATAAAATATATAATAATATTTTGTATATTCACAATATTTATGCGTAATATAATATATTTAATCATTTTTGAAGCCAGGGCTCGACAATAAGGAGTGCCGGATGGCCCGGGGCCAGCGTGAAGGACGATCGGGCCACTGCCGCCGCGTCACGAAAGTTTGTAATTTGCATGTGTTTTTAAGCCTTGTTAATTTAAAATTTTTAGCGATTAAAAAGTATTCGGGCGCGAAAGACAATTCCATTCACTACTTGCGCGCTGCGCACGCACAGACAGCCGCGTCTCTGAAACGTAATTTAGTAGATTTAACAATGATGAATCTATATTTATTTTATACAGTGGAGTACAGATGCACCGATCGACCGGACATTTTTTGTTTTATTTCAGGCTACCCTCTGTTCCGTGCTTGCACACAAACTGCACTGCAGTCAATTTCCAAAATGCCGTTTGTGTGGAAATATTACGTTATTATTATAATTAGTCTGTAAACGGCCGTTAACAAAGGCCAGAGACGTTGAAGATGGACGCAAAAAAGAGAAAATACTGTAGCAGACAGAACAAGATCACTGTTCAGGTTGCGGGAAATATAGGAAGAAAATCCAAATATTGAATTTTATATGAATGTGTTTCTACCATTTAAATTAGTGTTAATACTAATTTATTTAACAGTTGTAACCAAGGAAACACTGTAATATTGCTGTTAAGCGCCACCTGCTGTCAGAGAGTGAAATTGCGTCTCACTCAGCCCGTCTGCTGTTTCTGTTTCGTGCAGTGTTTTATGTAGCATAATTTTACAAAGCTAAAGTCAGTCAGACCATTCTGTTTTTGCTTCAAATTTTGAAATGATACAGTCTAATATAAATCAAAAATCGCACATTTTTGTTTTGAACGATTCATGATTAAAATGCAGTGGTTGCCTCTAATCTCAAATGGCTGTGAAAAATAAAGGTGCAGAGTGAAGAATATGCAAATGTTATTTTAGGTGATTTTTCAATTTCTGTACCTGAACATCTAAAAACGTAAACACCTAAAGCGTAATTTCATTTCTGTCTTTGTGCTAGTCCTATATTTCATTGTGCTATTACTTGTAATTTGTTCGTGTGATCTTATTTACTGGCAGTTCACTTGTCTTTAATAATGTTTGAACTTTATATTTATTTAAAGCTAGTGGTTTTTGCTGTGGTATCAAAATTGAAATCGAGAATTGTAACATTTAATTGGTATCTAAATTATTGGTGTCATATAAGCTTATTGGAATACTAGTTAACGGATCAAAAACAACGATAACAGCAACTATTTTATTTTTTGTGGCAAGGCCAGTGAAAATGTTGGCAGGGCAAGTAAAAGTTTGAACCACTGGCCCGACTGGGCCAGTAGAAAAAATCCTTAACTTTGAGCCGTGGAAGCACTCCTTTAGAGGAATGAAGTATAAATTAAACATGATTTCAAAAAGGAGTTTATAATACAGAAATGCTAAATTTAACAGTTTTTGATCAATATTTAATTAGTTTCTGTAAGTATTTAATTGGTCAGTGAAGTGAAACCAGAATGACCAAATCCTTTTTTGATGAACTTCTGAGTGCACTGAAGATTTCTTTATTCATTCATTCATTCGTAGATTCGTTCATTCAGTTTTCCTAAAGCTCTTTATTAGGGGTCATGTGCATTGTTGGCCCTGTAAATTATCTGTATTTTTCATGTATGTTATCATATAGTCAGTCATTATATCTGTCACTGGCAGTTCCCTTTTCTTCATATCAAATGTAATATGAAACAGGGGTGGAGCTCGAGTTTCAGCCTCCATAAAGGTGTGATGTCCGTTTATTTTTTTCCACACGATAAAAGAGCTTACTATGAGGTAATTTACTGCAGTTTGTGACAAGCTTGAGTTTCTGAGCAATGTGGGCCTTTCTACTCCGCACGCTGGTGAAAAGTGAAAAAAAAAATGACAGTCTAAAAATAGCCGCTTTGCTATACATTTGTATTGCAGGAAACCAACTGAGTCTAGTCTTCAGTCTGTCTGTGTAAGAGAGAGAGAGTGAAAGACTTGGCAAGGCAGTGAAGTGCCTGTTTCTTCCTTTTAGCACAGGTAAGAAGATGATCTGACAGGAAAGGGACTTCCTTACGAGCAAGACTGTTGTCAAGATTATTCGGATACCTTCTGCTCTCGACTGGGATTGCCACAGTTTCAAAGTTCCTTGTAGGAACAGCGGTTTTATGTATAGCAGGTAGGAATTTACTGTGCATTTCTGTTTTGCATGTTATTTTTGTGTGGATAGTACAATAATAATCAAAGAATAAGTTATTCAAATGTACTTTTAAAATAAAAATAAGGTTGTTTAATGCAGTGGTTCTCAGTGGCGCCCCAATGCAATGGCAAAATGCTGAGTAAAAGGAAGTAACCTTAAAATAAATGAATAGTTATAAATGAATATGTGACATTAACTGGCTGCATAATTTGTAAAACCTTAGAACTGTAAGTTTTTACCATGTGGACCACTCTTAATTGTAATGTAGACATTTCTAGAAAGCTGCTTTGAAATGATATGCATTGTGAAAAGCGCAATACAAATAAAAGGGAATAAAAATCACACATTAAGTTTATTAATAGTACGATGAACTGCACAGGCCCAACAATATGCAAAATTCTTGAATTAAACTATTGCATAAATAATGAAACTAGTTGAACACACAGAACAAACACTATAGTATATTAAAAGTAAAGTACCGTACAGCCTTTGGCATGACAAGAAAAGATATAGGAAGCATTTTCTTCTTCCTTTTTAAAAGTTGCTTATTTATTTTGCTATCCTGTGCGAGATTATGTGATTAACTGCATTTTATTATTTGCATTTCTCATTGTTTTTTGCTCTGCCATCTGCAGCCTGTTTTTGGGTTGCGAATCATCAGTTAAGAATCACTGATTTAATGTGTTTGATGCTCATTCATTTGTTAAATGTAGAACGCATGATTTATAAGAAATAACAACATTTCTGTCAACATGAAAACCCCTGAGGTTTTCACCCCTTTGAGTTCTACTTCCTGTGCCGAGAACTGTAGGGTCTTTTCTGCATCCGTGTTGTGCTGTCTATTTTGACACACTGTGCATCTGTGTATTTTGACATTTTAATGCAGGAAATGGGCCTAACATGCAGAAAAAAATATATTGTGTGCCAAAGTAATCATGTTATCAAGTTCATTCATCAGTTTTTACGTGGATTGTGATATATTGTGTCTGTGTGCTTACACAAGAGCGTGTTCTCTTTTTTGTGTGTGTTTGCAGACATGAAGGACCTTTCTAACTGACTCATCCATGTCATGTGGATATTATCTGAGCTGTGAACTCCACCATGGAAGAAACATGTACTAAAAACACTCTTTCTTAACACTTGCTAGTCTGTTATAGATAACTGACCTCCGTTTCATACATTACGTTTAGTTTTATTATTGCACGGAAACGTTCTTTCTGAGGGTTTGATATTGATGTAAAAGTGATCTAAGCTTTACATTTATTTCACTTGTTGTTTATGGTCTGGATTTCTTGCATTTTAGTAGTTTTATTCACCTACCATAGAATAATATTTATTTAATAGTGTACACTATGGGAGTACACTATAGTACCGTATATTACTGTTCAAAAGTTTAGAGTCAGTAGGATTTTTTTTTTATTATTTATATTTTTTTATTATCATAAAATGAAAATAATAATAATGTATCATGATTTTTCTTCAAAAATATTAAGCAGCACAACTGTTTTTAACATTAATAACAATAAGAAATGTTTTGTGACAGTGAAGACGGGAGTAATGATGCTGAAAATTGAGCTTTGCATATTAATATAGAAAATGCTTATTTTAAATTGTAGTAATAGTGTGCATTAATGCTATATTTATTGTATGTTTGATCATATCAATGAAGCCTTCGTGGGCATACAAAAAACTATGCCATAAATTATTTAAAATACATATTAAGTATACCTTAAACGCATTTATTGACATATCACTTAAGACTTACTGATATAAAAATTATAATTAAAGTTTACTTTGAGCATTTCATTTTTGCACAATGGACATTTCTTTCGACTTAATATTATGCCTTAAACATGTTTTAATGTTTAATAGTGAATTCATGTTTAATTCACTAATAAGCATTGTTTTCAGTCTTTAAATGCAAGATATTTAAAGTGTACCTGAAGTATACTTGCATTAGTTCTACTGTAGCACAATCAAATATGCTTCAGAATATCTTTAGTTGGACTTCCACACAATTAAAGTGCATTAAGCACAAAATGAGTTGTTCCAGTTTAGCAGACTTTAAATATACCACTAAAAGTACAATTGCAGGGTTTGTTTGTAAAGCACATAAATATGTAAACGTATACTTAGCACAACATAAATGTATTTCAAATACATTTTAGTATATTTTTTTTTCTCTAGGGATAAGACACGTCAAAAAATCTGACCCTAAACTTTTGAGCACTATGTATATATTAAAACTTGTTCTTAAAAGTCTAAATCTGCTAATTTAAGACTGAAGTTTTCAAACGGACTTGTCCATGTTACATGAGAATTAAAGGAGCTGTGTGAACTGTTTTGCAGTCGGTGGTGTGTCCTCAGTCGTGGAGTCTAGTCTCTACCACAATGTCCATTCCATCCTCAGAGAACTGGACGGTAAACCTCAGGCTGGATCAGCCTGCAATAAAGGTACCTGCTTTACTATGACAATCTGAACTAAAAGGTAATGCATTTTATATCTCTAAAATGTGGCATATATCCTGGAGATATCATGAGTTCGATATCTGGATATAGATCAAAGAAAACATGCTATTGCCTTTAGGCACAACCAAAAATGCTCCAAATCTGTATGTTAAGCATTTTTGAAGACTTTTCTTATTGGAGCTCGATATGATAGTTCATCATAATCACATCTGCTAAGCTCCAAAAAAGCACCAAAAAGTACACAATTCAAGATTATATGTTGTATTGTTACATATATTTAAAAAACATCTTTATGTGTGTGTGTGTGTGTGTGTGTGTGTGTGTGTGTGTGTGTGTGTGTGTGTGTGTGTGTGTAGGCATGTTGAGATGGACTCTGCATAACAGGGTGGACAAAAATCCATCTATCAGTGTCCCTCTTTTGAGGGTTCTCATAAAAGAGCTTGAAAAGGTTTGTTCCTCAGTCATTCTTTCAGGTTATAGACATCAAAGATTTTTACAGTGAATGATGAGCTGTTTTTTCCTTGATTTGATTTATTCCAGGCGGAGAGAATCGATTCCAAGATTCGCATTATTCCTTTACTTCACACACTCATCTACACGGTCCTACAGGTCAGATTTCTAGCTTTGTTTTGTTTTCCGCAGCGCCTGCGAATGCTTTGTTTTGTTATTGTTTCCAGTCAGTGATACGGAATGCGTCTGTAAGCAAGTTCCCGGCAGATTTGTTATTGTAGGAACAGTTCCTTGTCTCTTAACTGGAAATCAACATGATTGGGTTGTTTTTCAGCCGTGTGTGGTGCATGTTACTCATTGGGTTTTCTGCTTTATTTCAGTCTGTATTTATTCCAGAAGATCTATATCGAAGGATGTATTTTTGCCTGAAAGGTTTAATTACGTTACCTGAACCCTACTGTGCAATCGCTCTCAACTATGCAAGACAGATGAAAATGGAACAAAATGCTCCAGGTGATATATTCAGCTACATTAAAGCAATAAAAGCATTGCTGGTGTTAATCCGGTGTCAAACCAGAATTAAACTGGGATGCTTTCCATCTATCAAACTAATTGTTAAACTGGATTTTTGGCATTTCATTTTCAGTAAGATGCACTCATTTAACCTGAGTATTTCTTTCTAAACACCATTCATGCGGGGAGACAGCATGTTTGGATACATTTATGACATTCAGAAGATGTACCACAGATAGAACTCTATTCTGAACTATAGAACTATTCTGTTTTCGATACTAGAATATGCGTAAACACATTTCATTCTGTGGAAATCCCATCATGTAACATTCTTCAGGAGCTTTTTTTTAAATCTATTTTAGGAATATTGTATCAGAGGAGAGTCAGTGCCGAACACAGTCTACGCAATGATCTTTATCCACTCCATGAGAAGTAAGTATAATGCCAGGTTATCAATATTCTTGTCATTTATTAATAAATGAATGCTTATTTCAATAAGGTTGCATTAAATTGACAATAAAGACTTTTTCACATTGTTACAAAAAATTATTTTATGTTTACATTATGTATGTTATCATTTGTATTTTAGCTTCCACAAAAATATTAAGCAAAATATTAAAATATTAAACTGTTTTCCAAAAAATCTGAAATGTTTCTTGAGCAGCACATGAGTATATTAGAATGATTTCTGAAGGATCATGTGACACTGAAGACTGGAGTAATGATGCAGAAAATACAGCTTTGTCATCACAGGGTTAAATTACAAAAAAAATCAGCTATTGTACATTATAATATTATTTCACAGTATTACTATTTCTACTGTTTATTGTTGATCAAATAAATGCAGGATTGTTGAGCATAAATCTTACCGACCCCACAGTTTTCGTAAATTCTGTTTTTTTTTTTAACAAACTGTTGCTTGTTTCTGAGTCAGATATTATTTCTCTTCTTTATTTTTTATTATTTTTCATTGTTAGCAATATACTATTCTTAATAACTAATTTCACCTACATATTTAAATTCTGCCCACATTGCTCAGTAAGTCAAACCACAGTGACTCATTTACGATTTTTTCACATGAAATCAAGGTGTTATTATGCCTTTTTACAAGAAGGAAGTCTGTGCCCAATTCACAGTTAATTGTTTTATTCATAAATACAAATGTTTGCATTTCATTGTCTCTGTATTCACTGTGTGCCACTCTCTCCATCTTTCTTTCATCAGGGTGTTTGTGTTTGTAGATCCTGTTGTGTTTCCTCTGTCTCTGGTGAGTGCGCTCAAAGCTGACGTGGAGAGTGCAGACCCTGGTAGAGACTCAATGATCTACAAACGCAGAGTTTTACTGCACACAATGCTAGCTGGATTAGGAAAGAAGTGTCAGGTTGACCAGCTCTCACAGTCTCTAGAGGTTTGTGATGTTTAAAAACATCTGTTATATATTTTATTTTCAATACCCATCTCACAGGATTTAAAATTACAGTAATACAGTAAAAATACAGTAGAAACGGTAACATTTTACAATAAGGTGTAATTTATTAACATTAGTTAATGTATTAACTAACATGAACAAACAATGAACAATGCAAATATTACACTATTTATTCAACTTTGTTAATGTTAGTTAATGAAAATACAGTTGTTCATTGTTAGTTCATGTCAGCTCACAGTGCATTAACTAATGTTAACAAACACAACTTGAGATTTTAATAATGCATTAGTAAATGCTGAAATTAACATTAACTAAGATTAATAAATGCTGTAAAGTATTGTTCATTCTTAGTTCATGTTTACTAATGTTGTTAACTAATGTTAACTAATGAACCTTATTGTAAAGTGTTACCGTAGAAACAATAATATGGTTAAAATTTTAAATTGTAATATTGTTAAATACTATTAAAGATATTGTTTTTCTATTTGAATATATTTTATAATATAGTCTATTCCTTTGATGCAAAGCTGAATTTTCAGCATCATTATTCCAGTCTTCAGTGTCACATCTAATCAGAAATTTTTCTAATATGCTGATTTGCTGCTCAAAAACATTTCTTATTATTGTAGTGTTGAAAACGTTTCTGCTGCTTAATATTTTTTGTGTGGAAACCATGATACATTTTTCCTTGATGAATAGAAAGTTAAAAATAGCAGGGTTTATTTGAAATATCATTTTTTGTAACAATATAAAAGTCTTTACTGTCATTTTGATCAATTTAATGCATTTTATTCAATAACATTAAACTGAAATAAAATTTTATTTGAAAAAAAAAAAAAAAACGATGTATAGATATGTAAGTGGTGGTGTCAAACAATTAATCACATCCAAAATAAAAGTTTTTGTTTACATAATATATGTGTGTGTACTGTGTATATTTATTATGTACCGGTATATATAAATACATACACATGCATGTATATATTTCAGAAAAATATGTTATTTTTATATTTTAAATATATTTATTTATAATATAAATTATATGAATATATATATATGTAAATATTTTCAAAATATATACTGTATGAGTGTGTATTTATATATACATAATAAATATACACAGAACACACATATATATTATGCAAAAAAAATTTATTTTGGATGCGATTAATCGTGATTAATCGTTTAACAGCACTTTATACATGTATAATCTTATGGAAGATATTGCAAACTTATATGTTTGAAGAAACTAAGAGCGAATTTCAGTAGCAAAAATACCTATGGCACAATATCACATGTGGTGAAGCTTGATAAATATAATCAAGTTTGATCCTGTTAATCGATTAAGATGTCCATAAAGTCTTTACTGAAAAATAACTGTGCATATTTTGTTCATTTCAGCATTTAGGTGAAGAGCTGGAGCTCCACTTCCAGGATCTCATCACCATCCTAGAGCAGAGAACAGAAGATGGAGCTTCTGATGATAATCAGTACAAAACAAGATTACAAGAGATCTACCAAGACATCCTGACTGCTGCAAAAGGTAGAAATGTCCTCACCACAGGCTAGTAAGACACTTTTTAATGCAAACAAGCTCAAACATGTAGTTTTTTCATTTTAGATCCGTCATGTCCAGCCTCACAAGCAGAAACTCAGCTGCCCAGTCCTGAGGTCAGCTTCCATGTCTGGACCAAAGAGGATGAGATATGTGAGCTCTGCTGCTGTTATTTCAACAAATGCTTGTACCCTTAAGACTATGAAAGCTTGTTTCCGCCACAGAACAAAATAAATAAAAGGGTAATTGTGACCTTTTTATCTCACAATTCAGACTTTGTTCTTGCAGTTCTGAGATATAAACTGCAAGTTTACTCTATAAAAAAATTCTGTAGTTTTTATAAAATAAGTTTGGCAACTGTGGTTGCCATAATAATTTTGTATGAAAAAAAAAAACTGAACAAACTGTAAATTTGATAGTATAAAACAAGAAAATTTGAATCTAAACCAGTAAATTTAACAACGCACACTGCTACTTAAATCTATTTTGTACCTTTAACATATACTGGCAACCACCATACTAACGCAGATGGTGAAAGATAAAGCCACATGAAGAATCAAAGTTCATAACAAGTAGCTTTCCCACAAGCTGAAGTATAGTAATATATAGAAAGTGCACAGAGTCATTCACGGAAACACAAAACACCATCATACTAGTAACACTAGTATGACACTAGAATAATGCAATAAACATTCATTAAACAACAGAAGATGTAACATAAAGCCCAAATCTACATAACTGATAACAAAAACTAAGAAACATGATTATTCAAACAAAATACTGTATTGATCCGAATATAAGACGATGTTTTTTTCTTAGAAATACATCTGAAAAAGCGCGGTCGTCTAATATTCAGGGTCTAGACTTTGACATGTCAGTAATACACCCACAACAATAGGTGGCGAGTGAAAACAAAAGAAAAAGAAAAGCTGACAGCAGCACGAGTCGTGACTGTCATGTTGGTCTGATGGAACCAAATTTCCTCTGCAAGTGATTTTAAAACATAAGACAGTACCCAGATTTGAAGACTACAGTAAGAGTAAACTTTTACTGTTAATAAAATTTTGGTAGGCTACTATGAGATGGATAGCCTAAATGTTATATAATTCAGATGGGCTACCTGTTATTTTTATGGTAGCCTATATCAAAAAGTGTAGATTTTTCAATGTCATTGTTGGTACATTTTACCAGTATTTACCATACCTTCAAATCAAAAATTAAAATAGGAAAAATATGCAATTTGAAAATAATTTAAGAAAAAATGTGTTTTACAGAGAGAGAAAAAAATAAACAAAACAAGATTTGGTTTTCAAAAAGCCTTATATTCGGGTCAATAGGGTACTTTCAAATGTGGAGTGTCACGCAGGGGATTCTGGGAATATCAGTTTACATTTTTTGACTGTAAATTATACATTGATTTGTTCTTTTTTACTTCTAAAAACTTTGCAATCTTTTTATAAAATGAGAAAAATCTCAGAATTGGGAGATAGAAAATCGTAGCTTAGAGAAATAAATGTCAGAATTGTGAGATATTAATTCGCAATTTTGAAAAAAAATGTCTGAATTGTGAGATAAAATGTGTTGATTACCTTTTTTATTCTTAATTCTGTGGTGTAAAAAAAAGAATTGTAAGATGTAAATGTAGAATTCAGAGAAAAAAGTCAGAATTTTGAACTGACAATTTGAGATATAAAAAAAAATGCAATTTTTATAAGAAAAATATGAATTGTGAGATAAAAAGTGGCCATTTTTATTTTGTATTCGTGGTGGAAACAAAAAAACTGAATTGCGAGATGTAAACTCAGAATTCAGAGAAAAAAATTAGAATTGCAAAATGTAAACAAAATTGTGAAGAGTTCTTCCTTTTTTCTCTGAATTGTGAGTTTATATCTATAAGTATTCTGACTTTTTTTATTTTTTCAAAATTCCATGAGAAACATTTTTTGGAAAAAAGCTTTCATGTTAAACAGATCCAACACGGTGCGTTTTACATTTCCTTTTAAACAGGGAACGAGCTGGTTAACTTTGCACTGATGGTTCCTGTGGACCGAAACTCTGCTTGTCTGGATGAGGATGACCTGAAGCGTACCTCTGTCGTGTCCACCGTGTCCACGGACAGCGGCATAGAGGGAGACATGCCCATCAGCGAGCTCTCCTCTATAATGCTGGAGTCTCAGGGCGGCCCAGAGGAGCAGAGCTGCTCTCAGTCCTTCTACAGGAGGCCGTGTGTGCGATGTCCCAAAGCTGGCAACAGAATGACGCTCATGATGGAGGCCATTAAGGGAAATGGAGGATACAGCCTCACTAAAGAGGAAAGGAACCTCACGGCTCGGATCCTTGTAATGGGAGACGACAGAACGCTAGGACGACTCGCCAAGACTCTCCACACTATACGGTAAGATGTTTGCATCCAGTCTTTTACCTTTGCATTTAAAAGTCTAATTTGTGATGTTTTCATCTTTCTATGTTTGTGCTCAGGAAAAGGGAGGCACGGCATCTGCTGCTGACAAAGAGAGTGAATATGGAGATGTATTATATTCCAGTGACTGACCAGACGCTTTCTCCTGTTCAGGTAAATCAGGTTTTGCTTTTGTTTTCATTTAAAAAACACCAGCAATGACAGCTCACTGTAATGCATGTGCTTTCCAGGAGGGTGTTCCTGAAGACATGCTGACACTGGCACGATATTTGGGAAGCGTGGATCCGTGGTATGACTGTAATATCAACAGTTTGGGAGCCATGATACTAAAACTGGCCCAGATGGTAATTATTACACTTTTGAAGAGTCCACAATATGAATGGGAATTGTTTAGAATTTAATAATTCTGGTTCCAGTTCCATTTATCTATTCTGGATCCTTTGCAGTTCCATTAACAATATTTTAATGAGATAAATATGTGGGAAAAGAAATGAAATTCCATTCAAATCAGATTTTTGTTCAGTAAAAATGTCAAATAATCATTGCAAAATGTATGTTTACATCTTGCATAGATGAAATGACATGACATTTACATTGACAACATAAAGATTAATGAGAATGAACGGGGGAAAATATTTAAATGATTTATTCTGAGTCCCGTTACAACAGCACAGAAGTGCTGTTTGTGTATCTTTATCATTTCTATAATGTGTGAAGTGTGAACCAAGAACATGCTTCTCTGCTTGGTTGCTTGATATAAATATATATAGGCCTATATTTAGAGATTTGGGGAGTTTTTTTAACCTTCTTCTTAATTAATGTCATTGTAGCAGTGAAGTCAAAGTTAAATATTTAGAGTCCTGTTACAACAGAAGAGGAGGCTTTGCTGGCCCTAAAAGTTAACTGCTATAATTTCTATAATGTGTGGAGTTGAAACTGAGAACATGCTTCTCTACTTGTCTGCTTGATATAAATATATATAACTTTCCTCTTAACTGATGCCATTGTAGAAGTCAACTCAGAGTGAATCTTCAGACACCAACACCTTCCTGCTAGATATCATCTCATACTACACACGTGTCAGCCAGCATCCGGTGCACCTTCCCATCTACTCTGTCAAGGTTGGATTGAGTTGTGCAATGCAGTCCTTGTACTTACCAAGAGTTTGTCATGATTGTAGAGCTTGTGGGTTGTTTTCCATATCAAAACGTCTGTATGTTCTCATGTCTAGATCCGCTTCTCTGGCCTCAGCGGCACCACAGTGGAGGAGGTGTTTGTGGCTCAACTCGTCATGGACTTTCCTGAGGTCAAATGCTACAGAGCCACATTTAAAGACACAATTAAAGGTGCTGACGTCAGTTTCATTTTTGAAATGTTTTACTTTATATCTCAGCACTTTTTCAATCTGCTTTTACTAAATGTTTGCCATCAATTTTGCCTTAAAGGTTCAGTACGTTACAAAAAATACAACCCACAAGAATTTCATGGTGCAGTTGTGTCAATTAATTATAGAAAGGTGAGTATTTTATTGACAATTTTGAGGGGGGGGGGGGGGGGGGGGGGGGGTTAAATATGAGAATTTAAAAATTCAGTATAATGTTTTTAATATACAACCATTGAAAGTTTGGGGATAAATATAAGAATTTGAATCTAAAAAAAATTGTATTAATAATTTTTAATATACACCATTTAAAAGGTTGGTGTTGGTAACTTTTTACACGTGAAAGAAGTCTCTTATGCTCACCAAGGCTGCATTCATTTGATGAAAATGACAGTAAAAACACTAATTTTATGAAATATTACTACAATTTAAAATAACTGATTTCTATTTGAATATATTTTAAAATGAAATTTATTCCTTTGATGCAAAGCTGAATTTTCAGCATCATTACTCATCTTCAGTATCACATGATCCTTCAGAGATCATTCTAATTTGGTGTTTGATATGACTTTTTTGCAATTTAATGTCTCTGCTAAATAAATGTATTAAAAACCTTTCTAAAGAAAATGTTTACTTTTTGAATAAAAACACATTCCTGCATAATGAAGTACTGTATGCACTCTTTCAATACAGAATCTGCCATAAACGTTTTTGTGTTTACATTTCTTTTAGGCCTCAATAAGTGACAGAGAAAAGGAGAGGGGAATGTCTTTGTCGATGAGTGGCATGTTGATCAGAGTCTTGCCTTCATTCAGAGTCAGAAGTACGCTACATATTTAAAATATTAAAACATTCTTTGTCATTGCTATAGCGGCAGCGTTGCGCACAGTGCCCACATTGTTAGTTTAGTATCATTAATATACTTTTGTAGTATTTCTTCATATTTTTTTATTCTTATATTATAGTTTTCATTTTAATTTTACAATTTTGTTTTTAATCTTTTTTTAATGTTTTTTTCTTTCTTTCATTTTTAGTAATTTTAGTACTATTCGTAAAGGAAAATTAGAAATGTTACCTCGGTGACTAACTGAAATAAAATATACATTTTTATATATAATCTATATTAATTATTTCTGTTAACATAAATGTTTTTAGTTTGACTTTTAGTTCATTATAGCAACACTGACTCTTGGCTGGCAGTATTTAGTAAAGACTCACCACTGACAATGTATTCCCACCAACAAGAAGTTACTGATACATATTTTAGCAAAATAAAATAAACACGCAGGTTTCCTTATTTGTAATGTGGCGCTTTGGTCTACAGGTCTACACAGTGTCAGCATAAGTTTCCAAGATATGTATCCCACAAGGCCCAGCACGGTAAGTGAACATGTTAAACTTATAACAGAGTCAATTTCTGTAGTAATCTTGAATGAAATACCGAGGTAACAATCCTGTTTCCTCTCTAGCATTCATTCAGAGCTGTTAGTGCCAATATCAGAGTTCTGGAGGAGCGGACATTCACAGTCTGTTTGGATAAAGACCCGCGTAAAACATTCAAGAATGTCCAGAGGTGAGCATTCCGATTATAATGCCTTTCTATACATAAAATACCAACAGTATCGACCTTCTTTTTTTTCTCTCTCTTTTTTTTTTTTTGCTTTTAATGGCCAACATGGAATAATACATGTCATCTTATGCCCACAGCATTGAAGTTTCTCCATGCTTGGACCCGGGATACTCCCATCAGCCGAGTACAAAATCCAAGTACAGTTTGGGAGAGGGAGGTGAACTGCTGGGCAAATATGTCAACAAGACCCTCACGCTACCAATCAACACCTTTTGTGGCACTGAGCAATGACAATACGACTCGAATTCATGATATAAGAGCTTGAGTCACGAGACAAACTGAAACCTGATACCTCTCAGGGGTTTTTAGTGTGTAGTATGTGTGCATTTCCTCTTTTTTTTTATCTCTTCTCTGTGGCCTAAAATACATGTAACCTCAAGAGGCCATTACTTCCTGCTGAACTGTGAACAGATATGGTGTTCATAGACTATTTGTACGTGTTGAAACGGTGTCTGTGAATTGACCTCGGTCTTTGTAAAGTGTCCTGCAGTCTGCACATTTTAAAATGTCATGTTTACACTACTTTTTTTTTACTTTCATGACAATAATGTGTCTGTATGATACTTGGACATGTAATTTAACACTTTGGAAGCACTTAAGACTTTCATTTGACACTTGCCATTAACTAACACAATAGAAAGATGATGGCTGCATCCGAAATCGCATATTCTCTGAGTAGGTACTTCTTTTGATTAAGTAATTACTTCACGACTGTTAAAACGTATGTTCTGTATAGTATGGAAGTGTGTAGGCCTACTACATTTAGACGTACTACAATCGCCATGTTGTCACTGTCATGTGACCTCTGCCATCAGTTGTCCCAGGAGAAAAACAAGTACACACTTCCAAAATGTACTTAAAGTGCTCTATTATCGCGCACTATTTTTGTACTTCATATACTAAAAATGATCTTATGAACTTAAGATCATCTAAGTGCGCTATTTTGAGACACCATGAATATGAACTAAAATGCACTTTTAACGTACTATCTCTGTATTTAAAAAATGTATTTAGTTACCACTTGTAGTACACTTGAGTGTACTGGTGTATGGAAGATGAGTTTAAGTGTACTTCAAGTGGTAACTAAATACATTTTTTAAATACAGAGATAGTACGTTAAAAGTGCATTTTAGTTCATATTCCCGGTGTCTCAAAATAGCGCACTTAGATGATCTTAAGTTCATAAGATCATTTTTAGTATATGAAGTACAAAATTAGTGTGTGTAAATAGAGCACTGTAAGTACATTATGGAAGTGCATTTATTGTTCACCTGGGGTGTCCCGAAGCATAGTCCATCCTATGTTTGCTTAAGAATCATCATTTGGGTACTTTTCACCTACTGTTTTATGAATACTTTGAATTCAGTCTACTACTCTTTTCACACACTGTTTTTTTTTTTTTTTTTTTTTTTTTTGCCTACTAGGGAAGAATGCAATTTTGGATGCATCCTTTGTTGTTTAGCATTTAGATCAGAATAGCATGGTACCCTAGTTTTTTTTTTTCTGCAGTATGCAGTATATATACACTGTGTGCAATATGCAAGTATGGAAACCTGTTACATTTGCCCAAATGTGCTGTAGGCTACGACAATTAGCACATTATGTGGGATATTGTATTTCACAATGCAGTGCGCCCGACTTTTATTTATTTGAGCTAACAGACATTTTCTTCTTGACTTATTTTTTTGATCAGACTGCCAATAACTGTAAAGTAATATATTTTATAACTCGTTGAATTAAAGGTGCAGTGTAAAGCGCTCATGCGACTGCTGGTGTTATTCTGTAAGGTCATCTTCTCACCGACAGGTGGCGCAGTAAACCAGCGCTCGATACACTGAGCTCCGCCATTGGTTGTTTGTCAAAGAGGAAGAAAACTTGTTACACTTTACCTGGATTAGGATACGGTGTGGACATGAAAAGCCAAAGAAAACTTTAATCGACCATACCCAGTCAAGCAAACCATGAGTTTACGGATATGCGTCGATAGATCTCAGGTAACCCGCAGGAGCACAGCAGTCTGGTGACGTGTTACAGCACAGGTGCACGATGGAGATGTTACCTGTGCTCAGAGTTTGTTGTGTAGGCTTCCTGCAGATGTTAAAAGTCTGTCCGTTTTGTATTGTTATTTTTTATTTAAGCCAGCTCATACGATTTGCAAGATTAGAAGATACTTTAATGGAAAACATCTGCTTAAAGGTTTTTCAGGTTTGTCTTTCAGGTTTCATTTCGTGAGATTGCGATACACTGACTGCACGCTCTCTTCCGTGTTTTTATTTTTATTTTAACATACACTTTTAATTTACTTTGCTCTCATACGATGTTCTGTTTTCTTGAAGTGTCCTATTTTAGGAAATCATGGTGAGGGGATGTGTCGTGTATATGATTTAAATGCAGTTTACTGGACACTGTTTTGCTCCATATGGAGCCAATTAACCCGTGTTGTTTGTTATGTGTTATAAAGTACAATTATAATGTCATGGGAATGAAACACCTGGAATTACCATTTGAATACAATAGTGCATTGTTTTCTTTCGTGTAAAATATTGTTACCCATTAGAAATAGACAATGTAAAATTAAAAATCATTTCTATCAATGAGTACTATGGTATTACTGATATAATAGCATTTAATTATATATATATATATATATATCATACCCATTTATTTAGTTTTTATATTTACATATTTATATTTACTGTATTTATTTAATATTTAATTGAAGGTAAATAATATCACACAATGGAAAATATAAAGTAACCTGTATAACAAAGCAACAAAAATTCTAAACATTCCACAAAACGTACCATTGTATACAGTACTTAATTGACCTGTAAAGTTGCATTTATTTTTTCACTTAATTTAATTTTCTTTTTAATCCACACAGAGCGCCAACTGAAGTCGACAAACATGATGAAGAAGGGAGCAATGCAGAAGAGTAAGCAGTGGAATGTGAAGGGAGCCTTACGGCTGGCGGGAGTCTTTCACTTCCTCCATTCCTGTGGCTCCGGTTGCCTCCTTCCCTTCCTGACCCTCTACTTCCGGCACCTGGGTCTCAGCGCCACCATGATTGGTATCATCATGGCGTCCAAGCACCTGCTCGCTCTGGTGTGGCGCCCGTTCTCCAGCGTCCTCGCCAGACAGTACGACAAGCGCCGGACGGTCATAGTGGGCTCTCTGCTCAGCTCGGCACTGCTAGCTTTGACTCTTCTGCTTTTCCCGTCCACCGTAATCCAAACTGAAAGTGGACGGTGTAACGCTAGTCAACCCGATGCTGATCCCACCCCCATTCTAGAGAGGACGATGGTCCCATCGCAGTCAAACGCTACTGTTTACTCAATAAACCAAACATCTGTAAGTACCGAAGTCCCTGTCGAAGTTACCACACTTGTAAACTCCAACTGGACAGCACGAGGCCTGAGATCTTTGAAGAAGCCTGACCAGGAAGAAGATCCTAACACTGAGTTCCTGGGGAGCCTAAAAGTTATGGATGCCCAACATCAGATGTTCTTTCTGGTTCTCATTGTGATGGGTTTGTGGGAGTTCATGGCTGCCCCGTTGGAGTGGACAGCGGATGATGGACTCTACGAATACTTGGATTTTGTAGACGCCACTGACCGCCATAACGGCGTGAAGGTCTGGAAGCAACTTGGAGCCGCTTTTGGCAACTGTGCAGTTGGAGTTCTTGTAACCAGCCTGTTTTGTCTTACAGGAACTACACTGGAGTTTTACTCCTATACTGTATTTATGATCCTAACTGTCCCTACAGCCACCCTGCTACCCATCTACCTCCGCAAGCGTGAGCGGCCCACTAGTGGAGGCTTTAAGGCACTACAGTTGGTGCATGGGAACTCGCAGGCAATACTTTGTGCCGTCACTGTCGTTTTGATGGGCATGGTGAGCTCAGCTGTGTCAGATTTCCTCTTATGGCACATGCAGGACTGCGGTGCCACCGAAATCCACATGGGCATCTCTTTAGCCTTGGCGCACTTAAGCCAAACTGGCTTTGCTCTATTTGCTGGGCGTCTCTCCCGGTTTCTAAAGTACCACGGTTGGTTGCTAGTGCTCGCCGTTGTTAGTTTAGCCCTGCAGTGTCTTTATTATTCCTTCCTGTGGGGTCCGTGGGCTGTAATACCCGCTCAACTGCTGGCGAGCTTCAGCACCGGCGCCCTCTGGTGGTCTGTAACATCACAAAGCGAAGACATCGCCACTCCTGGCACCGAAAAGACCATTTTAAGGCTGTTTGAGCTGCTTTCTCTGGAGTTGGGAGCGGCGTTTGGCAGTCTGGCGGCTGGGTTTGTGGTGCAAAAGTTTGGGGTCCAGGTGCTTTTCCAAGGCACGGCGGTCACTCTGGCTTTGTGGAGCAGCGCTCTTGCCGTACTCAAGTGGAAGATTCCTCGGCAGCGCCGGATAAACTACTCACGCCTGCTGGCTGCCGACACTGAGATTAGCGAGTCTGAGTCAGACCAGGAGAAAGACTGGCTTGAGACGGCTATGGAAGACACCAGCGGGAATAACAAGTGGACAGTGGATAAATCTTAATCAATGGAAGCAAAGAGTGACTTCTTAACAGAGGGCAAATTAAAAGAACTACGGTGTTCAGTACACTGAAAATAATTATTTTCTTACTCTGTATTTTTGTCTTGTTTTCCATTACAAAAAAGATGCATTTGCTTGAGAAGTAATGATATAACCAATGACATAAGTTTTGTTTTCTAATATAATATATCAAAATTAAGTGAGTTTATGATTAAAAAAGAAATATATTTGTCAGTGGAGTAAGAAAAATAACTTTGAAGTATTTTTTTTTTTTTTTTTTTTGCTTTTCAGAAAACAACTCAAGATCTTGTCATTATACTTCTCAAGATATTAAGTCTTGTTTTCTGGGGAAAAAAAGTATGTTTATACTTAAAACAAGAAAAATATCTGTCAGTGGGATAAGAAAAATAAACAACTCAAAGGGAATTATTTTTCTTATCGCATTGACACCACATTAATGACTTAATATCTGATGTCATTTTCATTTTCAAGTAAATGTATCTTGATTTAGTTTTTGAAATATTTGTAATAAAATCATACAAAAAAACTAAGTAAGAAAATCTTTTTTTTTTTCATCAAAATATCCATCATGGGTGAAGTTATATGAGTTAATTACTCTCTGAAGACAGATAAATCTCTATTTGGGATTATTTAAGGCTTTGAGAGAATCATTACAGCTCCAATACAGTATACTTGAGTATCCCAAAATGTACATGATCTGTTTTTTTTGTGAAGATTTGTTGTTTTACAGGACAGCTTTTTCATAAACTGATGGACTGGAGATGAGCTAATCTGGTTTGTTTGCTTACAGTAAGCATGTCTTCTCTGCCAAACAAATAGTGCCTTTTGTTTCTAACATCTTCACACCCTTTCTTTACCACTCATTGTTATGTTTTGCAAATATTTGTGATCTGAAGCTAAGCCTCAGTTGCCTGTTATGCGGAGACTTTGTTTTTTTTTTATTTACTGTTCATAAGGCACTCACATTTTCCACAATTAAGTATCAATAGCACAGGGGTTTATTGAAGATAATCATAATAAAAGTATCTAATTTCCAGTTTAAGGCATTGGGAACACTTGGCTTTCAAATGAATTTGCCAAACCTGTATTGACAAGAAAAAGAAAGCTTCCCAAACTTGTTCTTGAGTAAATTTTCTTGTACAGCTTGTAGAGCAGTTTGTAGAGTGCCATGTTTGTGAAAAAAGAGTGAGAGAGAGATGGGAATCAATATTTTTAACATTTCATTGTTTGAAATCAAAACATGTCTATTAAATAATTTCATCTTTCAACAAATGCATAAAGTCAAGCTTTCGTCATTTTGTCTAAAGGTACGCTCTGCATCATAACAAGTGGTGTACTTTGACCTAGCGTTAATCGTTTTATGGAATTAGTACGTAATCAATGAGTGTGAATTTGCCATGTTGACATTTCATGGCATAGCAATGTGTCAGTGCTGATGTTGTTTCCTTTAGATCAGAGTTAAAGCTCAAATCTAACAGCATTGACACCAGGGTCAGGCCACATAGCTAAAAGTGTTTTCTCCTCAAAGGGTTGCTTCAGAAGCATATCTATCAGTGCAGCCAGGCTGTTAATGGTTCAGCAAGATGCCTTCAAATTATAACACTTCCTTAAGCTGAAACCCAACCCACACATTTTCTGAAGGCCTCATTCTCAGTGCAAACATACTGTGTGAATTTGCTGCTTAATAATAGTTAGTAAGGAAGTTGTTAAGTTGAGGTATTGGATAGAATTAGGAATGTAGAATATGGTCATGCAGATTGTGTTTTATAAGTACTAACAATCAGCCAATATGTTAATAAAATAGGCATGCTAATAATCAACCAGTTAACAGTGGGAAATGGTCCCTATACTAAAGTGTTACCAAAATATCATTTTTCATTTTTTTCTTATGCTCTAAACAATGTAATGACAAAACAAAACACTAAATTCACAAAACTTTTTTTCTAGGCTAATAAAAAAAAAAAACAGGTGTGCATGTTTAATAGCACGTTTATCACATTTTCTATGCTTAAAGGGATACTCCACCCCAAACCGAAAGGTGAAAACTGTCCCATTGACTGCCGAGTAAATTACACTGTCAAGGCACAGAAAAGTATAAAAAACATCACCAAAATAGTCCATCTGCCTTCAGTGGTTCAATCTGAATTTGATGAAGTGACGGGAATACTTTTTGTACGCAAAGAAAATAAAAATAACGACATTTATTCAACAATTCTTCTCCTCTCTGTTTCTCTGTGTCAGTGTAGACCAACGCTGAATCAATGTTGATGCATCAAATTATCATTGACTGTTGAAGTTTAACATCGATTTTTCATCAGGTTTGCACCCTGAAATAATGTTTATTCAGTGATGAAAAATAGATCAAGATGGTCATAAAATCAACATTTCTTTGACTTAAATTAAATCACTTATTTAACATTGAATCAACATAGAAACATTATCAAATCAATCCTGCTTTTTACTCCTTTCAGTCAGAGAACATGCAGGACTGCAATTAATATGGTTTTAAAATAAAAAAAAGTCACTCAAAGTAAACAACATCAGTCAGTTTACATGCAAAAATATTTATTTTTGCCCCCACACTATTTGAACAGGAAAATAACATTATATTCAAGTAAAATAAGTGATTCTTAAAATAAAAATAAAAAAAAACTTGGTGGTGACTTCAAAACATATAGGTATGGATTCACAGACAGGGCTTAGCTTAAGCCAGAACTAGGCCTTAAATTAGGATACTTAAACAGCTTTTATAAAATGCAATAAATGAACACATTACTGGTGTGCATCTTGAGACAGGCAATGCTAATGACATTAAGATCTGTTATTTTCAGTTAAGACAGCTCAAACATGCATTTTAGTCTGGGACTAGCCTTTTGAAACTGGGAGACAGAGCTTAAAATACAATTTACATACAGAATATGGTCAAATGAGTGAGTGACAAAGTGACTTAATTACATGGAACAGTTAATTCTGAATTTATAAACAAATGCCAGGAGAAGAGCCTGTGAAACTGACACATATAGGCCAATAAATGCAAACTGCATCTGCAAAATGGAAGTAAACGCAAATGAAAACTCACCATCAAAGGCAGAAACACTGAAGTACTATAAAGACTGAAACATTACCAGTTTGCTGTTTAGGACTTGAAGCTTTTCACGGATTGAAGCTACTTTTCTGATTCAGAAAAGATGTCTTTACTCCTCATTAAACGGATAGTCTGATAAACTCAGGGCTTTCCACCACAAGGCAATGCCCACAAGCCGTACAGGACCAGAACAGAGTCATTTTTGCACTGTCACAGCAGGCCTCCTTTTTCTCAACTTAAAGTATAAAAACAAACAGAGTATTTGGAAATGTGACTTAATGTACTACAAAATTAAGTGCAAATTGAAATTTGATAAAAGGTTTACATTCAAGCTAAAACATGGTGAATTCAAATTTAAGACTATTTAATTTTAATATAGAAATTAAGCACCTATAGACATACGTATTATTTTGAAACCCTTAATATAAAACATTTTTCATGTTTGGAACAAATTGGATTTATGCACTTTCCTCACAGTAGCTCACTCGGTGCCCTCTATATTTAAGATGTGCCTGTAATATCAAACTACTATATATTGATATAAATGGCATTGCCTCATTCTATATCGTTTATAAATTATATATATCATACAAACTCAAAGAGTATATAGTCAATATATAAATGTTCCAAATCTGTATGAGTTTCTTTCTTCTGTTGAACATAAAATAAGATATTCTGAAGAATGTTGGTAACCAGTTGACAGTAGCCATTAACTTCTATAGGATTTTTCCCTGTACAATGGAGGTCAATGGTTTCTGTCAGCTGCTGGGTTACCAACATTCTTCAACTTATCATCTTTTGTAAAAAAAAAAAAAATAATAATAATAATAAAATAAAATAAAACTGATACAGGTTTGGAAAAACAGTTTTGAGTGAACTGAAGGCCTGTTCACACCAAGGACGATAACACTAAAGATAACGATAAAGCAGATGAGTGTGTTTAGAATAAACAGATGAACAGTCATCTTTGAAGTTATCGCTCTTGGTCTGAACGGGCCTTAACCCTTAATAATCACATTAGGCCATTTTGCAATGACTGTTTTAATTTAAGACCAAGGCTTTTCACATTCCATTTAAAATATTTAAGAGCTTGGAGCCTGGTGTCTCTAAATGAGTTTTTTTGTTGTTGTTGTTCATGCTGATCTTTCGGTCTCTTACTGCCCAGTTCATCTGAGAAGCCGGCTCAATGGTTAGAGTACAACCCAGCATCCTAATATATGCCTCAACTGATGCTCCTCCAACAGCAAAACAGTCAACCTATAAGTGTCAGGAACTTATTTGCACAAATTGTGGATAGGTTTCAAATAAATGTCATGGGACTGTAGTTTCTGTGTTGAATGAAAAACTTGCTTTTGTCAATAAATAAATTTAAAAAAAAACCCATAAATAAATAAATCTTAATGTAAATTACCATCACACATCTGTCATCTTCACTTTGAAGAATCCGCTCTGGTAGCTGCGTCTCATGAAACAGACCTGCAGACATTAGTTCAGCCAGTATTCCAGTCACTTCAGAATAAGCAATGGGAAAGCAGTTTGAGAGAAAAAATAACAACTTCTATGATACACAGCCTTAATTTTTCATAACCCTTAGTGTAGAGTTTCTCAGCTCCAGTCCTCAGACCCCCCTCCCAGAATGTTCCAGCTGAACCAGGTGTTTTAATTAGTGACACATCTAAAACACTCTGGCTGAGGACTGGAGAAGAGACTATAACTCTTTTACTATTTACTGCTGCAGCTTAAAAAAAAAGCTTAAAAAGCATCTTACTTCCCTTTACAAAATAAAAGATTGTATTAACATTAAGATGCATTAAGACATGTATTTTGTACATTTAATAATGACTTGCCTTTTATTATTAACCTTGATCCAGGAGATTACATCCTCTGACCTAGATTTAAAAAGGTAAAGGTAAAAATGAAGAGTACGCAACACCTGTCACAGGTAACAATCAACAGAAATTCATTCTTCAATGAATGATGGGTCTACAAAAAGGGAAAAATTAAAAATGAAAAACATAGCTATTAGTTTAACCAAATATTGGAAGTAATTAGTTTTGTGTCTTCTTTACTGTTCTACATGGAGAAAAAAAGTCACCCACACCATGGAAGACCTGAGGGTGAGTAAATTAACAGCACATTTTCATTTTGCGGTGAACTATCCCTTTAAGGTGTGTCACAGGAGTACAGTAAAACAAAAGTAATATATAAGTTGTTCGTTTATAGCCTAAGTTTAGCTTTTCAGTTCTGGCGCTTTTATTTAGGCTTCAAAATTCATCAATGTTATATTATTTTGTGAAGATTATCTTGATGCACAAAACGTGTAAGTTTCATGAACTATGATTGAACACAGAGCTTATTTTTTTTACGATAATCCAAAAGCCTATGGAAAAATCCTATTGACTTTTTGTCGAGGAACCAGTTTCATGCTAACCGCCGATCTGCCTACAAAGTGACGTCATAGTTCCCCCACTCTATTCTCTCAAATCTAATAATTATAATGAATATATAAATTATAAATCATATAAATGATAATTATAATTTAAATGTTTAATTATAATTTAAAAATATTTTGATTTTAAAAATAAAAATGTTTCATTTAAGTTAATGAACTGGATGACCACAAGAATTATAAGGACATTCATTGGAGCATTTAGTCATTATCATCAGTCTCTGGCTGAATGTACTCCTCTAGCTAGCCAAAACCAGGTAATGAACACATTAATTACTAATGTAAAACCATTCCTACTGCTGCTAATAATAATAATAATAATATCCAGCTGGTTTATCTGAGTTCTATCTAATGCTCACAGGTCTTTGTTAATCCACACACCCAGCAGACAGCTTTGTTTATTTAACGGTGCTGCTAGTGGTGACGAGTTTACAAAATGTACAGAATTTGTTGTTTGATGAGCACGCGTGCTCACTACATTTCAGGAAAATGTACCATATTTAAGTGTTGAATGAGGGATTGACAGTCTAAAGTTTCACCAGTGAAATGCTGACCAAAAATCAACATTGATTCAATATTTGTCTTTTCAACACTGAAAAGCATTGAATTATCAACATTGATCCAATATTATTTAGCACTGAATTCTCAACCTCAACCAAAATGATGATTCTGATGGAATTTCAACATTATTTCAATGTCACCCTGCTATCTGGGTTTGGAGAATATCCGATGGACGCAAAGTGCGTACGCTATTCTCTGTCATCAGTAACGCATGGATGGATACGCTGTTGTACGCTTTGATTTGAAAGTAAACAGCGTATCCATGCGTTACTGATGACAGAGTAGCGTACGTACTTTGCGTCCATCTGATGATTTTCAAAATGGCGCTACGCTGACACAGAGAGACAGAGAGGAGACGATTTGTTGAATAAATGTCCTTATTTTTATTTTCTTTGCGTACAAAAAGTATTCTCGTCGCTTCATAAAATTCAGATTGAACCACTGATGGCAGAGGGACTATATTGGCGATATTTTTTTTTATACTTTTCTGTGCCTTGACAGTGTAATTTACTCGGCAGTCAATGTGACAGTAAACCTCCCGGTTTTCATCCAAAATATCTTAAACTGTGTTCCGAGCACGAACGAAGCTTTTGCGGGTTTGAAACGACATGGGGGTAAGTGATTAATGGCAAAATTTTCATTTTGGGGTGGAGTATCCCTTTAAACGGTGAAGTCTCTATACAAAAAATGTTCATCGTTTTTGTCATGAGGGTAGCCTACATTTGATCTTTAAAAAAATTTAATTTCGGAAGGAAAACAAAGAGATTTTCACGTAATGTCACTTTTCCCGTTATTCACAGGGTGGCGCTTTCAGGTAATGGGAGAATACTTGTGTTGAGCATCAATGTGTCACACACACACACGCACACGCACGCACACACACACACACACACACACACACACAGCATCGGCAGCAGGTGCGGGCGCGCGCATCACTGTGTGCATCACCGAGGACATGGAGTTAAAAACCTCCATCAGTCAAACTGCGCTTTGATTCACCGGCCGAAGAGCAAAGCAGCGCCATTCTGATCCAGCTCAAACTTCAAGTGTGTTGTGGAGCTTGAAAGCATGGAGAAAGGACGCAGCACCCCGAAACTGTACGGATCCCTGGATCAAACAGAGCTCTGCGGAGACACAGTCAAACAAGGTGATGAAATATGTCTGCATGCGTTTATGAATGTTGAGTGCTTTCTCATGGCATACCTAACTTCAGTTTGACGTAGACAAGATGCTACATTTACATTGATGCAGTTCTCTTTAACATCGTCAAGTCGCTTAAAAATTAAGTTATTTATAGTGTCGCTAATTCAGTCCATAGTTACAGAAAGCAACTTATGTGAAGGCTCTATTTAAATTAATTCATGTTTTGAGGGTGCAACTGATGATGTAATTTTTATAAGTAGGCTGTTTTAAACAATTAAACAGTTAGGATGTTTTAAACAATTATGAAACATACATTATGTGCTTTCACGATTTTTCTTACAGTATATTTAGTGAATATTAAGTGGGTGTTCAAAAAATAGCTCAGTATTCCGTCTTTTTTTATTCCTTCTTTTTTTACCTGAAGTGTAGGCTACTAACAGCAAAAGCCATGATTTGTCCCACATTTAACAGTAGGCTACATTTAAAGTTATTTTTCCTGTCGGGTTCCAGTATTGCTTTCACACCAGGAAGTAGCTATTTGCTCATTCCTGCTTTCTTCTTTTGATCTGAACAAAGGAAATACAATCGTATTTACATCATTATACAGATTCTGACAGCAGGGTGGAAAGAGCGAAACTGCTATCGGCTGGCGTGACTGATATTTAGCTACTAAAGAAATTCCAACAAACAGACCTCGTGATACCTGAACAACTGTAGTTTTGTGTATTTTTGCGACTTCAGAGCCCTCTACAGTTAAGTTAGTGGAATTTACTGTCATGCATGGTTATAGTGTATAGCTATACACGTGTATTTATTGCTGCTTTAAAGCAATACCCTTTTCGCGGAATTTCGTTCCTGCGCAACAAACTGTTTTGTTTTTATCATCAAATTTACATACTCCCAGAACAGACATTAGTGTGGAGCGTGGGAAAGAGAAACCATTTGCCTTAGTAGTAAGTACACTTTTTTCTTCTCACTTTAGTTGTAATGAAGACAACAGACTGTTGATCTTCTAGTACTTTCAAGGATTACTGGTTGGTTAGTCAAGCATAATGTGTTTACTCAAGGTGTGTTCAGTTTATTTAACTAAAGACCATGAGATTAGGAGTGATTATTAGTGATGGAAAAATTGTAAACCCATATGACTTTTTGAAACATTTTGAAGAATTGTAGCCTCTCTTTTTCCGACTGAGGTATTCAAACTTACAAAAGGTACAAAAGATAGTACATGCAACTCTTTTCCGTTTTTTGTTTTTCCGTATTCGTCATCCTTTCCTATCAAAATGCTCGTTACAGATGCGAAAACGCAGAAAATCGAACCTGATCCGAATTGTTTTATGACGGACGAAAGTTTCGGAGGCAGTGTGTAAACGTGATTGACACAACATGAGGTCGTATTTATTTTTCAACGTGCAAAAATTTCGGACTCAGTGTGCAACGACCTGTACACTAGCTTTGTGTGAAAAAATAATTGAATCCACTTATGTACTGACAATCTTCGCCAGTCAGTGCGTTGAAATTAAAGAACTGAACAGTCAGACCTGTAAACTAGATCAGCTGGTTTGTTGGAGAGATTCAAAATACTACTTAATTGTGTCCCACATAAGAGAGAGAATATCTTTAACTGATGGGGTCCCTGTAATGTGTGGTGATGCCAAGAATGCGTTCTGTTAACATCCCATCATTATAATTTTCATCACAAGGCACAATATGGCAAGACGTTAAATTTGGATCATGCAATTAAAACTGTTTAAACTCATTAACTGAAAGAATTCAGTTCTCCACATAACAATGTGCCGCAGCAAACAGCCGTGGAAATGGTTAAATCGGAGTGGCACGCTCAAGAGATTTTTATGCAAAGTGACTGAGCAAATTGAAAACTATCTTTGTGATTCAGCTTTTCTGCATGACATAACGGAATAGTGCAGTAAATTGAATAAGAGAAGTCAGAGGAGGTTCATCGCAGATGTACGAGTCTGTTAAAGGCTTTCACTTTAATCTAATGTGGTCTGGGGAGTCTCAACTGTTAGCCAAACCATCGTGCACAGCTTATGTAAGACACTCTGTTGTGATTCTCATAAAACAAACACAAATCCCATAAATTAAAGGAATAGTTCACCAAAAAAAAAAAAAGAAGATTTGCTTAAATTTACTCCCCTTCAGGCCGTCCAAGATGTGCGAGTTTGTTTCTTCATCAGAACAGATTTGGAGAAATGTAGCATTACATCACTTGCTCACCAATGAATGGGTGCCGTCAGAATGAGAGCCCAAACAGCTGATAAAACATCACAACAATCCACACCACTCCACTCCATCAATTAATGCCTTGTGAAGAGAAAAGCTGTGTGTTTGTAATAAACAAATCCATTGAGATGTTTTTAACTTCAAACCATTGCTTCTGGCTAAAGTACAAGCCTTCTATCCATAATATTACTTTCTCCGGTAAAAAAAAAAAAAAGTTATCTCGGTGCAATTTTATAACAAGATGAAACACCAGCGCTGATTTTGCAACAAACAAACGTACTTTGCTCCAGGCAGAATCATGCAAATCCACTTTCACACTGATCGCACACTCTGGCATGTGTCAGCTACAAAAGAGTTTCGACTTTACAGCTGAAAAACCTCAGATCAAGTCTGAAATGTGCTTTCTAGACAAGAGTGTTTCAGAGCAAAGCCCGAACTTTAACCCATATTGAAAATCTGCAGTTCACCGCAGTTCACAAGTACTTCTCATTAAATCTGATAGAACTTGACAGACTCTGAAAAGTGTAAGAAACTCCTTCAATCCTTTGGCACAATGATCTAACTAGAATCAGTTCTATGGATGCAATGGCTTTAATGGTTAGAGATTCACCTTTCAGAAGACATAAATACAAATAAGACATATAAATTGCTGTTTTCCTTACATCTCTTGGGTTTTGCTATAACAAGGCCGCAGTGCGTGTTTCGTAGTACTTTGCTGCTTTTTGTGCAGCGTGTGCACAGGCAGAAGAGATGTGGTTTTCAGTTATATCTAAACGTGTTGGTTTCAATGACCCGTAGTAAATTATGCCTCAGTACCTCCTTGCATCTTTAAATTGCCACTAAATGTAATTGCATAAATAATTACAAACAGGTTTCCTGATTACTTCCCTCCTTTCCACATTGGTTGGACAAACAGATCGTTTTGAAGTGTTTATAGTGTTTTACAGAAACTTTTGATGTTCAGTGCTGTATAGTTCATGTGGTAAAATGCAATCAAATGCTTTGTGTGTGTGTTGTCGTACTGCATCAGCTGGTGTAGGAGTCACTCCAGGCATTGTGACTGAAACTGTGAAGACTGATTGACACTGTGAGATAGCGTGAGATCCCAACACCTCCTCTGTTCCAACAGGACTGACGTAGATTTACAGTCTGCAGGTTTAAGAGATTCTCAAGCGTAGGAGATGTGCCAACCTGATCTGTTATTGACACATTCATGTTTTAAAGGCTGTTGATCCACCTACTATCATCATTTACCATGTAATGTGTTTAAGGTTTTTTTTTCTTATAGTATAGACACTAGTAGAAGACCATGAATTTTTATGATGTTTCATGGCTCATGTAAGACATTTCTGGGTAATATTTTGCACACACACATTGGTTTTTATGGTTTATGGGGACTCTCCATAGGCGTAATGGTTTTTATACTGTACAAACTGTATTTTCTATCGCCCTACACCAACCCTACACCTAAACCTACCCCTCACAGGAAACTTTCTGCATTTATAGATGTTTTTAAGTCTTTTGGATTACAGGGACACAGAAAGTGTCCTCATAAATCACCTTCACGTTGTAATACCTCTGTTTTACCCATGTCATTATACAAATTAAATACACACACACACACACACACACACACACATCTATAATACATTTATTGTATTTTATAGAATATTATACAATTATTATATTTAATAATATATTTAACATTCATTAATTTAATAGTAATAATAATTATTATTATTGGAACTGAGAAGTATATAAATAACTGAGAATTAAAAGGGAATTTAAAAGTGCTTAATTGTAATGAAAATAATACCACAATTCAAAATCATCAATGGCTAATTATAGGCTTTTATTTTATATTAAATTAGATTTTTTAGTAAAGATGGACAATTATTGACACTTTAAATAACACTCACCCTCCAAGACTGGTTTATACTCGTTCACAAAGCAAAATCACAATTTTTCCAAGTTCCTGTTGAGTTACACATCCCACTGGTTGGGAATCACTGGCTTAGTTGATCTTCAGACATGTGTTTACTTTTTAAGTTCACATTCTTGCATTTCTTCCATCTCTCTGACTTCTTACCTGTTCCCTGTCAGAGTATCACTGTTGTTTTGATACATGAAGCTGTGAATTCCTGTCAGTCCTGCAGAGTTTTCCACGAGTGAGACAGAGCAAGTCTCTGGTAAACTGACACATATGAATAAATCTGTCAGGACTGATCTGAAGCATTTGTGTGCGTGCACACACGTCTCAGCACACTGACCAGACCACATCAGGGTATCCCATAATCCTGCCCTTGATTTATTACCCGTTTTCCATCCCTTTTGTTTTCCCTTGGTGGATATGGTTTGTTTAGACGTCTTTTCTCACTGACTGTCAGGCAATTAAAAGCCAATATCTGCTCAGCGCTGTGAGGTGACTCATAGCTTATAGTGTTTCCGAGGGCAGAGAGAGAGAAAAAGCATTGAAGTGGAAAGATGGAGGGATAAAAGATGTACCTTATATCAGAACAATGTGTTCGCTCTTTACAGCCTGAGGAAGGTGTCAGTGTCAGCCGCCAGTAAAAACACAGATAGCACTGCCTGTAAGCCAGTGAACTCACCTGGGTTTCCTGTTAAACACTAAATATAAATTTGAACCCCTTAAAGATGCTGTGTGTTGATATAAATTACACACTTCACCTTTAAATTGGTGATTGTGTGGGATTTCTAGTTTTCCTGTGAGTGCTTTTATTTTTTGCATTCACTGCATCTCTGTTCCAAACCCACTCGTTTTACTCTACACATAAAATGTGTCATTTGTTAAATCGATTGTCTAAGGTTTTTTTTTAACCCCTTAACTGTCATTCACAGTTTTGAACATAGACATTAAAGTGCACTATCCAAACTTAAATTTTAGTTTATAATTCATGAATGAAAACATTTTGTAACATGATTTTGATGTACCATTTCCATGGTAATCCAATGTCTGATTTTAAAATGGGTTTCAAAGGATGAATTTTGAATTTTTAAGTTTTTAGCTGATATATAATTTCTTATGATTTCTAATATGTAATAGAGAAAAAGGCAACTAAGAAGACTTTCTGTGACAAAGGTCAGAACTCCTGTTATTTCAGGTCCACTCTTGTCATAAATTAATCTATTACTTTTCCTGAATAATTTTTTAACAAAAAAAAGGGATAAATTATCTACAGTCGTGGCCAAAAGTTTTGAGAATGTGATAAATATTAATTTTCACAAAGTCTGCTGCTTCAGTGTTTTTAGATCTTTTTGTCAGATGTTACTATGGTATACTGAAGTAAAATTACAAGCATTTCATAAGTGCCAATGGCTTTCATTGACAATTACATTAAGTTTAAGCAAAGACTCAATATTTGCAGTGTTGACCATTCTTTTTCAAGACCTCTGCAATTCGTCCTGGCATGCTGTCAATCAGGTTCTGGGCCACATCCTGACTGATGGCAGCCCATTCTTACATAATCAATGCTGGGAGTTTGTCAGAATTTGTGGGTTTTTGTTTGTCCACCCGCCTCTTGAGGATTGACTGCAAGTTCTCAATGGGATTAAGATCTGGGAAGTTTCCTGGTCATGGACCCAAAATTTCAATGTTTTGTTCCCCAGGCCACTTACTTATCACTTTTGCCTTATGGCAAGGTGCTCCATCATGCTGGAAAAGGCATTGTTCGTCACCAAACTGTTCTTGGATGGTTGGGAGAAGTTGCTCTCGGAGGATGTTTTTGTGTCATTCTCAAAACTTTGGTCTCCTAAAGTTGATTCAGCTGTGGATCAGGGCACCTCCAGTGCAGAGCTTGCTCAGGAATGGCAGCGGGCAGGTGTGAGTGCATCTGCACGCACAGTGAGGCCAAGACTTTTGGAGGATGGCCTGGTGTCAAGAAGGCCAGCAAAGAAGCCACTTCTCTCCAAAAAAAACATCAGGGACAGATTGATCTTCTGCAGAAAGTATTGTGAATGGACTGCTGAGGACTGGGGCAAAGTCATATTCTCCGATGAAGCCCCTTTCCGATTGTTTGGGGCATCTGGAAAAAGGCTTGTCAGGAGAAGAAAAGGTGAGCGCTACCATCAGTCCTGTGTCATGCCAACAGTAAAGCATCCTGAGACCATTCATGTGTGGGGTTGCTTCTCATCCAAGGGAGTGGGCTCACTCACAATTCTGCCCAAAAACACAGCCATGAATAAAGAATGGTACCAAAACACCCTCCAACAGCAACTTCTTCCAACAATCCAACAACAGTTTGGTGAAGAACAATGCATTTTCCAGCACGATGGAGCACCGTGCCATAAGGCAAAAGTGATAACTAAGTGGCTCGGGGACCAGAACGTTGAAATTTTGGGTCCATGGCCTGGAAACTCCCCAAATCTTAATCCCATTGAGAACTTGTGGTCAATCCTCAAGAGGCGGGTGGACAAACAAAAACCCACTAATTCTGACAAACTCCAAGAAGTGATTATGAAAGAATGGGTTGCTATCAGTCAGGATTTGGCCCAGAAGTTGATTGAGAGCATGCCCAGTCGAATTGCAGAGGTCCTGAAAAAGAACGGCCAACACTGCAAATACTGACTCTTTGTATAAATGTCATGTAATTGTCGATAAAAGCCTTTGAAACGTATGAAGTGCTTGTAATTATATTTCAGTACATCACAGAAACAAATGAAACCAATATCTAAAAGCAGTTTAGCAGCAAACTTTGTGAAAACTAATATTTATGTAATTCTCAAAACTTTTGGCCACGACTGTATTTAGGAGTCTTAGACCTTTCCAACGATATATAGTTTGTCATGATTAGATTAGGATTTAATTGTAAAATAGTGAAGTAAACTTAGGCGTCCCACAGAGGGGACGGGTGACAGTTAAGAGGTTTTAAAGTGTTCTAAGCTAATACATGTTCACAGTCTTTTATAATTTTTTTTTTTTTTTTTTTTTTTTTTTTTAAATTCAGATGAAATTTAGAACAATTCAGCAAGGTTGCGTAAAATTGATTAAAGGTGACAGTAAAGACATTTATAATGTTACAAAAGACTTCTATTTCAAATAAATTCTGATCTTTTGTACTTTCTATTCATCAGAGAATCCTGGTTTTCAAAAACATATGAAGCAGCAAAACTGTTTTCAACATTGATAATAATAGATTCTTGAGCAGCAAATCAGCATATCAGAATGATTTCTGAAGGATCATGTGACACTGAAGACTGCAGTAATGATGCTGAAAATTCAGCTGTGATCACAGGAATAAATTACATTTTAAAATATATTCAAATAGAAAACGATTATTTTTAATTGTAATAATATTTCACAACATTATTGTTTTTACCATTTGTGATCAAATAAATGTAGCCTTGCAAAATAATCTTACCCTAAATTTTTGAACGATATATATGTAAACAAGCCCTTTGCATCAGTAATTGATGTACCGCAAAATTTACATTTCGCAGAATGTTTCTTTTTTAGAGTCGTACTGCATATGAAATCTTTGTGGCTCTTATATGCAAACTGAATAATAGATGATGCAGCAGAGGCTCCACGTGACATCCTGACCTGAGTCCTGCTGCCTTTGCACTAATGTTAGTCTCAAGTCATGCGCAGTTGCGCACAAGAAAAATCACCAATCATTGGACTTGTCAATCAAACATCAATTTAAAGAAATATTAACAGTAATAATCATGAAATATTTTGAATGGGACTCGAGTGGACTTGGGAATAAGTCAGATTCCTAATATGTTCGAGTAAGAGTCAATACCCATTCAAAATGCACACAAGTCCATGACAAGACCAAGAACATTAAAATATGGTCTCGAGACCGAGTTCAAGACCGAGTCAGAGTCTCAAGTACTACAACACTGCGAACCCATTTATCCTGTGATATATTAAAACTGTATTATCTGGAAAGAAATATAATATTTTTTATTAGAATATAGGAAAGCGTGCATCACAAAGAAAGCGATATTAACATTTAGAAACAAATGCAAAACATTTTTCCTCAAAACTACATGCATATTTAGTTTCTTGTTTTGTTTTGTGTTAGAATAGATTTTGAATTCTTTTCATGGACCCCCCTGGCGCCCCCTCGTGGCCCCCTGGACCCCAGTTGTAAAATCCCTGCTCTAAATTATGATATTCCTGTATTCTATCTCTTAGTGAGTCATGAATCAACTAATATCACACTGACCTTTTGATAAGTAAATCTGTTTGAGATCAAATATAAATCGGGTTTGTCTGTTATATCAGAAAGATATTGTTCATAGAGGACCCTTAAATCATAACCTGATATGTATCGGCTTTTATAACAGAAGCCTCCTTTAATAAAGATGGAATATGTTACCCAAAGGAAATGAACCGGGTGCTTACACATGCTTTTTTAAGCTTACATGTGCTAAAAAATCTTAATAACAGTAATGTTCCTTTAACTCAGTTTTCTTTACCTGATTTGCTTTGGCATTTTAGAAAAGGACAGCAATGAAAAATATTGAACAACCCCAATAGCCCATACATGGACACACTTACATATTACATACAGTACAATATTTGTAATATTAGTCTGTATACATTTGTAATTATAGATGTGGAATAGCATAGCATCTTTTCATTAAGTATTACATAATTCATATTCATTTTAGTTTCATGTTTACATAGGTGTAAAATAAATGAAATGCCGCATGTGTTTGCTTTGTCGATCTGCACCAGGGATTGCAGTGGCCTTAACCAGAACGCTACTGGATTTGGGGGTCAATCCCATTGTTTTGAAATCCAATAACTGTGTAAAACTGAAGGCCCAGGTTGTTGCCATAGAAACAGAACCTAGTTTATGAGGCATTGCAGTTTTGAACGCATCATAGGATAAGCCAAATGAGTCATCGGAGGATACGGACTGCCTCGCTTTTTAGGGTGCAAAAAAACTTCTGCTGTTTTTCTCAAGGCTGAAGGTCTTTGAAATGCAGACATGGAATTGTAAATCAATGTGCAATGACTGTGCACACAAATAAAACATTAGTGGAACCTTGAGTTCATCTTGAGTTATTTAAAGGAATAGTTCACCAAATTTTTTTAACGTATTCACCCTCAGGCCATTCAAGGTGTAGATGAGTTTGTTTCCTCATGAGAACAGATTATGAGAAATTTATCATTACATCACTTACTCACCAGTGGATCCTCTGCAGTGAATGGGTGCCGTCAGAATGAGAGTCTAAACAGCTGATAAAACATCACATTAATCCAAAAACTCTCAATTTTCATCAGACAAACTAAACAAATCAAAACAGATTCTAAAAGACCGTTCTTAATGTTTAATATGAAATTTACTGCCAGAATGTATGCTTCACTATTGCCTAATTAGTTTTTCTTTTTCTTTTTTCTTTTAGATTTAGTATCTGCCTGTAATCATACACACATATATAAAGCACTGACTCTCTTAATCAACGCTACATATGATAAAATGATGTTGGTCTGTCATAGAGTGACCAGAACACTCTCACCCACCCTCGGATTCATGCAGAGTTCAGTAATAATAACACGAGCCCAATTAGCACAGTGACGAGAATCATACACAACACATGCTGCAGCACTGTCACCCAACTCCTTAGTTTCAACCTGGTTTGAAATGTGGCTGGACAACACCAGGGCGCTTGTTAGTTGATTCCAAATTAGAGAAGCCCTGCTTCTGTAGAAATGTGTGATCATGCTTGTATTTTTATCTTCAAGGGGAAGACAAAAAACTGGCAAAACAGCATACAGTTTCTAATACAAAGTTTTGATCATTGTTTGCTTGAAACATTGTTTGTTTCTCTGGAAGTTATATTATATTATATTATATTATATTATATTATATTATATTATATTATATTATATTATGGTTAATTTATTTACTTTTTTTTTCACAAAAATCACAAACTTCACTAGATAGTGAGAGCAGTTGGTGGTACATTGCAAAAAATGATTTTCGTATGATGATAATGATTTTTGGCCAGTACAAATATCTAAACATTCTTAAATCAGGGTACAATTACTTGAGGAGCAGAATGACATAAGATAATAAGTTTTGTTCCTGTGACAAAATTGAGTGATTTTTAAATCTGAAGAAAAATATTTGCCAGTAGGATAAGAAAAAAAACATGTTACTTGTTATTTGATATAGCTGATATTTTTCTTGTTTTTAAGGGGTCATCAGATGCCCATTTTCCACAAGTTGTTATGATTCTTTAGGGTCTTAATGAAAAGTCTATAACATACTTTGTTTAAAATTTGTCAATGGTAGTGTAAAACAACACCCTTTTTACCTTGTCAAAAACTGCTTTGTTTACAGCGACCCGTTTCGGTGCATGCCCCTTTAACTGCTAATGAGCTCCAGCTCACCCCGCCCCTCTCTTCTGTTCTTGTGTTAAAGTCACCATTTTTATTCATGCAGTTATAACTGCTCAAAAACAATTTAAAATACATTTGTAAATGACTTATTAGTCATTAACAAACTCCTTTATAAACCCTCTACAAATGTAAACTTAATGTAGTGTTACCATGTTATCTTTACAGAAAACATACAAAATTTGTAATAAGACAATCACCTTAATGCATTGTTCATTATAAACGTGCGGTTATGAATTATATTGAGAAGATTCTATATAGAAATAATGACATAACAATGTTCTCTGAGTAAGGATGTAACAATTAACCGCGAGCCGGTTGAAAATCGATTCATATATGTGATGATTCAAATCGGTTGAGATGTTAAACAAATCGTGATTCATTTAGGGGTAGGAGTTTATATGAATGTATGTCTGAGGGGGATTTACTGTCTTTAGAAAAGTTTATATGGTATTTTTTTCTTTTCATCTTGCCTCTGTATAATAAAAATAATAATAATAATTTTTATTTATATAGCGCCTTTCTAACACTCAAGGTCACTTTACAAATCAGGCTTAAGGAACAGAGACAATAGACATCAATACCAAAAAAACATAAACCAAAAGCTAAGAGTAATATACAGAAACCACGTACAAGATTAGATACAGAAAGAATGAAGATAAACATTCATAAAAGGGTTCAGTTCACAGTCTAAAACTTGAAGAGTAATGGTCAGAAAAAAAAGGGTTTTTAAGAGGTTTTTAAAGGAGAGAAGGGAGGATGCCTGACGGATGGTTTGGGGAAGAGCATTCCACAATCTGGGAGCAACAACACTGAAGGCCCTAGCTCCCATAGTCACCAGACGAAACTTAGGGGCGACTAACAATCCCTCACTAGAAGATCTTAATGAGCGGGCAGGTACATATGGTAGAAGTAAATCAGATAAATAAGAAGGAGCAATGTTATGGTGGGCTTTATAAGTGAGAATTAGTGTCTTGAAGTTAATACGCAAGGAAACCGGGAGCCAATGAAAATGATAAAGGATAGGGGTAATGTGATTGTTTTTTCTTGTGTGAGTAATCAAGCGAGCAGCAGAGTTTTGAACATATTGTAGTCGTTTGATATTATTAGCTGAGATGCCATAAAGAAGTGAATTATAATTAGGGCTGGGCGATATGGCTGAAAACTGTATCACGATATCAGTGTTTCATATTGGTCGATATCGATAATTATTGATATTTTTTATGACCCATTTAAAATAAGGACCAGGAGAAAGATATATTACATTTAAACATTTTTATTTTAAACTTAACCTTCCTCTGATCATAATCCCCTCAGTTATTAAGACAGAAATGTAAACAACCATGGAAAACTCAAATAATTAAAATGTAAACATAAGTCTAAAGTCACAATGAACTCTTAACAATTATCTCTTAACATTTAAGGTGCAAAATGAAAGAAAATGTAAGAAATGTTTAATAAAGTGTAATAAAATAGTGCAAAGTGTTAAATATAAACAGAGAAACCTGAGAATTTTGTCCCAAGTTTAGTGCTAGGAAGTTCACTAGCTGTTCACCTTCTGGTGAATAAAGTGTTTTTAAAATATGTGCAGTGTTTTGTAAACATAAATAAAACTGAGGTAGTTTGTGGTATTACCAGTCTTGGCGGGGACGACGGTCTTGCATAATTTGCAGACGACATTGGTCTGACTACGGTCAGACTTATAATATCCAAAAAACTGCCATACTGGCGAGCTGACTTTTCCTCTTTTATTTACAATTTCCTCGCTTGCTGCTGCACTCATTTTCTGCTTATGAAAAGGAATCCAGCAGACCAGCACGAGACAACGATATGGCGCAACCAAACTGATACTGTTACATGATTGGCTGTTAGCGTGTCACTCCCTACGTTGCTAGGTTACCAGAGAGCAGTGCCTTTGTTAATGCAACCTCTGTTTTCTTCCGACGAAGAATAAAAAATATTGAACGTTTTATCGAACACATTTTTTATTGATATCGATCACGTGTCTATCGCGATGCATATCGTTATCGTTTTATCGCCCAGCCCTAATTATAATAATCTAATTGGGATGGAACAAAGGCATGTATAACAGTTTCAACATCCTGCTGACTGAGAGAGGATCGAATACGCGAGATATTATGTAGATGGAAAAAAGCTGTCTTAACCACTTTACCGATATGATCATTGAATGAAAGAGAAGAATCAATGAGAACACCAAGATTGCAAACTTTAGTGGGCATAATCAGATCACCATCCAGATCCAGCAGTTGATTAGAATGCTTAGATACAACAGCTTTAGAGCCAATCAGAATTACCTCAGTTTTATCAGAGTTAAATCTAAGGTAATTTACCTCTAGCCAAGGCTTGAGTTCCTTGATGCAATTTGTTAATGAAGGCGGAGGAAACACTGAAGTGGAAGGTGTGCTAAAATAAATCTGCGTAGCAGTGGAAGATAAACCCATAGTGCTTAATTATTTGTCCAATTGGTAGCATATAAATGGTGAAGAGGAGAGGGCCCAAAACAGAACCCTGAGGTACACCAGAGCTGATGAATTTGGTAGATGATCTGTGATTCTTGTATATAACAAATTGTTGCCTCCCAGTCAAATAGGAGGAAAACCAATCAAGGGCTGTGCCAGTAATTCCAATTGCTGAAAGTCGTGAAAGGAGTATCTCATGACAAACAGTGTCAAAATAATACAATAATGCATATTAAAGTTCATAAGTGCAGCGCTGCTTTGTTTACAGCGGAAACCAAGGAAACGCTTTAAGCGCCACCTGCTGGCAGAGAGTGAATCTGCATTCAGCTCGTCTTCTGTTTTATTTCATGCAGATATTTTTTATGTATACAGTAGTTTCGCAAAACTGAAGTCAGACCATTCTGTTTTTGCTTCAAATTTCGAAATTATGCAATCTAATCTAGATTAAAAACTGCTCATGTTGCATGTATGCAGCATCTTTGTTTGGATCATGATTAAAATGCAGTGGTTGCCTCTAATTTTAAATGGAAAGAGCACAGACAAAGCCTTATTTTGTTTATATGAAGAGATTTCTTTTATTTGTGTTACTTATTTATTTGATTTGGAGCTTGTTTTAAAATTTCAATTTAGTTTTGTTATTTACATTTACATTATATTTACATTTTGTTATTTAGCAAAGGCTTTTATCCAAAGCGACTTACAGTGTTATATTTCAATTTCACAAAGAAACGTGCTGCATTTTGTCCAAGCAATAATAAAAGGACGCATTTAATTTATAATTTGTATTAAATCTCATTTTGTAAAAAAAAAAAAAAAATCGTGATTCGAATCATGAACTCAATATCTCTCATCGTGGAGCTTGCTAACTAGCACATTATTAGGAAAGGTGATTTGCAAAGATTCATTAAAAAAACTTATACTCACTTCTTCTGGGGGTGAAGCTGGACCACAAACAGTTGGTACCGATCCATCCTTCAGGAACAACTTTTTAGCAAAACCTGCTTTGTACTGACCCTTGTTTACAAAGCATTCTGGTGTAAAATGATTCGCGCAAAAACGCATTTAGGCAGATCGGGGGGTGCATTCACTTCAAAAACAAACGTAATCCACTGCGTCTTCTGCGGGTCAGATGTCTGGAGTTAATGACAACTGCTATGTTCATTATTACAAACAACAAAACACCTCAATCGCTTAGGAGTCATTCTTATCTACACCTGCAGAACTACGTCACTTTGCCAAGAATGTGAACAGAGAAAGTGCTTATTATTTGAGGGGATTTGGGTGGATTTTTATCATTATAGGGTGGTTGTGTACACACACTGCTAACACACATTTAAGTTCACACATTTAAGGACATCCATCTGATGTCCCCTTTAAGCATGAAGTCACTTAATTTTGATCTTTTTTTTTTTTTTTTTTTAGAAAACAAGGCTTAATATCTTAAGTAATTGTGCTTCTCAAGTCAATGTGTCTTCATTTAAGAATCTTTAGATTTTTTCCCACTGTACCACCAATCGCTGTCACTCAATTCCCGCTTAAAATGTTCTTTTTTTGGCGTGTATTTTTCTGAAATTGCTTCTTTACATGGGTGTAATGTAATGTGCATGAGCAGTTCTCATCATAGTTCATGTGCTCTTCATCACAGCTGAAGAGGATGTGGTGTCCATGGCTGATTCCACCATAACTGTGGAGGACATTGAGGGAGAGCTGTTCAAAATCGAGAGGATAAAGGATGCGCTGGTCCGGAAAGAGTCTGAGCTCAGATATATGTGAGTCGGGTTTTTTGAATGAGTTTTACTGTGTTCTTGTACCATGGTAGAACCTGAGGTAGCTCTTTTACATACAAGGTTAAAGGAATTGTTCACCCAAACATGATTTTGCTGAAATTTTACTCACCCTCAGTCCATCCAAGATGTGCTACATCTACATGCATTACACCACTTGCTCACCAATGGATCCTCTGCAGTGAATGGGTGCTGTCAGAATGAGAGTCCAAACAGCTGTTAAAAACATCATCACAATTTTTAAATGAACTATGCCTTTAAAAAAATAAAAATCAGAATAAGTGTCACATTGACTGTCATTCCTTGTTTGTTTTTCATTCAATACCAGTTTGAACACAAATAATGTGTAGCCAGCGTCAGTGCAGAGCAGGAGTGTGAGATACAGGCGTAGATGAGATAAAAGCAGGGGAAATTGTTGAGGACATTTATAGATAAAGGGATGCACTGCATTTATTTACAACAATAGCGTCTGATGGAGTCTGTTACAAGCCCTGCAAGTGAGATTAGTCTGTTATGGCTGTAATATGTGTCTGCCGGAGCTAGACATCAACTGCAAATATATGTTTCTGTGTTGTTATTTGTGTGTGTTTGACAGCAATGTGAATACTTATCTAGAAAAGCATATTATCTGTAATTTCATTGCTGAACAGAGACTACTTTGGCATCAACCAGTGAAATCATGGTATTCACACTTACCTGGCTAACAAAATATGTTGTAAGAAAATTTCTGTTAATTTATGAAAATGTTATTTCTGGATGTTAAAAGCATAATTTTTTTAAAATGTTTAAACATGTTTTTTTCTTGGTTATCCAAATGTTAAAGGAACGTACCATTTTTTAATTTTGCAAACATTATTGGATTGTTACTTTTGAAGGTTTCTAAACGTTCTATAACAGTAACTTTAAAAGAAAAAACTGTTATGCAAAAACATCCAGCTAAAGCATTTCAGAAAAAAAAAATTCTCTATGAAGGATGTGTAAATTATGTGCTAATGTTTTAAGGACATTATTAGACCAGATAACTTTGAACAAACATTCTGGATCGTTACTGCAAGATATTTGTTTGTAATTTTAAAACAACCTTGCCAGAACTTCAGCCAAATTTCTAATAACATTCCCTGTTAGCTGGGTACCTTGATTTCTGACTTGACTGGAAAACGTTTTAAAGCATGAAGACACTGTTGTGAGGTTTTGAGGTAATTTGTGCATTTATTTTATTATAGAAAGAAACGGAGGATTTTGACTGATGGTTAAAAGAAAAAAAAATTAATTACATTGATGTTTCCTTGTTTGTCAGGATGGATGACATCCAGTTGTGTAAGGAGATTACAAGGCTCAAAAAAGAACTCCAGAAATTGGTTTCCATCCCAGGTATGTTCACCAAAAAATGCTGTACCAAAATTAACCAAGCATTAATATTGTGCTGTTGCATTGATCCTGCGAGATGATACAGGTCTCATTCTCAGTGGTGAAGAACATCTGTTTTTAATTTCTACCACAACAACAATTCCTAGACAACGAGCAGCTCCCTGATGCTTTAAACAGGTCTAAACCAAACATCATGTCTGTTAGATACTCGAGTAATATTTTTGTTCTTTAGTACATTCAAAATATTTAACTGCAAATTAGTCCCACAGCATATCAGAATGATTTCTGAAGGATCGTGTGACACTGAAGACTGGAGTAATGATGCTGAAAACTTAGTAATGATGCCATCACAGGAATACATTTAAAAAATATATATATTTAAACAGAAAACAGGCATTTTGAATTATAATAATATTGCATAACATTTGTAATTTTACTGTATTTTTTTTAATCAAATAAATGCAGCCTTTTTGAACATAAAAAATTAAAATTCTTACCAACCCTGAACTTTTGAACCATAGCATATCATAAATTGATTCAGATAACATCTACAATCTATAAGAGAATTCAAGAAAAAAATGGATTGGCTATGCAGTATTATGCAACTGCTTTTAATTTCTGCATGTTCTTTATTAGCATCATTCCTCCTGCTTTCATGTCAGCCTGTCTTCGGCACATGGTTGTGACATACTTCACTATAGGTCTACTGTTTCCAAGGAGATGCACGAATGAAGCGTACGCCACATTTTGTTTACTGCTGAAACCTCATTTCGCTAGTGCATACAAAGCTTGTGCGCACAGAAGAGGTTATTTATCCACACCGGCAGATAATAATATCTTATACTGTGTACCATCCCAACCCAAGTGGGAAACACATTCCAGTGCTAGTGATGTCCATTTATTCTGAGACCTTCAGGTCCTTTCTGGCTCATCTGTGATCAGGATTTTGAAGTACTTTGATATTTTATCATTGCTATCCTCATTTACTCATACCTCAAGTTGATCCAAATCATAATGACTTCCTGTCTTCAAAACAAAAGGCAATAATTTCTTATTTTCTATATAAAATTATATAACGAAAATATGGTTTAGGATTTGCTTAAAAAAGCTAAGGAAATGATTTTCACTTAGAAACTGATTTGACAAATAATAACAATGAAACCACAAGTAACACAATAAATTAAACATGACGTTTTAAGTAGAAAGACTGAAATAACTCCAATAATTAGTTTTAGTTACAACTTTAAAAAATGATGTGTAGCATACCTTGATGCTGAAAAGCTCAGATAATGTAAAAAAACAAGCGTAAAAGTAGTCCATATGAAGTGGATTGTCTATTTACACAGTAGCCTGCCTTGAAGCTGTTTACACTAGCTCCTCTCACTAAAACACGCCCATCTGATAACAGCTGCAGTGGTGTAAGCAGTAACACCGTGTCCTAACTACACGGAACGCGACAAGATTCCAGCAACAAGCAATTTGGGTGTCCACACCAAACGCGACGCGACAGAATCAATCAAATATCACAGCCAATCAAAAGCGTGTGTGGGCGGGCTTTCTCTGGAAGCGCACTGCACTCACAACAAAATGCATATGTTTATAATCTAATTCATAAATATTACATCTTTTTAATTTTATTAAATGTATGTAATACCGAGTGACTGATACTATCTTTGTTTTGGAACACACCCGTTGGTTTGCATTGAGTTCACAGTTTTAACGTACATCTTTGCTTCAATTTATTTTCAAAATCTGAGGTAAATCTGGTCACACAAAATGGTATTTAAACTAATATTAGACATGTTTAACTTTGAATAAAGCACATAATCATGGCAATTGTAAGTCGCAGAAATAGAAACTGTTTCTAAAAATAGATATTTTGTGTGTCGCTGTCGCGGCTAGTTAGGACAAAAACTCCAATTAACGTGGAAAAGATACATTTTATCACATGTAGTTAGGACACAGCGTAAGGCACATGGCAGAAACCTTTGACACAATCAACCTGAGTTTGAATCTGCCTTTTTTAAGATTTATTTTTCACATTTAGCCTTTAGAGCAGGAGAGAATCAGTAAAGGTCCTCGAGCTGGGATTCGAACTTGGGACGCCCGTAACACAATGGCGTTATATCATCGTACTGCCCACTAGGCTGTTTGCGCTGACTTGAATCCACCTTTCTCTGAACTCGTTCTTCTCCGTTTTTCTATCACATATCAGGAAAGGTGTTTATTTTCAATAAAAATTAAGGAAATACTCAAAAAGCAGAAATAAAGTGCCTCACAGGTATTTAATAATAGGGTTAGAGGTAGGTGCAAGGAGGGCTTTATTTTCCAAAAAAAAGTGGCATCCATTTAATAATTTTATAAAAAATGTTCATTTACACTCAGTCAAAAATTCAATGTTATGAAATATTATTACAATTTAAAATAAAAAATATATGTTAAAATGTAATTTATTTCTATGATGGCAAAGCTGAATTTTTAGCATCATTTCTCCAGTCTTCAGTCTCACAGGATCCTTTAGAAATCATTCAATTTGCTGCTCAAAAGACATTTTTTGAAAACAGTTGTGCTGCTTAATATTTTTGTGTCTCCTGTGGTGATTCAGCATTTGAGAACAGCATTTATTTGAAATAGATATATTTTTGTAACATTATAAATGCCTTTACTTCCGTGTTTGCTCAAATGTTTTTTGCAGACAAAGACAAGTCAAATGAGGACAGGCAGCGTGAGGAAGAACTACTTCAGCAGATCCAGAAGCTGGTGGAGACGCGGGACTTTTTAGTGGACGACATGGAGTTTGAGAGGCTCAGGTCAGTTTTAAAGAGCCTTCAGGGACAGAAACATGGGCCGCAACCCTTTAGATTGCTGGCTAGAATGCGTGACTGTCAGCCCCAAGAATGTGTTTTGTGCCTCTTGTGGCTGTTCCCTCATCTGTGAAGATACTGCAATCCAATTACCCTCCACTTGAAGCCAATAATCCACCCTTACCTCACCGCGGCCGTCTCACACACACACACACACACACAACACACCTCACATCACGCTCACAGACGGTCCCAGCGGCTTGATTCTGAGAAACCAGAGAGATTGATTTGCAGGCAAGAAAGAAATGGAAAAAAGAAGAGAGATGTGGGTTTTTTTCGGTGGGTTGGGCTGATTGCCATCTGCCAAGACCTCATGACTGTGTGTGTGTGTGTGTGTGTGTGTGTGTGTGTGTGTGTGTGTGTGTGTGTGTGTGTGTGTGTGTGTGTGTGTGTGTGTGTGTGTGTGTGTGTGTGTGTGTGTGTGTGTGTGTGTGTGTGAGTAATCGTGAGTGACGCATGCATCAGAGCCCAACACCAATGAAGTCCTCACAGTTTATTCATGGGATAAATGAGCCGGCGTCATCCACATGACAAGCAGTTATTACACAGATGGATGGTGGAGAGAGAGACGGAGAGATGTCAAACCCTCTCGGTCTGCACACTAAACCGATGTGCTAAGAGAATAATTGATTGTTTGGAGTTTGAGTGTGAATGTTTGCTTAATGCTTGGTGTCTCACTTCACAGTTGTTTGCGTTTACATTTCAGGGACTGTGAAAAAATAGTAAATCTTTGTGGCATTGTGGAGAGCAAACAGCAACTGAACAAGAACAATGGCTTTAGAAAAATGCTGAATATAATCTCAATGAAAATATATAAATGCAGAAATGCATTCCATTAACATACCTTGGCAGTTTAAATGTTTGGGGTCAGTAAGATTTTTAAGAAATTAATATTTTTATTTAGCAAGGATGCATTAAATTGATCGAAAGTGTCCATAAAGATGTTTATTATGTTATAAAATATTTATTTTACAAGTAAATGAAAAATAATTTCTAAATCTCAGTTTCCACAAAAAATATTAAGCAGCACATCTGTTTTCAACATGGATAATATTAGTAAATGTTTCTTGAGCAGCAAATCAGTATAGTAGAATGATTTCTGAAGGATCATGTGACGCTGAAGACTGAGGTAATGATGCTGAAAATTCAGCTTTACATCACAGGAATAAATTACATTTTAACATATTCAAATACAAAGTAGTTATTTTAAATTGTAATAAAATTTCACAATATTACTGTTTTACTGTATTTTAAAAAATCTTACAGATCCCTAACTTTTGAATGGGATGTGCACATGAAAATGTATCCTGACTTACGTATGTGTTTGTGCGTTTGCCTTCCTGATGCCTGTTATTCTCCACTCAGAGAGCGAGAAGAGGACAAAGAGATGTCTGACTTCCTACAGACCAAATTTCCCAACAGGTGCAGCATGAAAAGTATGTATGTGTGTGTTACTGTGGTGCTGTGAGCCCAAGGCCAAGGTCTTAAACCACCGTATTTCAGTGTTGAATGCACAAATTAACATAATAATGCATTCTTTGAGCATCTCCCTAATTGTTTTACTCACTGCCTTCTCAAGTTTAATGAAAATGGAAACTAGAGAAATGAATAAGGAATCTGCTTATGGTGTGGTATTGTCAGAAGCGTGAATGTTAATTCTGTTCTCGAGGTGTTAATAAGCGGTCTTCATTTGTTTTCTTTTAGTTCAAAACTAATGAGCTAGTTCAGAACCGGAATAAATTGTGCAGAAGTACATGAATGTCACTGAAAGTGGGAAGGCTTGACTGTAAAGTTTGAAATATCTCACAAAAATACAGAAATATTTCATAATCTTTAATGCTGCTTTTAAAAAGCTTATGAACTGAGCTTTTGACTCAAAGTAAACATATTTTAATTCATCTGAACTCAGTCCAACTCTGTTACACAGTTCAGTTCAGTGTGAATCAAGATTTATTTACGTAGAGCTTTTTTCACAACACACTTTCTTTTTTTTCCAAAGCAGCTTTACAGAAAATCATGATGTTAATGTTTGTAGTATCATAAAGTCTTCATGCCCTGTAGTCATATTTGGCAGACTAGAGCTGGTCAATAGTTAACATTTTGCATTGATACAAGCAATCAAGCAGTTGAGATGTACTATATTATATATATCGCCCTTTGCAAGTATATTGATTGTTATCAGTATGTGGATAAATGTTTTTTATAAAGAGCTGGGCGACAATATAGTTACATTTTGCTAAGGTTTTACATGAGTGCACTGTTTACATTTTGTAACAATTACGTTTATGTTTTTTGTTTTTATACGTTTACAATTTTTTTTAATAGTATACTGTATATCACTTTATGTGAGTGTGCTGTTTGTATGCAGGTAAAGTCAGATGCACTGTATTTCCAAATATTAATATATTGATGTGTAATAATATAGCTGATGATATTACAATCAAACAATTGAGATTTCCCTTAACATACGTACAGTAAATATATACCAAATCTCAACTGCTTGATTGAACTGAACTAATTCAATGCAGTTCAATTCAAATCAACTCAAATTATATGAACTGATACTGAACTCAAATTAGTTCAGTTCAACTGAAATCTGACTCCTGAAATCAATTCAGTTTAATTCACTTGAGTTTTACCAAAGTGAACTTGACTTGACTGAACTCAGTTAAATTCAAATAATTCAACTCGTTTAAATTCAGTTGTATTTTTGTAGCACTTTCCTAAATTCGCAAAAAATATATATTTTACTGAAAATTTTCACTCAGAAATTGTTAGTACATTTTAACATTTAATTAGAAATGGCGACACATTGAATTAAACTTTAAATGTTCTGGTATGAATATACCTCAGTGCTGATGCTCAACAGTGTTCACAGATGCTTGAGAGTGTGATTCAGAGAAGGTCACTGCATTTCTCTCGCTCACTCTCATTCAGGTCACACCAAGGACAAGAGAATGACGTCCAGAGCCCAGCAGACCTCGTCTCCGTACGTGACCAAGACAGGTGTCACCCTGCTGAAAGAGTGCTGCGGCTTCACCTGCTCCATCATGTAGATACGTGAATGTAAAACAGGAGGGAGCGACGAGTAAACAAGCCCTCAGATCCGTGATTCAGCACAATATTTTCAAGTACTCTTTCACATAACATTTCAGAACAGACGGCAGTGCATGAGTGCCAAACTAATGTGCATATTATAAAGAATTATTGCATTAACCTAATCGAGGAGACATGCAGAATTAGCAGTGTGATTAGATGGTAGAGTGTAGTTTTAAAGGCATAGTTCACCCAAAAATGAGAGTTCTGTTATCATTTACTCACCCATAATCCATACCTATGTGAGTTTCTTTATTCTGCTGAACACACACACAAAAAAAAGATATTTTGAAGAATGTTGGTAACAAAACAGTTTCGGTTCCCATTGACTTCCATTGTATGATAAGGATATCTTCCTCCGTGGTTCACAGAAGCAAGAAATTCATACAGGTCTGGATGAGGAGGAGTAAACTGTGACAGAATTCTCATTTTTGGGTGAACTCTTCTTTTAAAGGAGACTAACGTCAGGCTCAGCTGCAGAATTCCCATGAGCAGTCGTTAAGCTCTTGCTCTTGCTAGCACATTATTTCCTCCCTTCCTTCTTGAAAAAGACTCAATTATCTGTTGTGGAGTTGCATCACCAGCTAACCACAATGTATGTCACCAAAAGCACTGACATTGTCCTTGGGTTTTGAAGGAATAGTTCACCTAAAAATGAAGATTCTGTCAATATTTGATGATAGGGAGGGTGATAAGGATCTGCCCTGTCCAAAATCTCTCCAGTTAGGCTACAGAGAAAAATACATTGACTTGTAAATACAGATTTGCATTGGGAAATTTTTGGTTTGATAAAGCTCATGAATTCAGTGCAGAGCAGGGTTATTTTAGTTCACTAAAACTAAAACCATAAAAAAAAAAACACATGTTCGTTACTTGAATGTTAACTAACATGAAATCTAGTATAAAAAAAAAACTTGAACTTTTTTTCATCTGGTTGCCAAGGCAACATTTCTCATTTTCATTTAGTTGAACGGTGTCAGAAAATAACTCAAATGAAAACTGAAATCAAATGAATAAAAACTAGTATATAAACCTGTTTTAAAAATGTCAAAAACAAAATTTCTAAATGTTTAGTATAATAAAAATTAATTCATAGTAACAAGGGATTGGAGGTAAAATAATAAACCTTAACAAATGTTTCATTTGCTTAGATGAATACTGAGGAGCACTAGCATGTTTTTTAATGATGGTGTATAATTAATTAAAAACAGAGATTGCCAGAAGATCTGCTTACTAATTAGGAGAATGTGCACCTTTGCTTCTGACTTCTACCTTCACAGTTTTCATCTTCATTTTTAACTATGATTCTGATGAAAGTTGTATCATTGTGTGGTTCTCAGTATGTATCTTGACATAATACAAATGCAGTTTGAAAGTTAAAACATATATTTATATTTGACCCAATTTTAGTTGATTTTCAAATTTAATAAGGAATGAATATATCTCTCTCCACTGCAATGTGCTTTAGTATTAATAACATTATTTATATGAACAAATTGTGTACACTATTGTATAAAAGTTTGGGGTCAGTAAGATTTTTTTTCATAATTTTTTTTTTAACAAAGATGCATTAAAGTGACAGTGAATACATTTATAATGTAACAAAATATCTTAATAAAACGTGTACGTTTCTGCAAAAAAATATTAAGCAGTATAGAATGATTTTTGCAGAATAATACGATGTTGAAATCTGCAACAAGAAAATACAAAGAGTTATTTTAAATTGTAATAATATTTCACAGTATTACTGTTTTATTCTTCATCAAATAATGCAGCCTTGGCGAACATAAAAATATAAAGAAATCTTACCAACCCCAAACATCGCAATGGTAGTGTATTTGTGATGCATCATATTAACTACAGTGTTTATGCAAAAAAAATTCAAAGCATTTTATCTTTGAAAAAGAAATCAAATTGTGAAGCTGGTGATAATTGTCTATTAATATGTGCAGCAACAAAATGTTGAAATATAATGCTCACAGACATACTTGACATGTACTATGCTGCTTAGCTGTGCAGGAATTTATTCATGCTGATGCTTCTGTTGTTATTTTCATGCCTCTAAATGATATTTTTCCACTAATGAATATAAAAGAATTATGATGAATGAACCGATGCTTCATTATCCTTTATATATATTAATCAAACTCGAAAATATAATTTAAAACGAATAGAAAAGAAAACATCTAATAATATGTAGTCCAGCATCTTAAATGTGTAGATCAACATTCAGTGACCATTTCTTAAAAAGATTTCTTAGTATGGAAAGAGTAAAGAGTAAAATCTCCATACCGCAACCAAAGTCCCAACAAATCTCATCCTGAGCATTAGCATTGCTCTTATTTAATAAAGCAAGGTCACTGAGTGTGTGGCTTTACTGACAGGATCCGGCAGGAAGGAACCAAGAAATTACAGGCAATAAATGGCTGCTGCTGTCAAATCTGCTGGTATTTTGAATGACCAGACTCTCGCTCTGCACAATATAATCGGGATTCAGTTTACATGGCTGATTCTTCTTCATCAAGCGCTCACAGAGGATCCAGCGTCTGTGACATTTCTGTTGATTGGCTGAACAGCTGCAGGGAAATCCAGCTCATTTTCCCTGTCGCTGCTGGCAGTGTGATGTTCACGTCAAAATGATCAAACTCATAATAAATATCTCTTAATTGGTCTTGACAGTATCGTCAAGTGAGGTCGGTTATTGACATTCAGCTAAAAAAGGAAAAGCTGAGTCTTTTTTCAAATGAACTATCAACCCTTATGAAATGCTTTCTGCTCTAGCAAAGACAATTTATTCTTGTAAAGAGCCTTTTCCCTTTCTTTGTGTGCTGCTGACAAGACTAAACAAAGTTTTTCAGTGTTTTATGTCCACTATCTGCACAGGTTATTGACTATGGACTCATGGAGGTTTTTATTTATTTATTTTTTCTTGGATTTTTTTCTGTAGAGCTCCTAAAACTGTCTGTTTGAAGATACACAGTTAAAGACTCACCAAAGCTGCATTTACTTAATCAACAATAGAGTAGAACAGTAATACTGTGAAATATCATTACAGTAGCCTATAAGATTACTGTTTTCTATTTGAATATATTTTAGAATGTAATTTATTCCTGTGCTATTAAAGCTGAATTTTCAGCATTATTACTCCAGTCTTCAGTGATCCTTGAGAAATCATGCTGATTTACTATTAGTATCATTTATTATCAAACATTTATTATTATTATCAATGTTGAAAACAATTGTTCCACTTAATATTTTTGTGAAAACCATGACACATTCTTGAATGGAAAGAAAAGAACATTTAAAAGAGCAGCATTTATTAGGAATAGAACGGTGTTTATTACAGTGTTTACTGTGACTTTTGAATCAGTTTCATTTATTTAGTTTACTTTATTCGAATAATTAGCAGGGTCTTACCAAAATGTGTTTTCTCCCTCTCTCTCTTTCTAAAATTCGGCTTTCAACCTTTTCCTCTGTTGATCTGCATCACACTCAGAAATGTGCCGTGAGTCATAACTGACTCATTCGTGACCAAGTTAATTACAGGAGGATGTTCCTGTGAGTTCTGCCTCTAATGAAGAACTGTGAAAAGCTTTGAAATTTTCTCAGGTAGGTTAATCAACAGTCAGACACACACCAAAAATAATTATTTTGCTGTCGTTTTATTGCCGCTATTATTAGAATTATCTGAAATGATATGCAAATTTAAGACCATGAAATGAAAAATGTACAAAATAATGAAGAATGCGACATTTTATTACAGTATCTCTCTGTTGTGTAATGTGAATTTCTGACCTTAACAACAGCAGTTTTTCACAGCAGTACCACAGGTGTTGTTTGCTTGCTCTGTCTGACTGAGGACTATCACACAGAGACATACACCACCGTGTGGTTCATCACAAAAGTTCATCAACTCAGAAGAGCTATTATATTAATGCCGTTCTTTTGTTCAAGAGTACAGCATATATTTCAAATGACCAACTGAATACATTCTTATGAATGTAGTTCATGTAGTATTTTATTTTTAATATTACCCCAAACTTTTAATTAAAATGGAATTAAAAATATTAAGTAGCAATAACTGTTTTAAACATAAAAAGAAAAAGAAATGAAGCAAAAAAATGAAATATTATGATTATTATAAGATTATCTCAGCAGTGTATAGCAGTGTATGACATCTCTGAATTCAATAACTAAATGCCTTTAACTGAAAATTAAATGTTTAATCTTATTATATATTACTGACACTCTGTCCTCCAATTTGATACTGTTAAGTGCTTTGACACAATCTGTATTGGTAAAAGCGCTATATAAATAAAGGTGACTTGACTTGACTTGACTTATAGTGTATGTCAATTAAATCTCTTATTATCTGAAACTGGAAGGCCTGACATGGATTGGTAATGGTTTTGTGGCTTGTGTCTAGAATGTGGTTGACCTTTAGAGACAAAAAGACTAATATAACTGCAGACAGATGCGATAAAGTCTGACATGCATCAAAATTGGCTTGACCTCCCTCCATTTTTATAATACCATGCTATAAATAATTTGATTCTAGAAAAATAAAATAAAAAAAATGCATCTCATACACCAAGGATTGAGATGTTTTCTGTTAGAGCACACACGCCCTGACAGGTCAGCAGACTGCTTTTGTTATGAACTCTCAAATCAAATCATGTGGGCAACACACTAGGGCAGGGCCTGTATTTCACAACACCACACCTATACAGTAATTTATGCATAACTCCATGGTAGACATTTCCAAACAACAAGAATCTACAGTATGCAACCAGAAAAATTTCAGTATGCAATATAATGCACAGTATGTACTGTGCACAATATGTGAACCTGGATGACCTACAATTTTTACCATAATGTGCAACATATATACAGAACTGAATGCATGGATCTCACAATGCAACGTGTTCACACACATCCTTCAATTTCCAGTGAGATGGGTGAGTATCAGCAGTTCCACAAGTTGTTTTTCCAATTTAAGATGTGTAAAAACTTGCCACTTGTTGAATTACACATGCAAAACTGTGTTCATCACTGCTGTACTAGCGAAAACAGTACGCAGCACACAGTGTATACTTAGAAAATCCCCGCCAGTGCTACTGTCACTTTAAGAGATGATGTAATCGGTTAAGTTTGTTTTAGCTCTCCAGCTGATCATCAGCCCAAAGCCGAAGCACTGAGCAGCAGACACGCTCGGAGGATGGAGTTTTTCATAGGAAACCCTTTTTCTACACCCGTGGGTCAACTTATAGGTAAGTAACACGCTGGATGAGATCGCAAATCACACGCAGTACGTTTAAGCCAGCATCAAACGCACAGATAAGCGAGTGTAGTTAAACTTGATGTGTCTTGATACGACTGCTTGATATTTACATGGATTTCAACAATATTAGCCGTATATTCGTGGCTAGCTCACTTGCAAGACACGCATGAACACGTACACATCGTTTAATTAAGGATGACAGAAAAGGATACGATTAAATTTTGATTGACACTTCATTCGTGCAATCCGATGTCGAAGGCGGGCTCAAAGCCCCGTCGCTGTGTTCGTGATTGGCGGAAATGTGTGTCAATCAAACGCTATCCGCAAATAGTATCGGTGAAGGGCGGGACGAAGAGGGCTGGGTTGGAAGTTGCACGTCTCGGTATACCCTAATAACGTTTTGACCCATTTTCTTTGTCGCTGTTGTTTAGAAAAGAACTATTTACATCTGAGTATTAAAACGGTTATGTAACCCATTCCAGAATTTGAAGAAATGCAATATCAGGGCTACTTTTCATTCATTTCAAGGCTCTTCTGCTTTTCTTGATAGTGTCATTGCAGCTAGACTCTCATCTAAATGGGCTGCACAGAGCAATTATTTCGGGAGGAACTGTTTGTTCCAGCCAAGCACGATAATTATGCATTAGCAGCAAAATAATCTTTGCAATACTCTGCTCATCCCAGATTTCTCCTTTAAATGAATGGAATAGAATGCAGATTGCTCAAATAAATACAAGAGAGAGAGAGTTCACGTTATGATGTTATTTTTCTGTGCAACATAAAAGGATTTTAAGAATTTTAATTCACATCATCTCCTATAGTGTTCCATATGGAACATTATGTATGGAATATATGTAATGACAACAGTGTGGGTAAATAATGACAGAATTTCTATTTTTGCATGAACTATCCCTTTAAATATGGTATTCAAGTTTGTGTGAATACCAGTGTAATGACTGAGCTTTTGATGGAACTCGCCCTTTCATACTGTTGCAAAGCCTGTTTTCCCTGCCTAGACGCAGAACATTAAGCACTGCAAACAATACAACAAGTCACTTTAAACTCAGTAACCTAGTTTAAATGATCAGTTCAGCATATGGGTGGGATTTGAGTGTGAAGGGCTATTTTTAAAGTTAGTCTGGGCTCTTCATGACAATAAGGAGCTGTTATATCATCATAAGTTCAATGTTTGTAAGTCTATCAGTGTTGTTATGAATCATAAACCACACCGCTGATGATGAGTAAGATGACAATAATGTCCTGGTGTAATAGCAGGCCATTTGATAGCCGGTTCAGTTGTGTGTGTGTGTGTGTGTGTGAGCGTATAATGAGTTGTTTGAAGGCAAGTTCCTTTTAAAGCTGATTGTTGATTCTGTTGATGGGGAACAATGCTAGTTAGCTTTCAAACCTCTACATAATCGCTTTGGGTTCATCTGTGTTTCTGCATTTTGTTCAGTTGTGCTTAACAAATAGAAACGATAAATGAGTATGTGATCAAAACATGTTGTTGTATCCTCTCAGTTTAGATTGAAGCCTTTGTGTGTGTCTCTGACTGTTTCTTGGTTCTCTTGCTCAGAACATGCCACCAGTTCTTCTCTCCCTTCTGAAGACTGGGGCCTCAACATGGAGATTTGTGACATTGTCAATGAAACAGATGAAGGGTGTGTATGTTGTCAGATACAACAGATTTCTGTTTATGTGGTCGTAACAATTAATTATTTTTAAACTCTTCCCCAGTTGGATTTGGACACCTAAAATACACTTAAATGTCTGAATGTCATTGTATTAGATCACGGATTCCCAAACTGACTTTTATTTTTTTTGTCAGCTGAACTAATTTGACCTAAAATATTAGCTTGAAATCCCTCAGGCTTCAGGCCGTCCAAGATGTGGATGAGGTTGTTTCTTCATCAGAACAGATTTGGAGAAATGTATCATTGCATCATTTGCTCACCAGTGGATCCTCTGCAGTGAATGGGTGCCATCAGAATGAGAGCCCAAACAGTCCAAACATCACAATAATCCACAAGACACCAGTCCATCAATTAACATCTTGTAAAGCCAAAAACTGAATGTTTGTAAGAAACAAATCCATCATTAAGATGTTTTTAAATTCAAACATTTGCTTCAGTCCTCTATCCATAATACTAGTACTATTGCTTAATATTGCTTTTATCTCGTCTGAATCAGGAGAGAAATATGCACAGATCAAGCACCGTTTACAAGCAAATACAGCCCAAAACAGCTCTAAGCAAATATGTTGGTGCGAGAGGACTAACTTTTTCAGTACAGGAAATGTTATTATGAATTATGGACTCATATTTTGGCCAGGACCAATGGTTTTAAGTTAAAACAGGATAATTATGGATTTATTTCTTACAAAAACACATATTTTTACTTCAAGACATTACTTGATGGACTGGAGTTGTGTCGATTACTTTTTCATCTTAGATGACTTGAGGATGAGTGCATTTTAAGCAAATTCCTATTGAGTAAACTATTACTTTGAGTAAATATTTCATCAAATTTAACAACATTTGTGTATGTTCATGGTTCTGTTATGTTAGTTAATGGTCACATGACATGTAGGTAAACAAATAAATTCTAAAAAGTTTCTATTTTAAAATGTGACCCTGGACCACAAAACCGGTCTTAAGTCGCTGGGGTATATTTGTAGCAATAGCCAACAATACATTGTATTGTTTTTTTTAATGCCAAAAATCATTAGGATATTAAGTAAAGATCATGTTCCATGAAGATATTTTGTAAATTTCTTACCGTAAATGTATCAAAACTTCATTTTTGATCAGTAATATGCATTGCTAAGAACTTCATTTGGACAACTTTAAAGGTGATTTTCTCAATATTTAGATTTTTTTGCACCCTCAGATTCCAGATTTTCAAATAGTTGTATCTCAGCCAAATATTGTCCAATCCTAACAAACCATACATCAATGAAAGCTTATTTATTCAGCTTTCAGATGATGTATAAATCTCAATTTCGAAAAATTGACACTTAAAACTGGTTTTGTCGTCCAGGGTCACAAATTATCTTAATTTTACATTTCTATAATTTAATTATTTAGTTTGATCTGTCTGATGATTTGATTAGTCTGTGTTTGATAAAATAACAAACTACATTACAAATAACAATTAATGTTTCACAAGCAGAAAGTTTCACAATACAATTTGTCTTCATTTTGAGCTGTATAGCTGTCATTTAAAACCTAATCAACTTTTCTTTTCTTTGTTTTGCCTCTGTTATCATTCTGTTAAATACGTAAAATAATAATAAATGGCTTAAGTGTCTGAATATAAATACTTAATTTAACTGTATGGTGCTTTGAGGTTTTTGATAGTATAACACACATTATATAACATTACATAATCTTTGTGATGCTGCTGCTGTTTGCAGACCTAAAGATGCAGTCAGAGCAATAAAGAAGAGGATACTAGGAAACAGAAATTTCAAAGAGGTTATGCTGACTTTGAGTGTAAGTGTCAAACATATTTTTATTACCATTGACTCTAATGTGTCTTATTTGACATAATATTTGACACAATCTTTGGAATCCTCCTCCTGGTTTTGCTGCAGGTGTTGGAGGCCTGTGTGAAGAACTGCGGACACAAATTCCACATCTACGTGTCCACCAGAGACTTCGTGGAGAATGTTTTGGTCCAGACAATCCTGCCTAAAACCAACGCCCCAGTGGTTCTTCAGGACAGAGTCTTGTGCATGATACAGGTCCAGATAAACCCTTTATAAAGTCTTTATGCAGTTCATATTTTGTGCTGTGAAGTGTGAAGTATTCAAGCAGAGCTCTGGGTGTGTCTGGCGTCTGATTGTATCTTTCTCTCCCTCTAGGCGTGGTCCGATGCATTTCGGAGTTCTCCAGATTTGACGGGTGTCGTGACCGTCTATGAGGATCTCAGGAGAAAAGGCGTGGAGTTTCCCATGACTGAACTGAATGGCTGTTCTCCTATACACACTCCCAACAGGGTATAAAGCGCTGCACATTCAAATACATGACAATAAGCTGCCTTTAATAAACAACTAGAAATCCAAATAAAGATCTATCAAAATTCATAAGATTCCAAATCTGCACTTCTCAAAATCAGAAAATATATATTCTCTCTATAGAGTGCTAACATGTAATATGTGCCATGCTTTTGCTTAATTTCAGATTTATTAATTTATTAATTAATAATGAATTAATGCTTGACTCCAACAGACCATTGAGTCAGCGTCCCCGGTAACAGCTCACACAGAAAGTCACTCCGTCACATCCTCACAGCCACAGAATACAGAGACGCCCATCACACTGTCACCTCAACAGGTAACACACACACACACACACACACACACACACAGCAATGCTGACGTGTGGGTGGGACTGGAACATTTTGGGAATGAATAAAGTGTTATGGATGGACTAATCCAACTACAACAGTATCCATTCAGCAGGACTCAATTTAGATTTACATTAAATATTTAATATTATTATTTAATAATTAATATTTAAATAGCAATTTGTCTACATACTGTACATGATGGTCATTGCACAATTAACCCCCAAAAGTCTGAGTAGTACATTAGTACTGTTTAAGTAATCTAGTGAGTTTAATATTTGTATTTAATAATTCGTATTTAAATTGTAATTTGCACGTGATATTACATGATATAATGATCGTGGCAAAAGCAACCCATATATATAATATATATATATATATATATTATTTTTTATTTTTTTTTACATAATCGCTTTGGGTATATGTAAATAAATATTGTACACACATACGTGTGTGTGTGTGTGTGTGTGTGTGTGTGTGTGTGTGTGTGTGTGTGTGTGTGTGTGTATACTAACACACACGCATTCATTTTTTATGACCATTATATTTTTATATTAGATATTTATGAATTGTTTTGATAAATCTAAAATGTATTTGAATAAATATTAAAAATGTTTGCGATTTATTATTTTGCATATTACATCTAATGATGCTCCTCACAAAATTAACACCTGGTGAGACTTAATGTTAAACATTTTTAGTACCAGTTCATATTACAGTATGGTTCAATTTGTTACCATGAAGTGACAGTTAACTGTTTTTTTTCCCCAGCATTTATTAATTATTAATAGTTAGATTTATATACTATTAATATTAACTATACTTTAAAGCATTTAATTAATGTTTGTTCATAGTGCATGAACTAATGTTAAGTTATACATCTTAAAATGTTAAAAATGTGATTATATGTCAAATTTAGCATTAACCATGGTAAATAAATGATGTAAAATGATTGATTTTATTACTGTATTATTGAATACTGTGTTTCAGATGAAGACGCTGAAGACCGAACTGGAAGTGGTGCGTAATAATATATCTGTGATGTCAGACATGATGAGTCAGATGGAGCCTGCGAGTCTTGAGCCATCAGACACAGAGTTGCTACAGGTTACAATCAAACACAGCCACAAACACACACCCTGACTTTCTTTTCTCAGCACGTACACACTCATCCTCCAGTCATGATTTTAGGCCTATAAATGTGAAGGATTGTTGCTGTTTCTCTTCTCTCTGCCGGTCAGTAGCAGCTCTACTCCATGACTAAAGATATGCAGGGCCGGATGGTGGAGCTCATACCCAGACTGAGCGATGAGAAGCTTATAGAGAAACTACTCTGTGCCAATGATGACGTTAACGGCACGTTTGCACAGTATCACAGGTTAGAGGAAAATTGTCTTGATGATATGATGTTTGTGAACATTCTATGAATAATTCATCTATGAATGTTCATTAGATGCACATGGAGATCTGCAAGGTGTAAATGTAAATAGATAAAATACACATCAAAGTTCAGTATGCGTTTTCCTTGCTTGTCTCACAGATTCTCGCTTGCTATAAACACAAATTACAAATGGCATACTAGCATAGCATGACAAGACATCCCCATTTCCAGGGACAGTCCTGGTTTTTAGTGTCCTGTCCATGACCTGATCTGTTCCTGAAAATTTCCCTGCATATTCAAAACACCCTAAAAATCCAGACTAAAATAGCCTGGTGGTTACCAAAGCACTCGTGTAGTTATTATGTTCACCAATAGAGGGCGCTGTGAACTACACTGATTGCTTGGTTGCTCTGCTAATTTAGACCTTAAGAACTTAACCTGCACAAGAGCAGAGCACTATTTTCATTAATTATATAGTTTCAAATTAGCCATATTCATATTAAATTGAAGTAATACTGTTTGTATGTACTAAATAACAGGACCTGAACAGTGTGCGGAATTGCTTTGCACTCAATTTGACATGTTCTGAGAGTTGACAAACACGCATCTTAGTTATACCTAGTGGTTGGAAAAAAATAAGCCTAAAATTCAAAATAAAATGCCTTTTTAGGGGTAGAATAGCCACATTTAAAAAACAAACATTTGAAAAGATTAAAAAGTTGAAATTACTTTATATTCAGTTTGTGGAAATTAAAATTTCAAGTAGTTTTTAATTGCAACAATTTTTAAATACAAAATTGTTGAAGATTTATTTATTTAGTGATGTGCTTTTGTAAAGTCAAATTGTTATAATACTGTTTTGATCTGTTTGCTATTTGCCATAGTTATTATTTAGTGTAATACTTTATTTTTATATGGCAGAAATAGTAATAGTAGTATGCTATTCCAAACCCATTTAAAAACTACATTTCCCTGATTACCAAGACAGCTGACCTCCTAACCTCAGATGAGCTCTTATCTGCAATTTATTCAGATAAATTTGTCCCTGTGGACAACAAAATCATTGCACAGGAAAATACAAGAATTGCTCCAAGTGTTGCTGTGGGTAATTATTGTTAACCAAACTATTGAAAACATTTTTGTTAATTGAAATAAATCTGAAATAAAATAATTACTATCTATACTATAATAAATTAATATTAAAATAATTCATATTAAATCTAAATTTAGAATAAAAATGTATTAAAATGAAACAGAAATAGCAATATTTGGAAAATATAAATAAATAAAAATGACAAATGCATACAATTAATAACAATTCAATTAAAATTGTAAATGTAAAAAGCTTATTCATTATATGAATAAAAACTATAATATTATACAAATAATAAGACTACAGTGGCAGTCACAATAACTTACATAAGTGCAAAGTGCCAAATGATCCTAATTAATATCGGAAATTGTGAGAATTAGGGAATATCATGTAATCATGTATCTGCAATGACTACTATTATAGTTTAGATATATCAGGGAATTTTTCAACTTGGATTTTCAGACATTTTTTAAATAAAAATACATCTAATACAAGTGTTTTTATTAAGCTAAAAATGCTCTTTGTGGGTTCTTAAAAATCTCTTGAACAACTGGAGAAGTCATGAAAATGAATTCACTGAATGATGTGGAGCCCTGTAATGATGTCACAGCATTTAGATGTTATATCTCACATCAAGTTCATTTAATATCACATCTCATCAGTGTTATCTAACTTCTCTTTTTTTTTTTTTTAGATTTGAAAGACATCTCAATAGACAGAGCAGTGCATCTGTAAGAATTCATAAATTTGATATTAAATGCACTATAACGACTATATATGTTGATTTGATTCATTCGTAATTCATTGTTGTATTTCAGAATCCAGCTAACACAGATCTTATTGATTTGGAAACTTCAAACCAATCAAAGGCAGCCAATGGTGCTCATAGCGCAATCAGCCAATCAGCAGTCACTACACTATCCAATCAGATGGCAGGACTGAGTAAGTTCCGCTTTTGCTTATACAACCCGAATTCTGGAAATGTTGGGACGTTTTTTTAAAATTTGAATGAAATGAAAACTAAAAGACTTTCAAATCACAATATTTTATTCACAATAGAACATAGAGACTAGGGATGTCCCGATCAGGTTTTTTTGCCCTCGAGTCCGAGTCATTTGATTTTGAGTATCTACCGATACCGAGTTCCGATCCGATACTTCTATAATACATAAAAAAAAAGAATAAAGAAGAGCAAAGAAACAGATCCAGGATGTTCCTTATTTTTTATTTAATTCACCTTATTTTAACATTCAACAACTCTGTTAACAAACAGAGCACTTCTGTGAGGTAGCTTGAACAATCAAGTAATAAATAACATAAATTCTTCACTTTTGGACTTTAGTGCAACAGTAAATATAAAAAAAGTCTAATATAAAAACAAATAGCACCTCAACTTAAAATACCCAGCAGGCATGTAAACAAATAAAAAAAATAAAAGTGCCACAGTGTTTGCAAAGCCAGTAATGTGCTTTTAGGAACTGCACTCCTAACTCTTACTGTCATCACAGTTGTAAGTTTCACAGAAGGAAATGTATGTTTTTCTTAATGAAAACTAACATCTCTACCTCCAGACCGCAGACATACTCGCGCTTTCCGCTTCAAGCTGCTTCCGTGTTCTACTTTGCCGGCATTTAACCAATAGCGTCTCTGCAACAAAGTGATGTCATGCCGCACGCGTTGCTGTTTCTGGGTGGAGTCAAGAGGTCTAACTCTGTGCCACCGCATAACTATAGATGTGTTAAAAAAAAAAAAAAAAGAGAATATACATATATATCCGAATCCTGATCGGGAGGTAAAGACCGATTCTGATCGAGTCTGAAACCACGTGATCGGATCTGGACATCCCTAATAGAGACCATAACAAATGTTTAAACTGAGAAATTTTACACTTTTATCCAATAATTGAGCTCATTTCAAATTTAATGCCTGCTACAGGTCTCAAAAAAGTTGGCACGGGGGCAACAAAGGGGTGAAAAAGCAAGAGATTTTCAAAAGATTCAGCTGGAAGAACATCTAGCAACTAATTAAATTAATTGACATCAGGTCTGTAACATGATTAGCTATAAAAGGGATGTCTTAGAGAGGCAGAGTCTCTCAGAAGTAAAGATGGGCAGAGGCTCTCCAATCTGTGAAAGAGAGCGTAAAAAGATTGTGGAATACTTTAAAAACAATGTTCCTCAACGTCAAATTGCAAAGGCTTTGCAAATCTCATCATCTACAGTGCATAACATCATCAAAAGATTCAGAGAAACTGGAGAAATCTCTGTGCGTAAGGGACAAGGCCGAAGACCTTTGTTAGATGCCCTCAGACGCCACTGCATCACTCATCAGCATGATTCTGTCATTGACATTACTAAATGGGCCCAGGAATACTTCCAGAAACCACTGTCGGTAAACAATCCGCTGTGCCACCTGCAGATGCCAACTAAAGCTCTATCATGCAAAAAGGCAGCCATATGTGAACATGGTCCAGAAGCACCGTCGTGTCCTATGGGCCAAGGCTCATTTAAAATGTACTGTTTCAAAGTGGAAAAGTGTTCTATGGTCAGTTATATGTGTCCTCCGGGCTAAAGAGGAGGGAGACCTTCCAGCGTGTTATCAGCGTTCAGTTCAAAAGCCAGCATCTTTGATGGTATGGGGGTGCATAAGTGCATACGGTATGGGCAGCTTGCATGTTGCATGCTGAAAGGTATATAAAGGTTTTAGAGCAACATATGCTCCCCTCCAGACGACGGGTATTTCAGCAGGACAATGCAAAACCACAAACTGCAGCTATTACAACAGCATGGCTTCGTAGTAGAAGAGTCCGGGTGCTGAATTGGTCTGCCTGCAGTCCAGATCTTTCACCTATAGAAAACATTTGGCGCATCATTAAACGAAAAATACGTCAAAGATGACCATGAACTCGTCAGAAGCTGGAAACCTATATCAGGCAAGAATGGGACCAAATTCCAACACCAAAACTCCAGAAACTCATAACCTCGATGCCCAGGGGCCTGTACCATGATGGTGGCTGAACAAACTCAGGGTTACAGGATTAGTTTTGAGTTGACAAAACCAAACCAGTCCAATCCGGCTTTGTTGGTACCATGAAGCTGATCATCAACTTTCTCTGTTAACTCAGACTTGATCCTGAGTTAATGGAGCGCGTGCACATGAAAGTGTGACATCAGTAATGAGCAGCCAATCACGTGCCTTAAAACTATGATTCACTTCTTGTGAGAGAGTCAGTGCAGAGATTAAAAGATTGAACAATATGAAGAATTTAAACACATTTACACAGCACGGTCACGAAACAATCTATCCATGAAAGAGGAAAACTTAAAGAAAACTTCTTACCATATAAGAGCAAGTAAAAGTTGTAAAGTTAGTTTATAGAGTTGATCGAATTTATAGGTATAAAAACACTTTAAAATCTAAGCTCATATGTAATCATGTTTAAAGATATTGATTCTAAAACGTATATTGCATATTATCTATATGTTTACATTGATTTCAAATAAAAGCTTAATAATTACTATTAAACTAAGCTGGCATGTGTAATGGATTAAGGGTATAATATTTATATAAATAATATAAAATAATTATAAAAAATGATCTCTAAAAATCAGATGATTTTATCTTTAAAAATGTTTTACTATGTAGCGTCCTTTAATTTGGAGTAAGAGAAACTGGAGGAGTGGCTTTATTGCATTAGAGACGTGTCACTTTGCTTCAAGCTGATTGGTCAAATTTCAGCTTGAGATCTCTAAACCAGAACATAACCTGCCCTGGAGCAGATTAGCTGTGGAGCATAAGTTACTATGGCGATGAACACTGCTAAAAGCCAAACCACTTTCATGGTACCTAAAACCCAGAGTTGGAGCAAACTAAACTGAAACTTACCTGGCTAGCCAGCTAAACTGGCTTTGTGGTACAGGCCCCAGATGTCTTCAAACTGTTTTGAAAAGAAGAGGAGATGCTACACCATGGTAAACAAGCCCCGTCCCAACTATTGTGAGACCTGTAGCAGGCATCAAATTTGAAATGAGCTCATTTTGTGCATAAAATTGTAAAATTTCTCAGTTTAAACTGTTATGTTATCTATGTTCTATTGTAAATAAAATATTGGCTCAAGTGATTTGAAATTCTTTTAGTTTTCATTTTATTCAAATTTAAAAAAATGTCCCAACATTTCCGGAATTCGGGTTGTATTTCTGAATCATTTATACTCACATTTTAGTAATATTAATCTTCACGGTTATTAATGCATTATTTGTTGCGTGATTTGCTACAGGCACAAAAGCTGATGATTTAAAACTAAGTAAAAGCACCTCATCACAAAAAAGGTAAGAATTTAAGGAATGGTCCACTCAAGAATGAAAATTTGCTGAAAATGTACTCGGCCAGATTTGATTCTTCCTAGGAACAGATTTGGAGAAATTTATCATTACTTGTACATCAATTGCTCACCAGGAGATCCTCTGCAGTCAATGGGTGCTGTTAGAATGAGAGTCCAAACCACTGATTAAAAACAATAATCCACATGGCTCCAGTCCATAAATTGATGTCTTGTGAAGTGAAAAGCATATTTAGAACTGTTTCACTGTTTTGTAACAGTGCTTGATTTGTGCATATTTGTGCATATAGAGGGCTCATATTGTAATTTGAGAAAGTCTTGATGGATTTGTTTCTTACAAACATTTGATGGATTGGAGTGGTGTGGATTACTTGTGGATTATTGTGATGTTTTTATCAGCTGTTTGGACTCTCGTTCTGACGGCACCCATTCACTTCAGAGGATCCATTGATGAGCAAGTGATGTAATGATACATTTCTCCAAATCTTTTCTGATGAAAAAACAAACTCATCTACATCTTGGATGGTCCTCAATTTTTAATTTCAGTTTGCTTATTTTGCATGATTTCAGGTATTCACTCTTAAAAATAAGGGGGGTTTCGAATTGTTGTAATAAAAGGACCATTTTTGGTTCCTCAAAGAACTTTTCAGTTCTTTAAAACGAATATTTTTCTAGCGTGAAAAATCTTTTTCCACTATACAGAGCGTTTTGTGCAATGGAAAGGTTCCATTGATGTTAAATGTTCTTCATGGAACCATAGTTGCCAGTTAAGAACCCTTATTTTTAAGAGTGTTGATTGTGTTCATAGCATAAATGTTGCAGTACAGCAAAACCAAAGTGTAATACTTGATCTTTACATGATATATTTTCTGTGATTTTATTACCAGCCCAGAATGCTCTGCAGGTCTAGAGGGACTTGCAGCCACTCAAAGAGAGCGACAGGACACTGGAGTGGTAAGTGTCTCTGAATTATTTAGTTCTGCAGAAAGGGTATCATGTTTGAAATGGAGCGTTCAATTAGCATCTCTTTGTATTACGAGAGAGCAGCATTCATTAGTCTATGTAACAGCATTCAAGATGTTTCTGTGTGTTGTTTTCACCTGCCATCGGATGCAACGATACATGTCCATCATTTAAAACGATTGAGGATGTTAAGGATGACAGCCTAGACTCCACCTCCTTCAGCAGCTCGCCTCAGTTTCATTGGATGCTTGAAAAGGGAATGGTGGGTCTGATTGGCTGATAAAACAGTCGGCCTCCAGTGAGACGTGCTATTGGTCAAGCTGGGAGCTTTTTTCTCTTAGCATGTCAAAGTTTTTCTCATTTGGTGAATAAGTGTCTGCTGTCTTGCTTCTGAGTGGCCCGCATGCTTTGAGGAGCTTCATTATCTTTATTTGCTGAAGGTTTTGTGGGAATTTTGGTGTTTAGCTCATTCTGTGTTTCAGGCCTGGATGCTGAGCGATCCATAGCTCCTCAGTGCCTTATTTTATGGTGTTGCCAAATTTCAAAACAACTTATTTTCCATCCTCAGGACTGAAGCATATTGATTCTTCCTTTACACTTTAAAGCACTGAGAAGCAGGGAAGCTCGTTTGAAATGGGTGTGGTTTGCAACAGATTATATTGCTTTATTTAATGTAAAATAACGATTTTTTTCTCTCCTGCTGTCAGATTCCTGTCACTCAGAGTGAAGTGATGGATGACATTGAACAATGGCTGGACGTAGATGATGTAAGTGACACATTTTAGATCTCTAACTGCACCTAGCACCTAAGCATAGCAATAACAGTTCTGGCTCTAATTCCTATTCCACTGAACGATTCTGATTTCTTTGCAAATTCTTTGCTAAATTCCCCCTCAAATAATTGTTCATATAACAATAACACTATTCATGTTTTAAAACAACCTTACAAATATCAAAACTCTTATAAAACTACAGTTCAGAAGTTTGAAATTAATACTTTTATTCAAGCAAAAAATTTATAGTAAAGACATTTATAATGTTAGAAAAGATTTTTATTTCAAATAAATGCTGTTCATTTAACTTTATTCAAAGAATTCTAAATAAAAATGTAAAAAATATAAAGCAGCACAACTGCTTTCACATTGATAATGTTTCTGCATATTAGAAAGATTTCTGAAGGATCATGTGAAAATTCAGCTTTACCGTCACAAGAATAAATAACATTTTAAAATATATTCAAATAGAAAAAGGTTATTGTAAATTAAAATAATATTTCACAACATTACTGTTTTATTGTATGTATGTGTATATATATAAAAATACAGTAAATGCAGCCTTGAAGACCATAAGACTTTTTTTTTTTTTTTTTTTAAATGGTAGTGTATATGAATGTGTAACTATGAACTGTCATATGAACCAGTTAATAATTACTCACAAGTCTTAATATAAAATAGTGAACACTGAACATGACAAAAGTAATTAGCAGTTCAGTAAATTAAGAACTGCTGTACAACTTCTTTACATTGAGTTTACTGAAACTTTCACAATAAGACCTTTTAATGAAGAATAAGACGTTGTACAATATAAGTGGGTACATTTGGATTTCATGTCATCTTAAAACATTGATTGTTTATTGTATTTCCTAAGTGTATTCTTGTGCTTGATATTTTGTGACACAGGAAGATGACTCTGAAGGAGTGACTAGTGAAGGTAACCCTTCTTAATATGGCTATTATGATAATGCTTTCAGCTAGTACTTTTAGCACCTTTAACACATTTTGCCGTATTTAATCTGAGGTAGATTTAAACTGACATCAAAAATGTGGAAAAAGCTTCAGCCCTTCTGTGCCATATGCTAAAATTATATTTGCATGCTCGCTCATCTTTTCTTCTGCATATAAGGCATCAGTAGCCGACGTTTATGGTTTTTAGAGAAACTGATTGCATTCTGTCAGTCTTCTATATGTTCCAGTCTTCCTGTTATTACGAGTCTGTAGCTCATTTCTGCAGGATGTCCTTACGTAGTCACCTTCGTGATAAACACCTCATCTTCCACGCATCACTAGTCACGTAGTCTCTTACTCAGCTTGTGGTTTCATTGCATTCGCTGTGCCCTCTTGTTAGCCTTTTTTGTGGTTATTAAAAGGCGCCTATATTTTTCACACTTGCAAGTACTTTCCAAAATGAGGGTTCCTCAGTTCATTTTCATTATTGGGCTAAATTCTTGCAATGCTAATTATGTCATGACATAAATATTTATATTTATTAGCTTTTTTCTGTTATTTTTAATTTAATTATTTATTTTTACCTTTTTATGCTTTATTAACTTTTCACTAAACTCACAAATCCCCTTTAGTTCATTTCGAACCCTAGTTTGGGAAACCTTGACATAAATGTAATGTTTAAGTTAGTCACAATGAATGGAATATGTTTTCTTACGCTTTGTATTTTTATATCAATATGGTACAAGATTATCCTATTTAAATCAATGTGATAAATGACTTGTTTCGAAAGTAATCAAAGTAGTCTGATTACATTACCTAGAATGCGTACTGTAATGGATTACATTACAGTACTATTTACAATTTTTTTTTTTATTTAAATTTTTCATGTTATTTGGAATCAGCAATGGATTACAATTTGTAAGTAATCTACCCAGCTCTGGATTTACTGACGCTTTAAAATTTTGATTTCCGCAGGCCACCTATTGAGGAACTGAACTAGGCCATTAGGGTTCTTGTAGCACATTCTGAAGCATTTCTTTAGCTATTTCATATGCTATTTTTGCCGTATGTTTAATATTCAGCAATGTTTTATTAAATCAAACCACATTTCTTATAACCGCAGACTAATTTCAGTGTCTCATTTCTGTCTCACCCTCAGAGTTTGATAAGTTCTTAGCGGAAAGAGCGAAAGCAGCGGAGCGTCTTCCTTCAGTAAAAGCATCACAGCACGACCCTGGCCGTTCACAACTGTAGTTTAATTTTCTCTACAAAACCCTGTTCATAACTTCCAACATTTGTATTTCAGTTGATTAACCATGTGCTCAGTTTTCACTTTATTTATAGTATTTTTTGGTTGATTTCTAACCATGATTAATGTCTTCATAAGTCTAAAAGTTAGGTGTGGGTTTTGGAGATGTTTCATGTTACACAAATTTTGTTTTTGCAGATGTGTAACCTTATGAAATATTTTTATAACCAGATATTAATTTCTTCAGTACGGTCTATTGTAGAGGTAATTTTCTTTCATCTTTTAATGGAGAGAGGCTCCATGGTGAAGCGTGAAGAACATTTATTGATCTTTATTAAAGATCTTGATTGTTGAGGTTAAAGCCATTGTATGTATTTATACACTAAATATATTATATTAGGCTGTTTTGAAGGAAAAAAGTGGATTTTACAGAGAGAAACTTTATGGGTTTACGTTTCTCACCAATTTCCACTACAGTTCTGGAAAGTGGAAACTTAAAAAAAGAAAAGAAAAAAGAAGCACAAAACAACTTGTTTTAAATGTGCTTTAAAAATAAAGAAAATAAACTTGAAACTTACAATGAATGTGTGCAGGCTGCTGTATGTCTCTAGTATGAGTGTAATACGTACAACCTTATACAGTTTGTTGAGGTTGTTAAAATATTCAATAAAAATGTCATTTGAAAATCTTTTTTTTCCTTCTTTTTAAAACTTAAGCACTGCACTGTTTAAATATAGTCCACAAAGACCAAATACAAAAATGACCCTGTTCAGAAGTGTACATACGCTTGATTCTTAATACTGCGTGTCATTACCTGGATGATTCTTGATAAACTTGTGACCTAAACTCTATGCATTGTTATTCTCTTAATAGTGAAACATTGCAGTAAGTTATGATATTCTGTCCCTTCAGTAACTTCTGTTTGTATATACTGTAGTATACATAACTTAACAAGCCTATTAAAAGACTTGATGCTCATTTGCCTATGCACTGCATGCCCTCTAGTGCAATATAAATAAACACAGCAAAATGGATTTAGATAATTTAAGTTTATTCATTTACAACATACAACACATTCAGGCTGTGTGTGATAACAGCAACATGTTGCACTATGATACAAACATAATATATACACCACAGTATTGCATTCATATGTCTTTTTGGACACTAAATGCACTAATATTTCCTTAAATATTATAACTTCATATAAACAGTGCTTTTCTTTACAAAAATCAAAATAAATAAGCAAAAGGCACAATTTAGCAAAAACCTTTAGGACAGGGTTTGTCAACTGATCAAATCAACCTGAACTAATTAAGACCTTCAGTTTCACTAGAAAACTAAAAGCAGTTGAGTTTCCTTCCTATTATGAAGGTAAGTGTCACAGCATTATTGTGCCGGTCACATTTTGAAGCTGAATCAAAAAAATAACCTGTGTTCTGTTAAAACAATCCCCCTCCAAACCCATAAGTTGTAATAAAAAAATATCAACTCAAATGTAACTGTGACACCATGTAGTCACTGCCATCATGCAAAACACACAATCTCAACTGCACTGTAGACAGCTTTGCTGGTAGCATATGGAAGTGATTTAGTTCATCACTTCCTTCCAGTGTAGGCACGTTGTGAGAACATCGTAACATACTGCACGCCTACTAAAAATACTCAAGTAATGGTGACAAAATGTTTTGTTGCAACACTCCTGAAGAAATCCCATGCTTCTTGGATTTTTAGGGGAATCCCTAAATCCAACCAGACAGGTTTTGGAGCATGCATATGAATAGAAAGGGACCCTAAACGGTTGGTTTTATCCAGGCCTGAGTCAAGAGAGCCAAATATAGTAATCTCTCTTCTGTTCCCAACTTGGTTGGGATTTAGCACAAAGTAAGGTAGAGAGTGCATCAACATAATGATCATGTTATGCACCTAATTTTATCTCCACATATTATAAATTAGGCCACATTCCCAATCCTGACTGCAAACCGTCATGCTCTGAGTGACAAGCCTCAGCCTGAAGGAACAATTCACCCAAAATTCTGTCACTTTATTCCCCATAATGTTTTTTCTTTCAAACCTGTATGACTTTATCTACTGTGTAACAAAAGATATGAGAAAAGTCTAAGTGTTTTTTGTTTTTTTTGACCATACAGTGGAAGTCAATGGTAACCAAAACAGTTTGCTTACCAACATTCTTCAAAATATATTTTTTTGTGTGTGTGTGGGTCTTCCACACAAAGTATTGACAGAATTCTAATTTTGGGTGAACTATCCCATTCAAGTCCGAAACACTGCACGATTTTCAGCTGTCCCAGACGAAAGATTGGCATCGTGAAACAATTGTGGCGATTTCTGTGATCGTGACTCCTAATCGGTGCTCATATGTCGTACAGTAAGAAAGGTACAAAGACGGCCGCTGTCACGGTCTTGCGACCAATGATAGCCTACGATACAGCATGATCATCGCAGTGTGTTCGCTGCTACGATCCACGTTTACTGATCAACCAATAAAACTGAGACATGAAATCAACGTGACATGGCGCTAAAACATAAAACTGCTTAACTCAAGCTCTTATGCTGTACTCTTTCGCGGCATCCAATTTTTTTTAGCATATAAAAACTCCAACTGTTAAAGTGTGATTTATCAAGCTCTTTTTGTTTACCACTAGCTGATGCTAATGATGTTATATTCTTCTATAGTAACGTGTGTTGTAGCGTACGAGTCCATGATCCATGTCACACAGTGTGATCTGCAATGATCTTAAAGGATTGCTAAAATCGTGCAGTGTGTCTCAGGCTTAAGAGGTTCAAGTAGAACAGCATGAAAAATCCGTCGGCAGTGGTACAATCCATTGTAAGGAACCACTGAAAGTAACTAGACAAAATCATTAACTACCCTGTGGAGAACTGACCTGCATAAAACCTAATGGAAATATATCAAAAGATATCAGGCCAGTCACTAATAATTTGTTGCATATTTAAGTGCATAAAGTTCGTACAAAATTCTTGCCAGATTCACAACAGTTGTCTGTTTTTATCTTGATGAATGTGGATTATTCTAAATGAGGGAATGGCAACCTCACCTTGCTCTCTAGAAGTGCATTCTCATCTGAGAGCAAACAAAGTCGGTGCAAAAACTTAGCAAATTTACTAAAAAAAAAATTGTGAAGCTATGGATGAATCATGATGTATGAAAAATATTCACGCACAGCTTTTTTGTGCACCTCATTAAAACTATTAACAACAGCCAATACTTAAAACAACAGTACTTCTCAAATTTAAGGACACTTCACTTGTACAGCTCTTCATTATCTTCAAGTTGGACAGCTAATGATCTAATGCCTCCTTGCATGGACCAAAACCAACCAACTTAGGTTTGTTTGTGCACTACTGTCTTTGTCCGTTAGGCAAAAGAGAAGATCATGCTGTCCAGAGGTTTGAAGAGACAATCACTGAGAATCTTGCACGAAGTATGAGTAGGCAGTAATGATAAAGTACCTTGGCCGTTACATATTACATTCTGGAAGTAGAAATCCATTCCATATCAGTATGGCAGTCAGACGGACATGTTGAACAGCTGGGCCGATGAATTGGGAGGAAGTATATCCATTTTTTCAGTCTTTAAACTTGAGTTTAATACGTAGGTCCAAGAACTCTGTTGTTTGGCTGGACAGCAATTCAGTCACAATTTTCATCTATATAGGAAAGAGGTGAAGAGGTCATGAGCAATAAGCATGTGTGCCTTAAGGTCCATTCAAACCAAGAACAACAACTATATCAGCATCCACACCAATGGACGCTAATACAATAACACTGCACTGCAGTTCTAGGAGCGGTCACTGGAAATGCTCGAGCTCCTTAAAGCAGGATAGAATGTGCTTTTTTTATTGTTCATTAGCTGGAAATTTTTTTTAAATTTTAAAGTGATTCCAACAATATCGTTCCTCTGTGCCATTATAGCTGTGATGTGGAATCTACTTTTTTTAGTTAGAAAGATTTTTAAAACTGTATTATTATCTTTATAGTTATTATCATTAACAAGTCTTTAGTTACATTATTTTATTGACAGTTAATTTATGAATCATTAAAAAACTTATTTATAAATTACAACACTACTAAATGGTGGATACCATTAAACTTGCCCCCCCCCAAAAAAAGATTGGTGAAATTGTTAATTGAAGTTTTTTTGATTTTGTCAACAACGGCAAGAGAAAACTGACAAGACAATAACAAAATTTGAATTCAAACACTCAATGAAAATATGAGAAAGCATAATTCATTAACAATGTTTTTACTTAATGCGCGATTTGAATGCACGACATGGAGGCGAAGAACCACCCTCCGCGAAGTGCATTCAAATCGTTTAATGCACAGATAGATAAAACAATAAAATGATGGTTATTTTCATCTGTATTACTATTCAACTGCAACTGTATGTTACTATGGTTACCAATGTTTATAGGAAGCGCATTAATATAGAACGTGATTAAACTGACCTGGAACTACCTGTGCAGTTCAACGAATTTAATCAACACCTGCCAGCCAATCAGAATCCAGTATTCAGACAGACCATGGCATAATAATAAATAGAAACCACTGCCTCAAGTAATTACATCATATGTTAAGGAGTGACCCACTTGATCTGAACATATTTTTCCTGGAGGGTTAATTATATAAACATCCTACATGAGATTCATCTACTATAACATAAGATATAATGTTTGTGATAACATAAGAAAAGTAGTTTAATTGTTTTGCCACTTTCTTGAGCACTTTTATGAATCTAGAAGTAAAGCGCATTGAATAATGTTTCTTATATATACTGTGTTTAAACACATCTATGAAAGATTGTATTACTGTACTGGTGTTAAAAAAGAATAACAATGCTGAAAAAGCATTTTCTGTAACAACGTTTAGATTTGAAAATTAAAATAATGGATAAATGTGTTCGTGGTAAACAGCCACGGATCAGAGTAGTGGACTCCTGTGTGAAAAGCACAATGAGTCAGTGTCGCTTCTGTACCTCACATGGACTTATACGCACTGTAAACAGAGTATGTGTGAACCTGGCGTGAAGCCGCCTCGCATACAGCTCATGAAATCAGGCTTGTGCTGTGTGTAAGCTATTGTGCAACAATTGCCCCAATGTAAAAACAAAAAATGCACTGCATGATCAAGCGTTTAGGTGAGATAATTATAATTTTTGAAAAATGTCTAAAAAAAAAAAAAAAAAAAAAAGCCCCCTCAAATTAAAAAAAATTCCCCTACAAGAGTCACCTAAGAGGGGAATTCCCCCGTTTTCAAAAATATAATTCAGGCCCTAAATCAATGCTTCAGAAAAAGGCTTTGAGAAATACTGCTCCCTGTAATCGATGAGCAGCTCATTTTTTTGAATGAACTATTCCTTTAATTGCTTAAAAAAAAACAGGTATGTAGGTAAAAGGGATGGGTCATGATTTTCGCATATTCGATTAGTTGATTTAATTATGCAATATCGAACAGGTTGTGCTGATGTGGTGGTGGTGACTCATTCATGTAACCAGAGGGTGGCACTGCCAATAACGCACCTAAAAGCTGTCAAAGACAATAGAACAACAACACATCGTTTCAACACATATAACGGTTATGGTAACTTGGGACAATGTGAAATCAGACCACAAACTAGGGCTGCACAATATATCGTTTCAGCACCAGTATCACGATGTGCACATCCGCGATAGTCACATCGCAGGATGTGCAATGTTTAGTATACTGATCGTTATATTTACACTGATCGTTTTCTTTGCTCACACACAGGCACCTTGTCTACACCGGACACGATAGCTGTTGTGTCGTGACGCAACATCTAAAGTGAAAGTCTGTCTATACACTGCACGCGACAAAAGCGATTGTTGCATATTATTTGAACTTTGTGTCAGTACGTCATGAATAGAACGCGGCAGCAGTTTACTGTCAGGGATTTGTTGTGTCGCACCGCATCCGGTGTAGACAGCCTCACTGATTATAATGAGTTCTACAGTATTTTGCCACGCCGCTCGCATCTAGTGCAGAGAGCATCACTGATTATGAGTTCTACTGTGTTTTGTCGCGTTGCACCACTCGCGTCCAGTGTAGACATGGTGAGAGCCACGCAGATGCACGTGAACACTGAATACAGTTCACTTCCGCGGATATTTGTGCCTGAAATGACACATATGCACGAAGCTATGTCAAAATGCATGTCTCTGCAAGTATCTTTGTAAACGGTGAAGGTAAACAATTGAGAAAGTAAGTGGATAGTATATTGGTTCACAGCGGTTTAATGTTCCTGAGGCTTTCTGTGTCATGAATGTTAATCAAACAACAAAACACAGAAAAATCACTTTTGTAGCTTTAACACAGATTTATTAGATTTAATTTATACAGTGAGGACTATGCAGTGTTATTTTATAGGGGTGGGACAATAAATCGATATGGCGATTTTTTATGATGAGAGGAATAGAAAGGTTGAGAAAGCACTCCAGGTAAAATTTGAAATGTACCAGGTTTATATTATATCGATCTATCTATCTATCTAGTTTTTTTCTGTTTGATAAACACATTGAGTCACACATTAGTCACATTGATAAAATGTGTTTGTTTACACTTTTAATAAGTACAACAATAAAATGATTAATTTAGCCTACTCAACATGTTAAAATTAATTTACATCACTTTTTTCAGTTTTCTAACAGTTTGGACTTGAATAAAGAAAGAAAACTTGCACTTAACCTTTTCACAGGCATTTTGTTAGACAGATATCGTCATGCATCATTATAGGATTTTCTAGAAATATATCGATTATCGCAGAATCGCTGTAACGTGATATTATCGTTATCGTGATCCATGTATCGTGATTATATCGTATCGTGAGGTACCCTGCGATTCCCACTCCTAGTATTTTACATTTGATTATTCAATTTCCAGAATACTATTAGACTTGCCTGAAAAATATAAAGCACTGTTTATTTCATTTGTATCTTTGTTCTATTATATTTATCTATGTTTGTAATTTGTTTATTTTCTATGCTGATTTACTTACCTATAAAAATCACCCAATCATCGATTTTTTTTTTTTTCAAAATAGAGCTATTCAAGTCATCTGGTGATTATTTTTTATTTATTCATATTGCAATATATATTGCAGAAAAACAAAAAATTGCAATGTGAGTTTTTTCCAATATCGTGCAGCCCTACCACAAACACCCCCGACTGGGTTAGAGGAGTGCTGAACTTCTATTCAGGAAGGCACGGAAAACGAGTAACGCGTTCTACGGTGCCACTAAAGGCACATGGTTAGCTGCTTGCTAGCGGTAGCCTGTTACATTAGAGTACATAAAAGTTCACTTACCACATAAACGGAGTAAGGAAAGATGACTGATAAAGATGGCAAATGATTTGCAGATCCTGAGCACCACTGACAAACATCTAATCTTGTAAAATGTGTGGTAAGTTCTGCCACTCTGTAGTATAACGTTAGACAGAGCACGTGTGTTCGCGAATATCAAAAGTGAATGTAGCACGCATTCAAAGGCGATTTCAATGCGGATTAATAATGGCTCCCTGATGCCTGCAATTTAAATACAGTAAAATTACCTAATGATATTATTGCGAGAGAAATTGTTTAAATATATTTTTTCCTCTGATCTCGTATTTATTCACTTTAGGGGTTCCATTTTTTTTTTTTAAATGCAAATGTCCTAGCCTTACGAGCAGATGATTTATGCTAATCGGCAGACTGTTACGTTAACAAGTTATTCGGCTATGTTTATTATATTATGTTTCAGCACGTTACAATCATTATGGCTCGAGTTAAGATAGCCTATCCCCTAATGAATTAAACAGTTTGCTATCATACAGATTAGGGATGTCAACGATTAATTGACGATCGATTAATTGTCGATAAGAGATGTAATCGATAAAAGCTATCGATGGTTGATTAAGCAGTTTCATTTTGGGGTGTGTGCGGCTCATGCGCAAAACACATGCAAACGGCTGTGAGTGAAGGTGAAGGGGCTGGATCTCACAAAAATAATTTACTAATGTACAAACTAAACTTTTAATGTGATCCAAATTTTAAAAGTACATTAAAACTGATACAATACAAAGTTATTTTGTATTGAAATGTAGTAATAAGTCATGTTCAATTATAATTTCCCTAGATAATTGTTGCACTTCACTTTTAATTTGTGGCCACTGTCCATGTTTCATTAATTTGTTCCCTAGAAAACCCATGATTTAACTTAAATGCAGGAACAATTAATTCATGACCATGAAATCTTTCATTTCCCCCCACATGTTTACCACAGTAAGAGATGCGAAAACAGTGATTAAAAGCGAACAACAATAAAATAAACCTGTGAATCTAGAGAGTGAGACAGTGAGGATTTGGGAAAAGAAACAATAAATAATATCAAACGTGTGACCATCTGGCAAAACGGAACACAAAGTATGGCTTGATTTAAATGCATGCGCTCGAACGGCATGAATCCAAAAGCATGGTCGCGATGTAACATTAACAAACATTAACTTATTAACAAAGCTTTGTACCCCACTTGTGTCATAATACTCACATTAAAATGTTTCAAATGGGTTACAGTGTGGTTTGCCGTAGCAACGCCAGTAGTTTTGGAAGCGAATCACTGACCGCTCGTCAAAGCCCCACGCGCCATACTTACGTTTGGGATCATATTATTTTAAATCCTGATAATATCAATTGCAAACGAGCACCATGAAACCATTTAAAAAGGCACATTCAGTGGTCTCCGTGACAGGATATGAAGCAGCACACAAAGTATAATGATCTCGTGCATAACTACAGCGCGCTCTCTTCATTTTATCAAATGATCATAATCACATCCATTGATTTTACAGTCCTGCAACTAGCCTTTTATTTAGACTAAAAATCTTTTCATTCGGGTGAGGACGCTGGCATTTTGAGTGTCATTTGCACGTCTTGTCACGCTGGTGACTATATGCCACTGCAATAGACTCATTTTGCAGTATTAAGGTTAACGATTAATTGATCGTTAATTTAAACGACAATCGATTATGGAAATGATCGAAATTTTACATCCCTAATACAAATTGAAAACGTAAATCCCATCTCTCTCCCTTTATGGGTGTTTGTGCGTGCATGCGGGGGAGGTGTGCAATTTTCGAATAATAATCGAATAATTCCCAGCTAGGGATGCAGCGATTTACCGGTTTTACAATTAACCGCGCTTTAAAACAACTCACGGTTAATTAATCGTAAAGGCTCCGCTACACCGAGTGTTTCTGTTGCACGGAATGAAACTGTTGAAACATGAGCAAAACCAAAACAAAGTTACACTAGCGGTGGACCAGCTTAAAATGCCGTGCTTATCAGAGACACAGAGGCTACTAGATTAACTATGACAGAGGAACCAAACAGCGATCCTTTATTTCCACCAGAGAAATGACTGAAGTCGATAGTGTGGGACCATTTTGGGTAAATCAAGAATGACCAGGGCGTCATTTAAATATTGCCGTAAAAATTGCTGTTAAAGAGCGAATACATAAGGGATAATGCACAGCTAGCCAACCTGTTCTCGCTGTGCAATAAACGATTTTAATGCACGACGTGAAGGCAAGGACCACCTGACGCGAAGTTCGTTAGCTCTAGCATTCTGCTCACTTCAGAGATGAAATAGTGCGGTGAGAGAAAGAGAGAGAGAGTGCATGTGTGAATTAGCCTACCTGCATCTGCGCGTCACTACAAACAGTCATTTTACCCCCTCTTTGCTGATTAATATAATGTAGCGATCCAATATCTAATCTTGATCTCACAAACCAAAATAATAGACATGATTTTCTCAGGCCTTATGTAAAATCAGATAAATAAAGATTATTAGAATGAATACGTATGGATGACAGTTGATTACAATAATAGCTTAGTTTATTCCCCTCATTAGTAACAGTGTCCTCTGTGGGATAAATAAAGTTAATATTAGTCTTATATTAATAATACTTAATTAATATTGTGATTTATTATCCCTGTTATAGTATTATTCATAAGTCAATTTATTTGACCATCACCATCTTTCCAAGTTCTGTACCTCAGGTCCAAAAGAAATGTAGAAAGAATTAAATGAAAACACCAAATACATTTGTTATTTTCAAAAGGAAAGGAGCAGAGGTCACCTTTTTTTAATTCCAATAGGAGAAATGGAGTTTTTTTCCCTTTAGTATTATTATTTTGTGCTGTATTATTGGTTACGGTGTTATTTCTGTTTCAAAAGGCAGCAATAAATAACACTTTAATATCTAAAGAGCCTTGAATAAATGCATACTAATCTAAATGAATAAATGCATACTAATCGTAATAATCGTGAAACCGTGATTATTCCTCAGACTATAATTGTACCAACAAAATCTATAATCGTTGCATCCCTAGTATGGACTAATGAATCGATTTGTTCAAAACACCGAATCAATCAGAATCGACTGTTTGCTGTGAGATACGCTGTGGTTCCGCCTAAAATGTAAGTGACCTAATATTATTGTATTTGCTTATTGAACTGTTTATAGAACTATTAAACAGTCGTAATGGTGAAAACATTATGAGATGTTACCTAACTAACTGTATTTTAAATATAAAAACTTTCCATTTTGAATTTTTACCTCAGGACGTCCCCGGCCCAATTTAAACACTGTATTTTATAGGGGTGGGACAATAAATCGATATGGCGATATATCGCAATTTTCTTCTCAGTGCGATACGATAATCGATATCTGGCGCCAAATATCGATATCTTAATTATTATAATAAGGAACTGACAGCTCTAAAAATCCGTGAAAATCGCGGCCGTGCCATTTCAAACTTCTATCCAAAAGCGCCATTTCCAACTTCTATCCATGATCCGCGTTCTCTATGAAGATGGGGAAGCATGAGGAACCGAAGTATAAATAGATTTCCAGCCACTTTACTGCTAAATATGTTTATGGAGATGAAAACTAGCTGCCCCAGAACAGCTATCAGCGTGGACCATAGGCACCGATCGCGTTATTATGGCAGAGCGCATATTCAGTTCATCAGTAGCCTAACCTCTCCGCTCAGATCACGGGTGGATTTCCGTCACTATATGAGTGAGAGAGAGCACGGCCGGTGCGTTTAGTTTTATGTGAACAATACTGGATGCTCTCCCTCTCTCTCAGATATTACAAGTGCGCGTTATGCAGTGTGAACAGTGGGCACCAACTGGCAGAAACATAAATCTGCACCTGTGGCATGGAGGACGAAACAAAACCTTGTCAGAGACGCAGAAGTGTGCAGTGTGTGTGTGCTTGCCGCGCATCTACATTTGAAATAACGAACCTGAGCGCGCAAAAGATGTGAACGGCTATTTCTTCCTGTGAGGCTCCGTTTTTATGATGACAGGAATAGAAAGGCTGAGAAAGCACTCCAGGAGTCACACATTAGTCACATTGATAAAATGTGTTTGTTTACACACAGAGAAAAAGATAAGTGTAAGCTTTTAATAAGTACAAGAATAACATGATTAATTTAGCCTACTCAACATGTTAAAATTGATTTACATCACTTTTTTCAGTTTTCTAACAGTTTGGACTTGAATAAAGAAAGAAAACTTGCACTTAACCTTTTCACAGGCATTTTGTTAGACAGATATCGTCATGCATCATTATAGGATTTTCTAGAAATATATCGATTATCGCAGAATCGCTGTATTGTGATATTATCGTTATCGTGAGCCATGTATCGTGATTATATCGTATCGCGAGGTACCCTGCGATTCCCACCCCTAGTATTTAACGTTGACTCACCTGGCTGTTGAAGCGCATTGGCGATTTCTGTCCACCTCTTCTCCTCCTCAGCTCGGTTGTGGTACATCTCGGTTGAAATATCATACAGGCATTCGTGCTCCTGCCACAGTTCAATTAAATTTTCTTCCATTTCTTCTGTCCACACTTTTTTTGACACCATGTTGCTGCTACAGCTGTTGTTTTGCTTCCGGTGACCTTGCAGCGCACTCTCATTGGCTGTAGCTCCTCGAGACACCTGACATCATGATGTCGAGTCGGCTGACCGGTCCAGATATTTGGCATGCTAGATATTTGTTTGTCGTCGGCAAGCGTCTTTGATGCGTCGTTGAGTAGTTCACACACAAAGACTGAAGAGCGCCGATCACCCCACGATTTTCCGCCAATTACAGCCCGACCTGTTGGCGAGCTCGTAATTGGCTAATCGGGCTTAAAATCCTGTAGTGTGAACTAGCCTTTACCTCACCTCAGTGAAGATAAGACTTGAGGATCTTCACCACGGACGGACAGAGCTATGGCTGAGGTAATGTGGTGAGGTTTCTTCCACTGAGAGTTTCATTTCTGATAAATACAGAGAAATTATTTTTGCCAGTTTGTAAAGAACAAGTAACACTTTGTACTAAATTACATATTATAAGTATTAATGTAATATTCAAATAGTTACATTTTCATATAAATTCCTATTTTCTATTTATGAAGGAGTATACTCTGTAATATTAGTTAATGATTTCAAGTGTTTCCTGGTGATAAGGTGTAAATCTTTCAGATACACACCGGTCTCACGGCAGCGCAGCAGTCTCCAGACTCTCCTCAGAGGCCTCCACAGACACTCAAACATCCCACCTGCGATAAGATCAGATAACATACACTATTACTGCATGAGCGAGCAGTTTACAGTGCTAAACTTATCTAAAAATGAATCAAACCATCAACCAGACATAGATAGGCTTATAGTCACTTCTATTTAACTAAAACCATCAGAAAAGCGTCGTGTACGTTACTGGGCTGACGCAGCTAACGTTAACTCAAGACGTTTGTTCGCTAAATGTCAACAAATAACTAATAATAACAACAACAATAATAATAATAATAATAACACCATTTAAGAGTGTGAATTTTCACCATCAACTCCGAAATAGTTATAGTGGATGATAACTTGATTAACTTCATCCAAGCAATACCGGAATCGAAGTCGAGGTACAAATCAGGTACAAGAGCGCGCGACGCTAACGTTACACATCAGATCAGTTTAATAACACTCTGCAGTAAAATAAAGTATTTCTCACCCCTGGAGTTGGTTTCCATATTGGTATTTGGAGAGGCCATCAGTGTGTTATTGTATGAGTTATAAATGTTGTTTACACTGACAAGTACATGCTCCTTTCATGCTCTCGCGGTAAACTTGAACGTCTAAAATTCAACCAACTTATTTTGTTGGGAGGGGCGTGCCCAACTGACGTCAAGCTTTGTTGCCATGTCCGCATTTTTCATAAAGTCAAATCACACTCTGAATAATATCATTATTTATATTATCTTATTTTTGTGTCATTGTTTTTTCTGGGTTTCTATCTTTATCAGAGCAATCGTACCATACCCCACTTATTATGGTGTTTTCACTGATCTATATATATATATATATATATCTATATATATATATAATGTTGTTTTCCATTTCTAGGTCCATGCGCTCTTTTAAGGTACATGGCAACCCCGACGCGCACACTGTCCAAACTCTGCGAGTGTGACAGCCTGTTCGTCGTGCATACTACTCTTATATCTTTACATACAAACAATCAAATATGCCGTCACAAATCTAAACTGAAAAAATGCGTACATTTCATGTTTTTTTTTTTTATACAGTCTATGATACATTTGTGTTTTTAATGGCTAGCATAAAACAGCACTGTTACCAACTGCTTCCGCAATCCACCCAGTACTGTAAAGGCGGCAAGAAAAGCAAGCCATGTAAGTTAGTGTAAAATGCCCTTCATTGATTTAGCTGGGCAGTTGAATATGTAAAAAAAAAAAAAAAAAGAAGAAGAAAAAAAGCGCATATTACGTTTAAAAAAAATCTGCTGCAAATTGCAGTTTATAATTGGTTGTTTACTAATATTTTGAACAATGAAATTCTAGATTAAAAAATTGTCTTTTTAATTAATTGCCTTTTATGTCTTTTTAACTTCATAAACACAATAATGGAAAAACCTTTCAAATGCTTACCTTTCAAAATCCCCTTTCTCACTTAAATTACGCCCACTGTTGCATGAAGGAAATGAATGAACTTCACTATTTTCCTTTTTTCTCCTGCCATTTTCACCAGAATTAAACCTCCTTAATCGGCATCTTCTTTTCTTCGGTGTTTTTACCAGTAGCTCCATTATACTGATGAAATCTCCGTTGTTTTAATAATTCCTGCAGAGAGAGATGAACACGTTGCTCGTTGCTATAGTCTCCGGTTCCCGCGCGTGTTCAAGTACTGGCGCTTCTTCTTTGGTTGCTTTTTAGTTGAAAGGGAACATGATAAAGCATCGCGCCACCACGAGGTAAAGTACCACTCTAAAGTATGTTTATCGAGTGAAAAGCAATAAAATAGGCAGATGTAACTGCTCAGAATGAATTATTCAGATAAGTATAAAATAAAATAAATCTGATATAAGTCTAGAATAAATGTTAAACAACCGTAAATTAACTCCTTAATTTGTAGGAAAACAGCATGTGAATACAAATAAGCAACACATCCATGGTTTGTAAACATGTGGCGTTTTAAGAGCTGAATTAGGCCTACTTATATACAAATTCAGTATCCACGAAAGAGCTAAAATTGCTAAAACTTTAATCATGTCAATGCTGAAAATGTGAAAATGATAGTGTCATTCTAATTTTGATTTTGCAGATGTGTCACATCAGAATGTGGTTTATATCTGCAGGCTGCTGTATGTCTCTCTGACATTTTGCAATCTAAAACTGCATATAGCTTATGTTGGGGGATACATTTTTATGTGTTATCCTGAGGTCCTGCACAGTCTTTGGTTTACCAGAATCTCCTGGATATTTGAACTCTAGTGACACAATGCATTGAGAACTGATGTGAAAACATTTTCAAGTATTAAGATGTAAAAAAATGTCAAATGTAAGCTTTTGAATGGGATAATTTAAGTAAATTCATTATTCAATTATTTTGTCTTGTGGACTAAACATCTGTTATGTAAAATAGCTTATTAAGAACAGCATGGAATTAAAAATTTAGCTTCCCTCTTATTTAGTTAATGTATATACACTAATGCATTGAATAAAAACGTGTATGTTTATGTTCCCTCTCAGTTAAAATGTATATACACTACTGCATTACGCAAGAGTTCCAACTGCACCAAGCGTGTAAAAACTTCCCTTGCATGCTTAACCCAAGAAAAGCCTGTTAGAAGACAATCCTCATTTATGCACTGCACGCCCTCTAGTGCAATATAAATAATTATACGCAGCAAAATGGATTTGGATCATTTAACTTTTTTTAGTTCAAAATATATAACACATTGAGGCCTTGCGTGATAACAGCAACATGATGCACTATGAGACAGTTTTATATGCCATACAGCCAACTTCATACATACATCTCCTGGATCTGTTAAATAGCCTATACTGATATTTCCTTAAATATTTGGCAACTTCATAGGAGATTACATACATAATGTAAAACCAGTTAAACAGTGCTTATGTTAGTTTTCTTTATAAAATCTAAAGAACATAAGCAAAATAAGGGACAACTGAGCTTAAGTGCAGACAAAGGATAAGCATTAACAATATATAAATCTAAGGTGAACTCTAAACAGGACTGGTGAACCATTAAGGCCAGCACAGGACTTCAGTAGATCAGTCAAAAACCTTTAGGAGTGTTAACCCTCTGCATCAAGACCAAGGGACAATTCAGCCATAATTCCATCACTTTACTCCCAGTAGGCTAATGTTGTTCTGAACCTCTGTGACTTTATTCTGTGTAACAGGAATTAATTTCTTTTTTGCCCGTACAGTGTATAAACCGTTTGCTTACTAACTTTCTTTAAATCATCGTTTTTTGTGTTTTGTGCAAAAATGTAAATGACCGAATTTTCATTTTTGAGACAACTATCACTTGAAGAGGTGCAAGTAGAATAGCATGAAGAAGTATCATATCAATGCACAAGTATCATACTGCAGTGGTAAAAAAAATCTGTCACTGTCACAGCCCTAGTTCACACAGATTCTCACTGGATATATAACAGGTGCAAACAGACAAACATTTGTTCTTAACTTGATGAAAGTGGATACATGAGGAAATATGTACCTAAATTGCTTCAAGAAACCTTCAAGAATTGGCTAAAAACACATCTCTTGCATCTTTATTTGACCCTCTAACTCTAGCTCTCTCTCTATTCTAATTCTATTCTTTTTTCTATTCTATTTGTTTTCTTTTTATTTATTATATAATTAAAAAAAAAAAAACCTTGCTGCTTGTACTGCGTTAAGCTAACTGAGACATGTTATAGCGCTTGCATATCATTGCTCTTTTGTTGATTTTGATTACTTCCATTGTCCTCATTTGTAAGTCGCTCTGGATAAAAGCGTCTGCTAAATGACTAAATATAAATGTAATGTAAATGTAAATTGCATCTTGTTGTGTTATCTTAAAATGTTATGCTATAATGCTGCCACTAGGTGTCACTCATAACCTGGAGGTGGACAAAAAAGGAATAAAGAAAAAGAAGTGTTGAGTTTGCTGCACGCTTGTCACTGCTGCTTTTCTTTATTACCAGTGTATAGTTTTTTTGTAGTGGATATACTCTGATTTTTGAAACGTTATCTCTCCCCTTCTCCCGCATTCACTGATCCATCACACTAATTTTAAGTTATTAGCTAACTGTTATACTATTTAAACGTCTTATTATTCTTCTGAGATTGTAATTTTCAACTGTACTGTATATCCTCCTAGCCTAATGCTACAGGCTCCAAACCCGTCAAGAGGCTTGGACCTGATAGTTTGTTTCTATATCTTGTCTAACTGATGAGACTTACAGTTTTCGTATGAATAATGAATAACAATTCAGCCATAATTCCATCACTTTACTCCCAGTAGGCTAATGTTGTTCTGAACCTCTGTGTAACAGGAATTGTTACACAGAATAAAGTCACTGCTCCGATGGGGCCGGGCCACTGATGCGTCCTCACGAAACTGTATCATTTGCACGTTTTTTAAGCCTTGCCAATTAAAACATTCAAGCGATTCGTGTCATTTGTTGCAGAAGCAGCAGCAGTTTCAGAGGCAGACTTACGAAAACACTGAAAGAGTGTAGTTTGAGTTTGCTTTTTATTTCATATCTCCTTTAGTGATTCATATTCAATGCTGCGCAACAGGGCCGCTGCTGGCCAAATGGGTGCCCTAAGCAGAATTGTATTGTTGTGCCCCCTCCCTCAAATATTATGGAAGTAAAAAAATAAATAAATAAATAAATAAATAAATAAAGCATATAGGGATCAAAATAGAACTTTAATAAAATATAAAAGTAAATAAATTGTAATTAAATTACATTATTTACAAATTACAGTTGTAGCTTTAGACAGTTACCTAGCTACAGTTTATAGTTGTCTGATTGATTTTATTGTCTCAAGCATTCAGAAATCACGCAAAAGAAAATTAAGCAGTTTTACTACGATACAACCATAGTAAATTGTTTTAAGGGTTGTGATGTCCACATGTTTCTGTTGAAGAAATTATAGAGGCTGTAGCATTTCTATCGCAAAAAGGTGGTCAAAAATTAAATGTGTTTGGTCAATATTAAACAAGGACTTGATCGTCCTGTAAGTGTAACAGCAGCAATTACCAGGCCTTTGGCGCCCTTCACAGGTATTTGTAATAACATGTACATAAATTGTTTTTATATAATGCATTTTAAGTAATTTAAAGGCTGATGTTGGCTTAGGTCTGTTTTCATAACACAAAAAAAATATTATCCTAGTACTCCTTTGTAAACTATTATTTGAAGTAACAAAACCATGGTTAATTTGTGGTTACCATGGTTACAAGAACCATGATTTTTGGTTTTATTCGTAGTAAAACCATGGCTAAGTTTCGTGTTGTTGGTGCTTAAATTATTACCAACATTAAAACGCGATATTAACGTCAGCCAAAAAAGTTTCACAGGATTATGAATGTAGCCTACCTGAAAGTGAAGCACGGCTTCGTTTTTTTTCCCTTTTTTTTTCTCGGCGCCGCATTGCTGATGTCTTTACACGGGTATAGTTGCCCATAAATTATGATCATTTGCATTCCGCCGCAAACATGAGGTCCGAGCGGATGCGGGAATGGCGCGTAACGTGTGCTAGCCTGCTGCCTACTGTGTTCACCGTAAAATGCATTTTTTATAATGATGTTTATATATGTTAATTTTAATATTAATACAGAACGATTTTTGTTTTTTTGTTTTTTGGTGCCCCCCTGGGAGATGGTGCCCTACTACACAAACTGCGTACTCTGAGTATAGGGAGCAGCGGTACTGCTGCTCAAGAGTGCACTATAGCACTGGTCATCTTACGGCGTATACCTGCGTGGTTTTAAAAGTGTGTTAAAGGGGTGGTTTACTGCGATTTCACTTTTTTCATTTTAAATAGTGCGTAATGCTGCTGTTGGTGCATGGACAGTATCTGCAAAGTTGCTGCGCTGAAAGTTCAACGTAAGCGGAGATATCGTCTTTTAAAAATCAGGAAGTTTAATGCCTACAAAAACGACTCATACGGGACTACAACGAGATACTTCCCGGGTTGCATACGAAATAAACCCATCAACCCCTCCCTCCGGAACACGCAAAAAAGGGGGCAAGGCCATGTTCTGCGGCTTTGTCGAAGAGGAAGAGTTATAGTGGAGAGTTGTAGCCGTGCCGTCGAAACAGTGTTATTTTCACCCAGCTGTCGGGTCTTCTGTGTTCGGGCTTCCTACGGACGCTGTAGTTCGTCAACAACGGTTAAAATTTATGTTTGATTATGTTCCTGACAATTACAATCCTAATTCAGCTCTCTGTGCTGCGCATTTTACGGAAGACAGCTTCCAGAATCTACACGAGTTCAATGCCGGATTCACACAGAAACTATTACTAAAACATGGAGCAGTTACAACTTTAAAAACAGAGGCAGCAGTTGTTGGGCCACAACCTGTAAGTAAGATTTCATAATTTTAAATGTATTTGCATGTATAATTTCAGACGTAATGTTTTAGTTTTATCAAGGACGTAAACAAATGTCAACGCTGGCTTTAGTAGCCAGTTAGTTAAAAGCTATTTCGTGTGTCTATAACAAACGCGTACAAACATTTTGGACCCGAATTTGAAATTATGTACTAATTTGGTAAATGTATTTTCCATGTATACTTTATGACATAATTTTACGTAAACGTAAACACAAGCCAACGCTGTTTGGTTAGTAGCCAGTTAGTTCGATGCTATTTTGTGTGTATAAGACAAAAGTGTACAAACTTCAAACAATGATATGTAATCACAACAGCAAACTTCCATTCAGAAACGTTTGTAAGAGCTTGCGGAAGTTCTGCTTGACTCTCTTCATTACCGCTTTCTGGGTCTGATTCTGGCTCAAACTGAAGGCAATATTGACACCATTATTTACATTTGACCGGAGCACGTGCAGCTGTCGCTCGTGAAGGTAATGGGCGTGAAGTTTCCGGACAATGTGCAGTACGCAGTTTAGCCAATCACAACACACCGACCCAACTAACCAATCTGAGCCCATCGCCTGTTTCTGAGGGCGTGGTTTCAGAGAATCAGGAAGTCAACCGGTCGTTCAAATGACAGAGGAGAAAGCGGCTTACAAGAAAGGTGAAATATATGAAAAATAAGGCGTTTTTTAACAAACGAAACACGAAGACATGTTATATTGCACCCCATAAACACAATCAAGCAAAGAAAAAAAGCAGTAAACCACCCCTTTAATGTTTATATTGTAGTTCATTTGTTCAAAATAACAGAACTCACTCTAGTATCCTGGCCTATGGAAGCCCATTTCCGCCACTGAATGCAAAAAAAAAATTTTTTTTAAAGGAAACACTCCACTTTTTGGGGAAATAACTTTTTTCCCCAAAAAGTGGAGTGTTCCTTTCAGGGGCGCCATGAAGATATATTTTACTTTTCAATTGGTCAGACTGAGAGACCATAAACCTGGTTCAGCAGGGGTTTTCTTTAGCAGGATGATCTTACAAATTGTGAATTTATGAACACAAAACACGGGCCTAGTATTTTTGAATTATATATTAAATATATAATTTCAAACTGCTAGGGCAGCGGGGAAGATTATAGGCACTGATTTACATTATTTTAACATTGCTTTTAATTATTACCGGTGCCAGATATGGCTATATTCAAGCATTTCATACTGAACCTAAAGGGATCACCCTTTAACAGCAGATTTAGTTAAAAACAACTTACAATCATATATAAAATAAATATGATTTTTATTTGCAAAAACAATACTTACATTTGCCATTACAGTAACACTTCCATCACAAATTGTGAGCATAACTGTCGCTCCCACTTCACAGCATGCGGCACTCGTGCTAAGGCAAATTCTAGCATAGCTTATTCTTAACCTTAAGACCTTCTTGAAACACAAAATGACCAATAAAAAAAAGTGTCACGCACAAAAAAAGCAGCCAATATTATTTATATATATATATATATATATATATATATATATATATATATATATATATATATATATATATATATATATCCTATGTGGTCAGGATTACTTTTTCAAGAGTAGATGGAGTAATGTAATTTTACCACAAGACGTCTGTAAAATTAATGGCCAATTCGCACGGGAAAAAAAGCTTATTAAAGCTACCAGAATTGGGAGGGGTGACTCGATTTAAGCACCTCCCTGTCAACACAGGCTACATGCCAAATTGCTTCCTGTGCATACTATGTTTCTTATTATATATTTATACTGTGTTGCTTATGTTAGTTAGGTCTGGTCGAACAATATATTAATGAAATTAATTCAGTTCAGACTGGATTCTGGTAGTAGGCCCTTACCTAAAGCTAACAGAAGTTTCATGCCAGGAAATTATGGAATATTTACGTGCTTGTTTATAACTCTCTCTGCACAGGATTAGCATTACCTGAGATCATTTTTCTGGACCTTTTTAAAAGAAGGTAAAAGTCACCATAATCTTTACTGACACTGACCATAATGATTACTGAGATGACACATTCGGATGGGACTAAAATCACTGAGAAGCTCTGGTAATAATTACTTTACCTTACCTCTCCATGTAAAACTAATCCTGTCCGAATAGGGCATTAGATGGACCTGAACAAAATTAGGTCTGTTTTGTGCACTTGAGCTCATACAACTTGACCTGATGCAAGAAAACACTGTCTTTAGTGGTTTGCAAATTAGGTGGTCACATTTCCTGAGGTGTGAATCCATAGGAACATCCAACGACTCGAAAATCTTATTGTGACGGGTTTGGTGTCCTGAGAATACATAGGCACTAGGTAGTAGTGATGAGGTACAAAGTTACACATCATGTGCGGTCAGCATAATTCAATAACAGTGCCTCTTTGGAGACAGCTTGAGGGAAGTAGGTCAATCTTGCCAGTCTTTTAAATGCTTTAAATGTTGGTCCAAGAGTTCTGTTGTTTGGCTGCTCATCCATTCACCAATAATGATCATCTATATAGGAAAGATGTGGAGACCTCATGAGGTATAAGCATGTATGTCTTAGTTACATTATTAATAGTTCATTTATAGATTATTTATTAATTACTACACTTGCAAAAAATTATTGAAGGTGTTTTTTTATTTGCTCAACAATAATGAAGACAAAAACGACACGACTATAAACAATTCACTGTTTATGAAAATATTAATATACTGCTGTCTCACAATACACTAACAATGTTTTTACTATAGAAAAAAAGAAAATGTAGAAATAATTGATTCAAATAATCCAGTCACATGTTGAGGACTGACACATTGAGTTGAATGCCGGTAAACTCCACATTTTTACCAGCGGGTTAATTATAGAAAATATTTATGATTAATCTACTTGAGCCACAACATGAACATGCTATTAAAATGTAGACTTGAAGAGATGATAAATCCAATGTATAATGTTGCTTTAAAACACATACACACACAAAGTAGGTAGCATTTATTATGCTATTTTTCAAATAAATACTGTTTAATAGTTAATTTGTCTCACCTCAGTGCAAAAAGCCAGTCTCACCACGGACAGACAGAGCTTTGGCCTCTGAATAGTGGTGATGTTTCTTCCACTGAAAGTTTTATTTCTGGTAAAACATTACATACAGAAATTGTTTTTTGCCACAGTGTTACATGGTGTTTATTATGAATAAGTAACACTTAATGATACATACCAGTCTCATCAGGTCCACGGCAGCGCAGCAGTCTCCAGGCCCTTCTCAGTTGCCTCAACAGGCGCTCAAATATCCCACCTGCGATAAGATAAAATCACAATATTTCTCTGTAGCCTACAGAAGGTGGAATCCCTCCGGTCCTGCTCAATGTTGCCAACTTAGCGACCTTCTCGTTAGATTTAGTGTCGTTTTATACACCTTTTAGCGACTTTTTTTTTCCAAAAGAAAAGAGGAGCATAGCTTTCAGTTAAAATAGACAAATGACCATTTTATATGTGGTCGATATAGACAGCACAGCTATTGTCTTTATCTTATGTAGCCTATGTGATTTTGTCATTCGACGTCTCCATTATAAATCAGGATTTTAGTGCAGATTAACAACTTGGAAGAGAAAGCAGTCTAATGGGCCGCGTTTCAGTCACTATTTCATATTCATCTCGTTGTCTGACAACAGAAAAATAAATAAATGAAAACAGTTTTAATTTGAATTTGGCTGCATTTAAAAAAAACGTCGTTCAGTAATGTTTTGCGACTTTTCGAGCGCGCTTTAGTTACTTTTCATTCAAAGAAGTTGGGAGGCAGCCATTTATTACCGCAGGGCGCGCGCGTCCGTCAGTGCTGGTTGAGATAGCGTGAGGTTATGCACACCGCTTAGACTACTAGCCGGCTTCCGTTACACAGGCAAGCCAGGCGACAACTTTGCTATTAAACATCTTTAAAGACAGACCGAACTATAAACTAGACCAATAAGCCAGGATATAAATTCGTATTTCCGATAACAGGTAGCTCACGTTTCTCACTAATATCCACAAACTGCACCTGTTTCGATGTTATTTTGCATTTACTCACATCAACACCGAGCTACTTACAGTAGAATAATAACATAAGTTAATAACGTTACTGTCTTTAGGCCAATTACACCACACCAAGACCCTTGAGCCTGCGCAAACCAGCGCGCCGGGCGCTCAGACATCCCAAAATCAGCACGTTCAATCGGCGAAAAAAAGCTCAAAAACCGACACAATTCCTGTCTGCGTCTGACGGAGCAGTGTAAACTGATTCTTTAAGTACGAAACAGGACAGGTTAAACAGTGATACGAGATGATGAGCGGCACACGCGCCGGTGTTTATAAACATGAAGTCGGGTTACGAACGCAGTTTCAGTTTAAACAATATTTCTCACCTCTGATGTTGGTTTCCATATCATTAGTCTTAGGTGTTGCCATCAACTTAGTCAGTTGCGTTACTCTTTATGAACTTAGGCAGCAGAAAAAGTCCCAAAGTCAGACGGTCGGTGCTGGGTTGATAATTGTGTCCGCTGTTCAGAAGAGGGGCGGGATCAGGCAGATCGAGACGGAATGGCAAGATTCTTCCCAATCACGTGAAAGAAAGTGAGCAGTGAGACAGTGAGCTTGTCACTAAACACCATGATCTTCAAACTCTCAGGGAAACCTCGCCGGAAACTTCATCCTGCCCCAATCAGATTGACACGCCGCGCACAGCCTGGAGACAGATCTCCGCTTGTTCCCAATGCAATAAATAGCTGATGTTTGAAAAAGTACAACGACGTTTTCTTTACTCAAACACTGTGTCTGTAAAGGCTAATGTTTTTGTGTGTTTGAAGAGAGGAGAAGAGCATTTACCGTCTAGTTGTAGCCTATACTTTTGTACGTTTTAAATATAGCGCTCATCGTTTAAAAGCGTATTAAACAACAAGAAAAATTAAGTGCCCAGCTACAATAAACGCTAGAACCTGTAAACTGATGAAAGCGCATGCGATGCACTTGCTGCCACAGACTAACGTTACAGCCATGATAGACAAAACATGATCTTCTCCGTCATTCGCTGGTCAAAAACCTTGCTAAACTCAATTTGACATCCCAGCCCCACCCCCACCCCCGCGCAATTACGCCACTGTCATACCCCATGGTTTTGTGAAACGCCGCCGTCTCCTCACCTAAGAGTTACATTACGCGCATATGAAATGTAAAGTTATAAAATAATATTTTAAAAATGTTTATTGTAGGTCTCATCGACCCTGTCCCAAGGCGGCCAGCCTCGTACGAGGCTCTGTCTGGAGTTGTAGCCGGTTAAAGTTGGATCTCTGGGGGGTGATAGCTCCGTGAGAGGGGGTCGCGGAGCTCGTGGTCGGTTTCAGACGGAGCCGAGTTTGAAGCTCACCTATCTAACCGAGAAATAAGCGGGAATCCCCTACGAGCCGTACCAGCGCGGGAACGTTTACTTGCAGGCTGCATCACTTTGTTGGCAACGCTGGGTGCAACCAAAAACGGACGACTGAAAGATTCACAACCACAGAGTCCTGAATCCTGATCTTAACCCATTGAACGTGTTCGGAATGTGCTGGAGGCGACTTTACACTGCCAAGTCCTAAAAGTCCCAAAAAGCACATGAACTTCTGAAGTAGGCTATTAATAATGATCTAATATTTAATTTCCAGCAATAACTTATTCATGCTGCATTGTTTGTGACAAATATCACTCCAGTAAGAATGTCTGTAATTCAAACAAAATCACATTCACAGTTGTTTCACTCTGAGTCTGCACATTATGAGCTTTACATACATGGATGTGCTATGCCAGATGATGACTATTAATTTAATATCGCTACCACACCAAAATAAAACTACAATGAATCCACATCATGAAGTCCATTTGCATTTGCACTGCACACCCTCTAGTGCAGGGGCTTCAAACTCAGTTCCTGGAGGGCCGCAGTCCTGCAGTTTTGTGCCAACCCTACTCCAGCACACAAACCATGTAGTTTTCAAATAAGCCTGAAGGGATTGATTAGCTTGATCAGGTGTGTTTAATTGGGGTTGCATCTAAACTCTGCAGGGCTCCGGCCCTCCAGGAACTGAGTTTGACACCCCTGCTCTAGTGCAATGTAAATAAATGCAGCAAAATGGATTTAGATAATTAAACTTTATTTGTTCAAAGCATGATGCAAAATGCACAAGCAAAAAACAAACATGCCATAGGCTACAGCCAATTTCCTTACAGAAATCAGTTTTGCATTCATACATCTTTTGATACTTCATATACTGAGATTTCTTTAAATATTTGGCAACTTCATAATATATAAAATCCATAATGTAAAAACTCATTTAAACAGCACTTAGAACAGTTTTCTTTACAAAGTCTAAATGAGCAAAATAAGGAGAAACTGAGCTTAAGTTTAAGTGCAGACAAAGTATAACAACTAACAATATATAACTCTAAAAACATGAATTCGGGGCTGGTGAACCAATGAGGCCAGCACAGGTCTTCATTAGACCAGTCATAATCCTTTAGGACAGGATTTCACAACTCACTAAAATCGTGCAGTGTGTTTAGGGCTTTAGGACAACCAGCAGGTGAATAGTGTTTAACACAGGCTTTCACCAGATGATAAAGTGAGAGGACAGATTTCAGTTAGCCATTATTCCCAGTATGAAGGGAAGTTTCACAACATTATTGTGCTCATCATATTTTGAGGCTGAATCAAACAAAGCAACCAGTGTTCTGTTAAAACAGCCCTCAAGTAATAATAAATAAAAGGTAACATGTCTACTGTGACATATCATCACTGCCAGTGCCTTTGTTGGTACTGATTGGTTTGTCACTAATTTTCTGGCCTTTTAATTTCCCTTCAATCCCACTGGACAGGTTTTTAATATGGGTGTGTATATTAGCAGAAAGGGCCCCTAAACTGTTGGTTTTATCACCACCAAGAGGGCTATATTTAAATGTTACTATTTAAATGAACTGAACTTCATCTATCCATATCCAAACTTGGTTGATGTTTTAGAAATATAGGTAAGTTTTAGAGTATAGGTAGAACAGTGTATAATATAAATAATAATCATGTATCTAATTTTATCTCCACATATTATTAATTACATATTCAGTTCTCAGAATGTAAACAAAAAAGTAAATGACAGAATTTTCATTTTTGGGTGAACTATCCCTTTAAGAGGTTCAAGTAGAACAGCATAAGTAATGTAACAGCAGTGGTACTGTCACACCCCTGGACTGTTTTGTTGTGTTTTTGCTCCCCATGTATTCCCTGTGACCCAGTTTCTCCCCAGTCTGATTGTGTTAATTTGCTCCAGGTGTGTCTTGTTTTCCCCTGATTTCCCTGTCTTTAAAAGCCCCAGTCCTTTCAGTTAGTGTTTGTCGGGTCTACTTGTTGGATGTTGTGTGTTTCCTGTGTTCCTGTTTTGGATTTCCCCCTGTGAGTCGTATATTAAAAACTGTTCAATGTTTCTTCACGTCTCTCTCGTTCCTCCCAGCGAATCGTGACCGGTACAATCCATTCTAAGTTCTAGTTAAAATCATTAACTATCATTAACACAGACAGGAATTATTTGAATTTGGAATGTTGTGACGTACATTCCCAGAAGAAAACTCAGGACTACAATCGATGTAGTTCAGAAACAGTACTTAGTGATACAGAGAATAAATCATTTTGGAGTAGACCGTGTGCTTTTTTACTACTTTTCAAGCACAATGAATGAATGAATGACTTCTATTCAAGCACAAACAGCAACATTATGCTCTAAAGGAAATTGATGGTGTAAAAAAGCATAATAGTATTTGTTCTTATCTTCATGAATGTGGATTATTTTAAGTGTGGGAATCTTTACCTGCAGGTAATAAGTTACATAAAACATCCCTATAAGGGTTTCTGAGAGGTGCATTCTCACATGAGAGCACACAAAGCAAGATGTTTCAGTGATTTCATGAAACAGTAGTACCCGTCTAAAATGTAACAGTGGAGAGATGCTTCATTATCTTCAAGTTGACAGGCTGATGATCTAATGGCCTATACCAGCTGATGCTGTGTACACACTAAAAGATTTTTAAAATCTTATAAGATCTTCTAAATGTGAGAGACCACAAACACAAGGACAAAAAATCCTAGATTGAACAGTTTTGCTCCTATAGTGTATGGTGTGCCGCGATGTTCCCCTCACACATCACGGTTTCTGATCGTAAATATTCAACATTGAATATTAAAGATTCGCGATCGGGTGCGCCTCCGATGTTCTTCCAAGCAGATTCAGTCACTCTTTAACACACCACAGGAAAATCTGATAAGATAAACTTTTACGGTAATTGCACACTGAGTCCAAACTTTTTGCGTGCGTTTTTCCGTTTTTTTCATATTCCTCATCCTTTCCTATCAAATGCATGCTACAGATGCGAAAACGCAGAAAATCTAACCTGATCCGAATTTTTTTTTATGACTGACGAAAGTTTCGGAGACAGTGTGTAAATGTGATTGACACAACGTGAGGTCTTATTTATTTGTTCACATGCGGAAATTTCAGACGAAAATTTCGTACTCTGTGTGCAATGACCTTTAGAACCACCAAGATAATCGGGACATTACCTAGGATTGTTGGAAGGGGAGAAATCGGCCCAAAATCAGCCCGATTATCTTGTGGTGTGCACCCAGCATTAGCTTCACAAAAGTGTTCTGAACATTTAAGCTGACCCAAAAGAGTACAACGTTTTTGTCAGTTTGGCAAAAGTGAGGTGTCCAGATGTTTAAAGTGAAGGGTTGGTCTCTGAAAAGTTTGTGCATAGTGTGGTCTCCTGAGTAGGGCCAGGCAGGAATGATGAAGTACCTTGGTACCTCGGACATCTGGTCTGATGATTTGAGGGGGAAGTCTTTTAAACTTGGCTTGAAATGTATGTCCAAGATTTCAGCAATTTTGGCTGGTCATCATTTTATCCAAAATGATCATCTATATAGGAAACATATGAAGAGGTCATTAGGAATACACTTGTGTGTTTTGTTTACATTATTCATTTCTTTGTGAAGTGTAGTTTTTGCCATAGAAACGCATAATTCCGAGTGGAACAGCTCTGAGAAGAACATCACGTGTTGTCATCTTGGAATTTACGGCATGGCGTGATCATAAAGGGTTAACGTATATATATATATATATATATATATATCTATGAGTGTAACCAGCCGATACTGATTTTTTAATTAGTTTTTGATTTTCTTTCTAAAAACTATAATGGTTAAATGCATGCAATGTTTTAAAACCCATGTTTACATTTAGTTTAGATTATATTGTTCTTTATTAAAATTATATGCCATTTTAGCCATAGGAAAATGGACAAAACTAAATCAATATACACCATTTGAGCAAATTAATTGTCTTGTTTTAAAAGGACTGATTTTTTTTTTGGCTGATGCAATATGGCAGTGGTGGGTGTGGCCACAATTCAAAGAAGGTGGTGAAAGGCAGTCAGCCCTCTGTCATTCAGATTTTCATTTCCAACTTGTAAGGTTGCTCACTAAAGGTAAACAAACATTATTGTGACAGTACTTCTTGTATGTGTTGCTGCAGGTAACGGATTAAAATTCAAAAACTATTAAAAAAATCATTAGTTTTTCTTGTAAGGTGTTAAAATATTGCTGGCCCACTTTGGCTGAATGCAGGGGTGATTCTAGGATTTTTTTTAAACTAGGGGGCACAAGAGGGGCCAATTTTATGTTGTGTATATATGCAGAACTGTAGATATCCGAATTATTTAACCATTTCACACGTGAGTTTAAAATATTCTAGCTGAGCCCCCAGGGTGAGTTTTTTTTTTAGAATGTATGGCCTTATTGTTTCCATGGCGACGCGTCCTGTTTGTCACATGACACACCGCAGCCACAATAATGCTGTATGACACATGGGTTGCTTTTATTTCGTTTTTCCTTTTTTTATTATTAATATTCACAAACATAATCACTATATTATGAAATATCTGATATTCCGATTCTGAAATATGTGCAAGTAAATGTATTTGGTAGTTTAAACATTTTTATAATGACCGTGTTAGTTGATCTTTACTGGGTGATGGGCGCCGCAATGTTTGTTCGCGCTGAATCCGAGCTGTGGGATTTACAACACGCAAATTCATCCTCTACTCCCGAAACATGTTAAAGTAAGTCTCCGGTAAACTGGGAGAAAAGCAGAGTAAACTTAAAAGTTATCTACACAATCTGTATATGATATAGATAAAACACGTCGTCAGATTATATTTGTAAGGATCATTATTACTGCTTCCATAGACATCAGTGCATATTTTACAAACTATAAATGTATGGTTTTGCTAGTACTTATGTGTATTTAACTGTCTGAAACCTAAAATAAGCATTATATGATTGAAAACACTGAATATTTGGTCCGATCTGGCTCTGCGCCAGCCAACGCGTGAAAGCAGATTTGAATTCAGCAGTTGATGACGTGACACACTGAACGTTCTAATCACACCGGTGTGATCCTACGCTTCAGGGACCAGCCAAGACTGATCACACTGGTGTGATCGTACGTGTTAAAAGGTTAAAGTTCAGTAAGCTTTAAAATAAGCAATAAAGAGTATCACCCCCTTAATTTGATTTACAGGCAAGTTTTTTTAACCTTTATAGAAGCAAAGGTTTTCTATCCTTATTGTATGTAATGTTTTATGTCATATTCTTAATATTCCTTTAAGTCTATTATTAATATAATAAATAAAACAATAAATGCTGGCAAAAGGAAGTGATACTTTTAGATTTAAAAATAAAACCGCCAGTAGGTGGCGGCAAATCACTGTCTTAATGAGCGAGGCGTCATAACCAACAATATTGACAAATCTACTTTAAAGTTGAACAGCAGCGCGATTTGCTAAAGCAGCATACTCAGCGGGCATCCTATGATATTCCTATCCAATGGTTTTGACCGCAAAAGATGAGGTAATTTAATTGGATATCATGTATTTGACCATTTACTGCACTCCCATTTTCCTGTTTTATATTAGAAGCGACATTTTGCTTCTCAGAAATACATCCTCGGTTTTAAATGTTACTTTAATTTGGGGTAGAATTAAATGAATGCCAAAACTTCAGAATTTTATTCGCGTACCCCAGTTGGAGAACCACTAAGTTAGGCTATTAGTTAATGTCGCAATTATTTTTTAAATGATTTTTAAAGTTTAATTACAGTTCTTATAAAGACATTATCGAGTCATGCGATTCGAGACTGATTTAATTTAGAGTAGGCTATTCGTTCTCAACTCAAAGTCAAGTCATTTTCTTCATTTATTAGAAATCTTTAAATTCGCAAATGCAGTCATGTAACTCAAGACCTCTACCTCTGATATTTACAGCTTTTAAAGTGAGGAATGTGAGATAAACATCATACGATTTGCTTCGGCATCTCAATATCACTTTGAGTGCCGGTGTTCTGACGATCTGTCAGGATGTGCTACCAGTAGTTCAAGCTGTTGTGCAAATCTAACGACATGAGCTTCTTTATCGGAATGAACTGCCATCTTAATAAATGATGGAGAATCAGAGGTAGCACATCTTGTCAGCTATAAACGTCTATATAAATAAAAAAAAACCACACAAACCTAATTGTGCGGTCTGCCCTAACACTGAAAGAGGGCAAATTCTAGCGCTGCAACTCGCTAATTGAAAAAAAAATAAGGTATTTAAAATAGATCAACTTCCATGTGCTTTTTTTTCGTTGGAAAACAGCAGCTGGCTTATTCTTAGTCCCGATTATTGAGAAGCAGCGTTATTTAAATTAAAGCCGAAAGATATTTGATATTTGAATTTTTGAGTGACAGACATGTAGAAGGGTGGGTGCACAATGGGGGGCCAATCAGTTTTCAAGGGGGGCAAGGGGGCCTCCCCTGGCTACACCACTGGCTGAATGTGTTAAATAAAGTGAGCCAGTGGGTTTCAGGTAAAGTGAGCAAAGTATAATCTTTACAATTTTCCTCACATTCATTAAATAAATTGATATTCATTGGTTATTTTATAATCATCATGTGTAATTCACAGAAAAATGAGTGTGCAGTCAGGAATGTCAGGTCAGAGAATGAAGAAAGAAAAGAGAGAGAGAGCAGAGAGGAAGCCAGGCGAGGCATGAAGCTTAATCTATGGAATGAAGAGAGGATGAGAGGAGCAGTTAATGAATTCAGGGAGCAGGAGGCATTATGTTAGGGTGACCACCTGCCATTTTTCCCGGACGCGTCCTGCCCAGGATTTCTATATTGCCTAAAATATCTCGGTTTTGGCTTTGTTTGCGTGTGCAGACCGATCAGTGTATTACATCAAAGTACCATACAGACGTTTCCTTATGCTTTCCAAACGCTCTCGAGGTACTTTGATGTCAAACACTGATTTTGGCCATGGCCACAGCAACCATGTTTTTAATGTTATTAGTTGTTGTAGGCCAATGTGTGTTATTGTCACATTTTTATACTTTGGTCATTTTCATCAATATTCCGTTAACATTTTGCAAATCTAACGTTAACACGCATTGTTTTGCATTGTACTCATTAACTGAGTGAACCTTTGTATTTTAAGCATTGCCCGTATGTTTTTGTTTTTTTTTAAAACATACATTTGATGAATAAAATTATTTTTTTAATTGATTTTAATGTAAATTAATAATATGTTTTAATAAACAGTTTTTAAAATTCCTAAGATGCAGAATTATTTTATGATAAATTAGGGATGGCCCACTTTACCTGAAAAAAATTGTCTGGAGCTCTTGATCTCAAAATGTTTATTGGTATATAGTTTGCAAATAACACATTTTATAAACTGTATTCAAACTGATATATTATAGCTGAACCTTAAACTTAAAAGTAATAAAGAAAAGAAAAAAATCAACTAGGTAAAAAAGTGGCCCACTTTACCTGCAATCACCCTATTAATGTAGGCCTAATATTCAAACAATAGGCTACTTATTTGGTGTTCATTAACTACTGATCTATTCAGCATTAGGCTATAATGTTAGTTAATGGCATAAAACTATAATAAAGTGTTTCTTAATGATATTGTGGCAATCTTTCAGATACTCACTCACGGCAGCGCAGGAGTCTCCAGACTCTTCTCAGAGGCCGCAATATCCCACCTGCGATAAGATCAGATATTGTGAGCGATCACTTCTTAATAAACTAATCTGAAATAGATCAAACTATAAACTAGACTTAAACCAATCATCACGTCGTCATTTAGGCTATTGATACAAACAATTCAAGTCCTATAGGCGCCGATTTCTTTTTCCGCCGGTCGGGCGGGTATGTATAAAACTTATTGACGGTGTTCTGTCGATTTGTGCTACCCTGTCAGATTTTCCTACCTCCCATTAAAACAGTAGGTAGTATAATTCGACAACGAAAAATGCTATCTGTCAAATTATGATTTATTAATGTCTACACCTACCACAACCCTAAACCTACCCTTACAGTAATGCAAATACAGTAATTATGTGTTATATTCGCAGCTGTGGCTAGAAGGGATACAGCTACCGGAAACCAACAATAAATAATTTTTTCTACCAATTAGATTGTGTTTTATTAATGTCTACACCTAACCCAACCCTAAACTTACCCATACAGTAATGCAGATACATTAAATATTGTTGTTCAGCATGAGAAAAAAGATGCAATATTGATTTGCGCATGCTCAGTAAGCCCTGGTAGGAAAATCTGACTGGTAGGATAAAATGTCAGGACACCGGCTTCTGTAAATATCGCACGCTGTAAAATTAAATCCGTAAAATAACAGAAAAAGTACTGGCAGCTTTGCACACGACATTATCCAATAGTTTTACGGACATTTGTGTTAACTCTAAAACACAATGCAATGGTGTAAAATTAAAAATACTGCACATGTAAAAAAATAAATAGGCTACGGAAAAAAAATCTTCAAATTATACAGTAGGCTATTGTGGCCTATTTTTACAAAAAAAAAAAAAAAAATTAGAGTGCACTTACGATTGACTTACTTACGCCTTTTATTTATTATTATTTTTTAATGCTCACCACGAGCAAATGATTACTTAAAACATTTAACAACCATTGTTTAAAATCCAACGAATAATTTGTTCTGCTACAGAACTTCAGTTACAGAAATGGATAAATACAATAAATTTGCCTGAAATATTATGCACGCTTTGATTAGAAACACATACACATTCTCATTTTTAACTTCATCTCTGCATGAACAAATAATGACTTAACCATAACATTCTACCTTAACAATTAGCAATAGAACGAATAATTATATTTCTCCACATCTTCAGTTACAAAAACGGTGCGGAGCTGGCGGTGCCACACTTATTGACAGCTTCTATGAAAAATATGATGTAGCCTACACTAAGCTTTAAATTACGATCGGCTAGAAACGCATTCAAAGCTTTTCTTTTTTTCTTTTTTTTACAGATAAATAATAACGTAAAACATTTTGGCATTCTTACTCAAAATTAACTTAAAATCCAACGAATAAGTCACAATGCTCCCGATCTTCAGTTACAAAAACAGAGCATATTCACAAGAAATTAACAAACATATCAACAGCTTCTATAAGAAATATGCACACATAGGCCTAAGGTAACTTGGTTCAAATTAATGGCGCATATCTGGCGTTTTTCCGTGGGCCAAAGTTGTTCGTTAACTTCCACAAATAACTTCTATTCCAGTGTTATTTTGTATTTAATAGTGTGAAATTGAAATCGGAATATTTAGAGTGGATGATAACTCGTTCTGAGCAATACCTGATAATAAAGTAGCTACGAAACAGGTTGAGAGATGGAGAATGCGTCCCATCTGTGCTGAAAAAAAACAATAGAACCCTGCCCAAAATACAATAGAAAATGTAATGGTTTTAATGGTTATAATGGGAATTGTATTGGTTTTAATAGAAACTGTAACGGTGTCTACTGGTATGTGATGGATTCTATTGGTGGGATGTTAAATCCTATTGGAAAAATGCCCAAAACACACTACAAAAAGGAATTTTGTAATGGTTTTACTGGAAAAAGCTAATGGTTTATAATGATATTTTAATGGAAACCATTGAAATTTCTGTGATGGTTTCTATTGGGCTTCTATTGTTTGTTTGTTTTTTTAGCAGGGATCAGATCAAATGCCGCTTCATACAGTAAAAACACCTCTGGTGTTGCTTTCCATATTATTAGAATTTGGTGTGGCGATCAGTGTGTTTTTCCGTTATAGGCTTACAGGCAAACTTCTTGCGGCAAACTTCAGCATGCATGTGATTATTATGGGTTGGCGGCGCAGCTGTGGAACTGCAAGTCGGTGTTGCCATATCCGTTCTTTATAGTAAAGATAGTCACAATCTGCAAAATGTCATCATTAATCGATATAGTTGTTTGTCATTATTTTCCTGTGTTTCTGTCTTTATCTGGCCCGAGCCCTCTACCCCACTGATACGTAAAAACATGCGTTGTTTCCATTTTTACTTGTGTGCGCTGTTTAGCTTAATCACGGTACATGGCAACCCGCGACTGACAGGCGGGATTCTTTCAAGCTGCTGTCACACATTCTAGTCCTTGTTGCATACTCGTGCGCAACTCTTACTATTTCTATATCTTTAAATGTTAGAAATAGTACGAATAGGATGACAAAGACAAAGTATTACTTCTTTTTATTTTCTCCTCGGAGGAATCAGTGGTGACTTTACAATCAAACAGCATTTAACTACTTCTGGTAAGGGCATTACCACGGAATCCGTCTCGCTTCCGCGCGTTCCACCCAACAAACAGCAGTTTAGAATTGGTTCTAATTTCAGTTTTGATCAATAAAGTTCTCGATTAAAAAAAAAAATCGTATGTTCGTGAAGCAAGTGTTTTATTTTGCACTTCATTTTATAACCAGCTGCTTTCTCTTCCGAGATCTGATAAGCTATTCCTACTGTTCCGCAAACTCATGACACTAAACTTCAACAAGTGCTCACAGTCTACAATAATGGAAACACATTCACTACACTAAAGAAATGCTTACCTTTCTAAACCCCTCTTCTCGCTGAAGTTGCCACTGTTGCATGAAGTGAATGCACTTCACTATTTTTCTTTTTTTCCCCTCCAATTTCTCCAGAATTAAATCGCCTTATTCGGCATCTTCTTTTCGTCGGTGTTTTTATCAGTAGCTCCATTATACTGATTAAATCTCCGTTGTTTTAATAATTCCTGCAGAGAGAGATGATCAAATTGCTCGTTGCTGAGAAATGTCTGTTCCCGCGCATTGCTTCCTTTGGTTGCTTTTTAGGTGAAAGTGGAGCATCGCGCCACCTACTGTTGATGTCTATCACCTGTCTAGTTAAATCGCACCAAAGTTTACCAAATTAATAATAAAAAAAGTAGTTGCTCAGAATGAAATTTTCAGATGAGTGTGTAATAAACCATCTGACAAGTCTAAAACAAATGTTAAACAACCTAAACAAATGAATGCATGAATATGTAAGAAAACAACATATCAAAACAGATACACCTAATAATCCATAATCTGCAAATTGGTGGTTTTTAAAAGGGTCATGAACTACCTTTGATTTTTATTTTGTACCTGTTCTCTAAAGTCCACCAAAGTCCCTTTCAAGGATGTATGAACTATATTCTTTGGTTGTCCACTTATAATGATATCAAGATTTTTTTTACATTAAAAAAAAATCTTAATTTAGAAGTAATAAGCTGTTTTTAACCCCCTCATCTTCTTCTTCTTTCGATGTTTTATGGCAGTTGGCAAAAGTGTCAGATTGACTCAGAAGTAAACGCCCACTGCTTCATGGCCCCTTTAAAGTGCCCCCCCCCCCCCCATTACTTAGTATTTAATCAATTGCTTTCCAAAATGTATTTCATATTTAAATTAAAAACAGTAAACATTACATAAAGATTTTTATTTTTAATTTTTATTTTGCATCTCAACATCATCTTAACAGAACAAAATAGGCTAACCTAAACACAATAATGAAATTGTGCTTGGATGTCATTTTTATAGAATACTGTCGTCAAAACGCCATTTGAAGCTAATCGCAGTCGTTTAAACGGACAGACAAATGAATGAGACCTGCTATGATTACTCTACTTTTACTTATATAGCCTAACTCAAAAGAGAGACTGACGAGTAATTTTGAAATATTGAAAATGAAATTTTAACGTACCTGTCACTCAACCGGCGGTATCCTGCCAGATCGCTGCAGAGCCATATGAGGGGTTGGAGCTCAAGCTCCCCCTCGCTGGAGGTAATGGGTGGATATAGACACCTAACCACACCCTAACTCTACCCCATTTGGGCCATTTGGCTCGGCAATGAGCAGTAGGGTGAATTCGGGTAATCTGGGACACCAAAACTCCAGTTTGTTTATTTCCTGTTCTAATCAAATTTAGTCAATAGGACTTTTATGCTGCGTCCCAATTCGCCTACTTATACTATGCCCTAAAAGTATGTACTCTTTTTGTGAAGAAAAAGTACATACTTTTGAGTATGTAGCAAAATAGTAGGCAGGCTTTGGGACATACTACTTCCTCATAGCTGCTTCTTTAACGGACGCTCTGTTGCTTAGTTTCGTGCATCCTGTCACTGTTTAAACAGCCCTGTCAATCATCTTATCACAGTTAACATCAACCACATTTCGTTTAATTTGATTTCCTACCCTACTGGAGAGAAATAAAGAAGCACATCGCGGGTCTTTCATGCCCATAACTCTGCTCTTGTGTTTGCATAATGATGTAGTTAATGACTAAAACGTATTATTATAAAAGTTCACAGTGTTGCTACAGATTAAATATAACGTGGATAACATTAAATTAATATTTTTAAATCAGGTTAGACATTGCTTATTTATCACTCAAATCACTTTCTCTACCTGTCCGTTGGTCTCGCATATCCGCCATGTTTGTAGTTTTTTAACACGTTTTATGCGTGTTTGTAGTTCTGATTGATTCCACGTCCACCGCGCAATGTGTTGTGGGCAATATTAGCCGTTAGAGTGCGCATCGATCTGCACTTCGAATTCTAACCCGAAGTAGTAGACCATCCGGGAATCTTTGGCATACTTTTTTAAACATACTATGATTTGGGACATACTAATTATATTTTCGAATACTATTTAGGAGCATGGATGGCATGTGACAAAAAATCACATGACTTCATGGGGGTGATTCCACAGAAAGGGGCGGGGCACTTGTCAATCAAGAAGCTCCCCTGGGAATTGCATGACAAGATCAATGACATAAGATTCTGACTAGATTAATGTTAAGGACATAAATCTGTCATAAATAAGACAATGTTCCTAATTGTTGTCAAATTATGTTTGTGATCTATTCAAGCAACAAAATATGTATTAAAGTGTTTAAAATGTATTTTAGTTTTTTTTCTTTCAAACATTTTTTTGTTGTCCCACATTATCAAATATGATTGAGAATGTGGGACAGCATGCTTTGGGTAATCTGGGACAGTCTTCAAATGGGGGAAATATGCATTTAGGGACTTTATAAATCTAATGACAAGGGTTAATATATGCCATAATGAGAAATGGGTGTTAATTCTGGAGGTTATAACATTAGCTCAAGTTCACAGTAGGTTGCAGCTAGCTAAACCAGCTAGTTAGAGAGATGCTACAGAGACGGAATCTGGGAAACGTATTCCAATAGCAAGCAAAGTACCAGGATGAAGTAAACCATTAATTTCATTTCCTAAATTCCCAGTTAGTTTAGTATATACAACTAAATCACTGAGCAGGAGGGTTATCTGCACCCAGGCCAGTTCAAAATGTTCTGTTCACAAACACATGCACACACACACACCCCACACACACAGTCATTAAGTCAGCTAAAATATGAAAATATTCATGGCCTTTAATTAACTCAATGAAATGTATTACAAAATGCAATGGCACCACAGCGTCAGGAAAAGAGATGGCAATAGAAAGAGACAGAGAGAAAGAGGGAAATAAGAGAAATACGAAGAAGCTAAACCAATGGAATGAGAGTAGTATGAAGGGAGCTGTTGGTGATATTGTGTTTGGCATGCATAAAGTATGGTGAATATAGGTTTTTTTTAAGCCTAATATGTATGTCCCAGATTATAAAGTGACCTGTCCCAGATTATCAAATTCAGGCAGAATTTTTGGGGGGGGCACAAAAACACTTAATAGGTGTGGCATGTCTCCTCTGAGCATAATATCTACATTATTTCTTCTGGTGTGGTTAGAAAACATCTTAGGGATTTCAGAAAAGTCTAATGTGTTGATCTAATGTGTTAGATAGATATCGAAATAAATCGCAGAAGTCAAAATTGCAAAAAATGTCCCAGATTACCCGAATTCACCCTACTTGCATTCTTTCAGTGAGTACTGGTCGGCCAATCTGGTTTCGTCTGTTAAAGTTAACCTTTTCAAATAACGCGTGTTATTTCAAAACGGAAGCGTGTAACGAGGCTCAGTGCAAGTAGTCCATTGAAACTGTGGTTTCACGCTTTGGCTGGCGCTGAGATGCGCTCTGCACTTGTGACATAATCACAACTATATAGTGTTTTTAACCACATAATGTTTATTTTAGGTTTCAGACATTTAAAAACACATAAGTACTAGTAAAACAATACATTAAGAGTTTTTTTTTAAAACACACAGATGTCTATGGAAGCAGCAATAATCCATTCAAATATCATTTTGCCAACGTGTTTTATACATATCAGATACACATAGTGTAAATAACTATAAAGTTCACTCTATTCTTCTCCCAGCTCATTGGCCACTTACTTACATGTATTTTGGGAGAAACTGATGAATTTACCTGCTGTAAATCCAACTGACAGGACTCTCTGACTCACTCTGGGGGGACAGCTAGAATGTTTTAAATTTACCAGTGAAAGGGTTAACAGCCTCATTGTTTGGTGTTTAAAGAACAACAGGCTAGTCTTTGTTCTTTAAACAGGGCATAAGAATAGTGGATGAAAACTGAGAGTGAATGATAGGGGCTGTTGAAATCTATTGGTTGTGTCCAAATAACACAGAACTACTGCAGCAAACTGAGCAAACCTCAACATTTAAACAGCAATTTTATTATATTTTTAACTAATAACATTTAATAAGAATCATGACATCATATAACGCTACACACACCATAAAAGTACATCAGAAATGCCATAAAGTGTAATATATTTATATTTGAATGCACAGTTACTGCATGTTGTATTGTTGTGCATATGAAAAATAAGCTTTATCTCTAACAAAGTGCCATTCCAGTGTAAGAAGACTACCATAAAAATCATCTTTGTTTCAGTCATGTTATGAACTTTAAATCAAATATGTGGGTGTAAGTGTTGGATGATGACTCATCATCACTGCAGACTACATTGACAAAAAGCGAAAAAAAAAAAAAAAAACACTGAGCTGAATGAGCTCTACAGCCTGACATCCTGTGAGCTCCTGAGAGAAAATGTCATGCCTGTAAATTTTATTCAAGTATAATTATTTAGAATAGAAATGATCACATGTGGTTTTGTCAGCCTTTGTCAGTATTTTTCTATTCACTATTTTACTTTTTCTTTTTTTCTTTTTTGTAAATTGAGAATTACCATAAAAGATTGTATTGGTTTTCTGATAGCGCTACCACAGTGCACACTATCGAAATTAGTTTGGTGAATCAAGCTGGAAGAGGATGTGGTTTGTGGGTTTTTTGTATTACTTTGAATGTTTCAATACAACAAGAAAGAAAAACAACAACCGCTCCTGTTTAGAAAATATATATATGGTTGTTGTTGAAAACTAATTATTTTCCAAGTGTGCATTGAAATTATAGGGAGAAAAAAAAGTACATGTGCAACTTTGTTGGGGATCTCTTGTGAAAATGTTAGATGATAGTTGTCCTTTACAGATGAAATTTTAGGAAAATGTGTTGCAGCTCAAGTTCACAATCATCTCTTCAATAATAAATTGTTTGAGCAATTCCAATCCGGTTTCCGTCCTCATCATAGTACAGAGACTGCTCTTGTCAAAATTACTAATGATTTGTTATTGATAGCTGATTCTGGTTTATTAACAGTACTTGTCCTTCTTGACCTGTGTGCGGCCTTTGATACGATCTCACACAAAATACTCCTGGATAGTTTAGTTTATAGGGATCACTGGCACCCCCTGGTTTTAGGTCTTGTCTTACTGGTCACACTCAGTTTGTTCAAATTAAAATTTTTAAATCAAGACCATCTACAGTTAATACTGGTGTCCCTCAGAGTTCTGTTTTGGGCCCACTCTTATTTATCATCTATTTTCTTCCTCTTAGCCATATTTTCAGGAAAGATGGTATCCATTTTCACTGCTATGCCGACGACACACAGCTCTACCTGTCTTCCAAACCCTCTTATTTTCCTCCACCTTCCTTGACCTAACAGTGATGAAACTGAGGTCTTACTTAGTGGTACAAAATCTACTTTGACTAGATCTGATTGTTTTACTGTGGATATCGATAATAATGCAATTTATCCTTCTCAGCAGGTTAGGAGTTCAGGTGTCATTCTGGATAGGACACTTCCTTTTGAAGCTCATGCCAATAATATTACGTGTACTGCGTATTTTTACCTGCGTAATAATCGCCTCCATCCCTCTCTCACAATGAGTAATACTGCAGTTCTTATTCATGCACTGGTTACCTCACGTATGACTATTGTAATGGTCTCCTTACTGGTCTTCCTTCTAAACTTCTCTATAAACTCCAATTGGTTCAGAACTCAGCAGCACATGTTCTTAGGACTTCATCAATCAAGCACATTTCTCCAGTTCTCCAACGTTTACACTGGCTCCCAGTAAAGTATCACATTGATTTTAAATTTTTCTTCTCACATTTAGGGCACTTCACAACCTTGCTCTACCGTATCTTACTGACCTTCTCCACATCTATACTCCTTCTTGCACTCTCAGATCTTCACACTCGATCTCTCTTGTGTCGCTGTGTATACGTTTAAGCACCATGGGAGCAAGAACTTTTCATTTTGCAGCCCCTCGCCTATGGAACTTTCTTCCCCCCAGTATACAGAACAGTGACAGCCTTCATACTTTTGAATCTTGTCATAATCTTGACTTCCTTATGACTTGGTCTTATTAAACCTTTATTGTATTTATGATGTATGTATGCAGTTGTGCTGTTGAATTTTGTAACGCTGGCAGGACTTATTTATTTATTGTTACTGTTTTTACCAATTTGCTTGCTGTAAGGTGACCTTGGGTGTTTAGAAAGGCTCCTTTAAATAAAATGAATTATTATTATTATTATTATTATTATTATTATTATTAGAAGTAGTAGTAGTAGTACTAATACATTTTAATAATGCACTCTTACAAATAAAGGTTTCATAAGGGGATTTTCACACCAATGTCGTAGAAAAGCTATTTGATCCACGTGCATCACCATTAAACACTCTTAACATATTTTTGGGTTGCTTAGTTGTCTTTGCTACTGTGGTCCAACAGACAAGACACTTAAAAAAAACACATCAGACTGATACTGTCATAATGCAGGATAATAACACCATGTGACAGATTTTCGAGAGCTGAATGTCAATGTTGACATGTTAGTGGAATTTCTCTTTAATCATCAATTAAATCCATTGAGCATGTTAGTAGCTGTTATGAATACATAAAATAAACATATTACAAATGTCACTTAAATTTTTATTAAAATTGTGGAAAAATACATTCTTAAAAATACATTCTGCCATTTAACAAAGGAAAAAATGATTCAAAATACAATTTACATATAAATTTGCAAAAAGTTGCAAAGTGCTTCATCCACACCAAACAGGTACACCCATCTCACTAGTCCACTTTAACGGCCACATTGTTTTTATATTCACACTCTTGCAAACTATTCAAACTCAAATCATCAGGGAAAATGTTTAAAATAAACACTAAAGCAGCTGTCAGGAGCTTCATGATGGTGTTGTTGAAGGCATGTGAACACGGTTTATTTCATTTATAGCCTACGTTTAGCTTTTTAGATGTGAACTTCTGGGGTGGCCTACAAAAATACATCACCATTGCCCAGATTTTATGCACATTGCTGAGGCTCAATGTTGTTTTTGTTCCCTATAACAGTACAGTTGAGCTAAAAGTGACAATCTGTCATTTAAAATTGTAAAAGGTTTTAGACACTCATTTCCAATAAAAAAATAATACTCATCGAGTTTGAATACTCAAAGTTACAGTCAAGTATTGTCAGAATAACAGTACCATGTGCTTGACCCAATTTTCCGTTTCCAGTGTAACAAATGAACTGGAGGTAAATGCCCACAGCAGTTTTTACAGTCTGGCCCTTTTGGGAAAGTCTTGTCCTTCAGATTCCTGGAGAGCGGTTCCACAAAGTGAAGGCATGTGCTCCTAACATATGCACAGGTGGGGAAAGAGGCGGGGAGCCCATGAGCAACCAGCCAAAGAACCATAATAACATAGGAAGCAATTGTCATGTATTGACCCCTCCACACTAAACTCCATCATCTTCTCCATAACTCTCAAACCATGGATGGACAGAGCTAGGGACACGGGTGATGACGGACACTGGTTCTGTTTCCTCTTCTGAAAGTTTTATTTCTGGTAAGACATGTATATAGAATTTACTTTGGCTACATGTTTTCATTGTGTTTCTTAAGCTTTTGAATAACAAGAACAAACACTGCAAGTTAAATGGTCTGTAAAGCATTTTATGTTAGCCTTATACACTGGAATAATATTTTTGGAAATCTCATACCAGAGTCATCAGTCACATGGCTGCACAGTCTCCAGACTCCTACTAGTGGCCTCCACAGACATTCAAACATGGTACCTGCAGTACAATTTATTTTAATATAGGTGCCTCTAACAAAAGTAGCAAAGCTTAAAGAAGGTTGCACATTGGACGAGAAGCGCCACGTCTTTAAAATTCAAATATAGTAGTCAACATCTGAAGTGGATCAAAACCTTTCATCAAAGCTGTCCTTAAAATCTAAAACCAAAATGCGTTCTTGTTTTAGGACAACTTTTGATTTAACTTTTTTGATCCACTTCAAATGTTGACTACTGTAGGCTACATGATTGTCCACGCGCCGAGGCACCATTGCATCCTGTTTTAAAATCTTGCCGCTCCACTTATTTATTTTTCCATTTAAATTACAATAAAATACAAAACACACGCCCAAGCCAGACGCGATAAAATAGTGTGCGCGTATTACTACGATTACGGTCATTTCAGCGAAAGTAAGCAAGTAAGAGAGTGCGCTTTCAGGGCGCTTTATGAGTTGCACAGCAAATCGTGAGATATGACAACACTTGACGCGTCCAGTGTGCGATATCTGTGACAGTTTATGATATCTGTGACAGATCATTTTATGAATTGATAGCCTTTTTGTAAGCAATCAGATTTAATAATAAATAGTCTATAAGTATAAGATTGCGTTCCAGTATTAAACTATTTTATTGATAAGTAGCGGCCGGGACAGCCCTGGCAAGTTTCTGTGCAAGTCTCTCTATGAGAGAGAGAGATTTGAATTGCAGTGTTTTCTATAAGGTTAATGATAATGACAAACCATTATTATTTTAGTTTGAAATATTGGCATTTATCTGTGTGAAGTTAACAAATAACTCCAAAATAGTTATATTTATATATAAATAAGTTATAGCGGATAGAAAAGCAGAACAGAAATAACAAGTGCCAGCCCATGGCAAGTGTTTAATAAGATACTGTAATTAAAAGTACACAGTTCTCACCCTCGTGATTGATTTCCATGTCAGTCACTGGTTTTTGACTTTAGTAATTCCTTACGATCTGCGATAAGCGAAGAGCTGCTGCAGAGTTCCCGGAGTAGTGCCACAGAGCGCATGAAAGATCGCTGTTTGATTGTGTCTAAAGGAGGAGCGAAAGTCATTGAGAGATCTGCGGGAAGGAAGTTTGCATGTGAAAAGTTCTGCTATTGGTGGAGTGTAATGTTGTGTGAACCAATGGTTGGAGAGCTGTCTGTTTTGACGGGGTGAGTTTGGGTCACGACGATTTGCCTTTCTTTCTGCCTGCGGTCTGTTGCGAAATGAAATATAGACAGAGAATCAGAGCTCTCAGTCTGACGTCATGAATTGAGAATTCCTAGCATGGTCTGCAAATGAGCAAACATTTTTACTAAAAGGAATCAGCCTATATCATGCATGCACCAGGGCCGGCCCGTACCTAGGGCGCAAAATGACTGGGGGGGCGCAGCACGATTTTTTTTTCTCTCGAAAGAGCGCCCTCTTGTGACCATTGTGCGCTCCTACACCCATATATTAACCCTTGTGCAACCTTATAGACATTTTTGTCCATTTTAGTTTAGTTTTTTTTTTTTATAATTTTTCCTGTGTTAATGCTAACTGCATAAATTTTGGCTCAGGTGTGTATTTTTATTGGAACTTTAATATTCCACCCTCATTTCCTTTAATAAATCTATTTTACACTAGGTACAAAAAAAATACTTCCTCTCAGCGCCTTTTGTACAAAAATGTCCACAATGAAACCCATTAAAACTCAGATCAAAAATATACAGGTGCGTAGATCCAAAAAATAGAGATAAATAGACATATGAACAAATATGAACAAAATATGAACAATTTAAATACATTTTCACAGCAACACTCTTAAAAATAAAGCTGCCTCACGATGCCATAGAAGAACTTTTTTGTCTAAATGGTTCCATAAAGAACCTTTAACATCTGAAGAACCTTTCTATTTCTAGGTTCTTTGTGGCGAAAGAAGGTTCTTCAGATTATAAAAAGGTAAGAAAGAGATGGTTCTTTAAGAACCTTTGACCAAATGGTTCTTTGTGGAACCTAAAATGGTTCTTCTATGGCAGTGGTTTTCAGACACCCCTGCCCTACACATTTTGTATGTCTCCCTTGTCAGACACACCCAATTCAGGTCTTGCAGTCTCTGCTAACGAGCTAATGAGTTGAATCAGGTATGTCTGATAAGGGAGACATATAAAATGTGTAGGGCAGGAGTGTTTGCAGGACAGGTTTGAAAACCAATGTTCTATGGCATCGCTGTGAAGAACCTTTTATGCACCTTTATTTTTAAGAGTGTAGGTGAAAAGAGCTGTCCATGAAAGAGGACAACTAAAAGAAAACATCTTGCAATGTCAGTCCAAGTGAAACTTATGAAGTTAGTTTACATAATATATAGGTAAACAGAGAATCAAAAATCTAAGCTCATATGTAGTCTTGTTTAAAGCTTTATATATATTGATTCTAAAGCTTATTTATATTCTATATTATTAGAGATATGTCACTTTGCTTAAAGATGACTGGTCAAATTTTAGTTTGCGGTCTCTAAACCAGAACCTTCCCCGGAGCAGGTTAGCTGTGGAGCGTAAGTTACTATAGTGATGAACACTGCTAAAAGCCAAGCCACATTCATGGTACGTAAAACCCAGGATCAGGAACTAGCCTGAAACTTACCTGGCTAGCCAGCTAATCTGGCTTCATGGTACAGGCCCCAGGAGCACCAAATCTGCCCATGTTCTTGGCTCATTTTAAATCAAACATGACTAATTTGGTGTGCTGTTAACTGCAGACTCAATCTGGCCGGTTCGTTGGAATCAAAGAGTCGAGAACAGCTGCAATTGGATCTCCCCTATTCGCAAATGAATTGTTCAGTGTGATTTGTCAACCAACAGGTTCATCAAAAGAATAGTCTTAGGGGAATGATTCTATCAGACATCACTCTCATGTCTTCAAATGCATGAGGAGTGAGGGACGATAATCATGAAATGTAGTGGTGCAAAAAGTACTATGGTTTGATGAAATAAGAAAATAAATAATGCATTTATTTATATTCACCCTGTGCATAATTTGGAAGCTTGATGCTTTGACTTCTTTTGAAACTGCAACCCGAATTCCAGAAATATTTTTAAATTCGAATAAAATGAAAACTAAAAGACTTTCAAATCACATGAGCCGATATTTTATTCACAATAGAACATAGAAAATATAACAAATGTTTAAACGTAGAAGTATTACATTTTTATCCACCAAATGAGCTCATTTCAAATTTGATACCTGCTACAGGTCTCAAAAAAGTTGGCACGGGAGCAACAAAGGGCTGAAAAAGCAAGAAATTTTGAAAAGGTTCAGCTGGGAGAACATCTAGCAACTGATTAAGTTAATTGACATCAGGTCTGTAACATGATTAGCTATAAAAGGGATGTCTTAGAGAGGCAGAGTCTCTAAGAATTAAAGATGGACAGAGGCTCTCCAATCTGAAAGAGTGCGTAAAGAGATTGTGGAATACTTAAAAAATTAATTTCATCAACGTCAAATTGCAAAGGCTTTGCAAATCTCATCATCTACAGTGCATAACATCATCAAAAGATTCAGAGAAACTGGAGAAATCTCTGTGCGTAAGGGACAAAGCCGAAGACCTTTGTTGGATGCCCGTGGTCTTCAGGCCCTCAGACGACACAGCATCACTCATCCGCATGATTCTGTCATTGACATTACTAAATGGGCCCAGGAATACTTCCAGAAACCACTGTCGGTAAACAATCCGCCGTGCCATCTGCAGATGCCAACTAAAGCTCTATCATGCAAAAAGGAAGCCAAATGTGAACATAGTCCAGAAGCCGTCGTGTCCTGTGGGCCAAGGCTAATTTAAAATGGACTGTTTCAAAGTGTAAAAGTGTTCTGTGGTCAGACGAGTCCAAATTTGACATTCTTGTTGGAAATCACAAACGGCGTGTCTTCCGGGCTAAAGAGGAGGGAGACCTTCCAGCGTGTCATCAATGTTCAGTTCAAAAGCCAGCATCTGATTTTGGCTCACATTTAACAAAAACCCACCAATTCACAACAAATTAGAATACTTCATAAGACCAATAAAAAAAAACATTTTTAGTGAATTGTTGGCCTTCTGGAAAGTATGTTCATTTACTGTATATGTACTCAATACTTGGTAGAGGCTCCTTTTGCTTTAATTACTGCCTCAATTCGGCGTGGCATGGAGGTGATCAGTTTGTGGCACTGCTGAGGTGGTATGGAAGCCCAGGTTTCTTGGACAGTGGCCTTCAGCTCATCTGCATTTTTTGGTCTCTTGTTTCTCATTTTTCTCGATGGGGTTCAGGTCTGGTGAGTTTGCTGGCCAGTCAAGCACACCAACACCATGGTCATTTAACCAACTTTTGGTGCTTTTGGCAGTGTGGGCAGGTGCCAAATCCTGCTGGTAAATAAAATCAGCATCTTTAAAAAGCTGGTCAGCAGAAGGAAGCATGAAGTGCTCCAAAATTCCTTGACTTTGGTTTTCAAAAAACACAATGAACCGACACCAGCAGATGACATTGCACCCCAAATCATCACAGACTGTGGAAACTTAACACTGGACTTCAAGCAACTTGGGCTATGAGCTTCTCCACCCTTCCTCCAGACTCTAGGACCTTGGTTTACAAATGAAATACAAAACCTGCTCTCATCTGAAAAGAGGACTTTGGACCACTGGGCAATAGTCCAGTTCTTCTCCTTAGCCCAGGTAAGACGCCTCTGACGTTGTCTGTGGTTCAGGAGTGGCTTAACAAGAGGAATACGACAACTGTAGCCAAATTCCTTGAGTGTGTGGTGGCTGTTGATGCCTTGACCCCAGCTTCAGTCCATTCCTTGTGAAGTTCACCCAAATTCTTGAATGGATTTTGCTTGACAATCCTCATAAGGCTGCGGTTCTCTCGGTTGGTTGTGCATCTTTTTCTTCCACACTTTTTCCCTCCACTCAACTTCCTGTTAACATGCTTGGATACAGCACTCTGTGAACAGCCAGCTTCTTTGGCAATGAATGTTTGTGGCTTACCCTCCTTGTGAAGGGTGTCAATAATTGTCTTCTGGACAACTGTCAGATCAGCAGTCTTCCCCATGATTGTGTAGCCTAGTGAACCAAACTGAGAGACCATTTTGAAGGCTCAGGAAACCTTTGCAGGTGTTTTGAGTTGATTAGCTGATTGGCATGTCACCATATTCTAATTTGTTGAGGTAGTGAATCGGTGGGTTTTTGTTAAATGTGAGCCAAAATCTTCACAATTAAAAGAACCAAAGACTTAAACTACTTCAGTCTGTGTGCACTGAATTTATTTAATACATGAGTTTCACAATTTGAGTTGAATTACTGAAATAAATGAACTTTTCCACGACATTCTTATTTATTGAGATGCACCTGTAATGCTGAAAGGTATATAAAGGTTTTAGAGCAACATGCTCCCCTCCAGACGATGTCTATTTCAGGGAAAGCCTTGTGTATTTTAGCAGGACAATGCAAAACCACATACTGCAGCTATTACAACAGCATGGCTTCATAGTAGAAGAGTCCGTGTGCTGAATTGGCCTGCTGTCCAGATCTTTCACCTATAGAGAACATTTGGCACATCATTAAACGAAAAATACGTCAAAGATGGCCACAAACTCTTCAGCAGCTGGAAACCTATATCAGGCAAGAATGGGACCAAATTCCAACACCAAAACTCCAGAAAGTCATAACCTCAATGCCCAGATGTCTTCAAACTGTTTTGAAAAGAATGCCCCGTCCCAACAATTTTGTGACCTGTAGCAGGCAAAATTTGAAATGAGCTCATTTTGTGCATAAAATTGTAAAATTTCTCAGTTTAAACATTTATTATGTTATCTATGTTCTATTGTGAATAAAATATTGGTTCATGTGATTTAAAATTCTTTTAGTTTTCATTTTATTCAAATTTTAAAAATATATATCCCAACATTTCCGGAATTTGGGTTGTAGAAGAAAATTTACTGGTCTTAAATAGTCTCTTATTGAACTTTGATATAAAAGGAATTTCACACTCACAGCGGTGTCCTGTTTATAGGCCCTGATATTCTTGCTTATGATGGAGGAGGAATGAATGAGTGATTGACTGAATTCATTTGACACCAGAAATCTCAACAACACATGGCAGGGCTCCCTATTACCATTAAATAGATAAGATTATGAACTAATGCTGCTTTGCATGGACCAAGCCAAACATAGGTCCAGAACTACTCATTCATAAATAGGGTGAGAGCACCAGTAACTCTGCCCCACCTCGACACCAGGGGCTCGTTTCAGAAAGGTGGTTAAGTGAAAACTCTGAGTATGTTAACCCTGAAATGAAGGAAACTCTGGGTTTTCCATTTCAAAATGGGAGGTTTGTCAAACCCGAGAAAGCAGGGTAATTCAAGCCCGTTTCTGAAAGAGAGGTAACTTGTACTCAGAGTCAGTTACCGTGGTAACTTACTCTGTGAACCTAACCTGGTCGGGAGCAGGTTTTCTTCAGTAATCCGGAGTTTCTTTCGGTCTCCTCTCCATTTTTATAGTGTTAGCAAAGTTTAAATACCTTATTCATTCATTCACGTTGCAAACTTGCTTTTCTTACTGAGTATTTTTGTCTTATTTCAAGTACAGATATCTAAAAATTCTTAATATGCATTTTATAGATGAAAAATGGTCTAAGATATTTAGTCTTGTTTCCTGGGGGATTTTCCTTTTAAGTGCATTTTACATAAAACAAGTAAAATTGTCCACCATAGGGTAAGAAAAATAATCTTAATGCAAACTGAAAGAAGAATATTTTTTATTTTTTACCCCATAGACAGATAATTTGCAAAATAAGAAAAATGCACTTTAAAACATTGGAGATGCAGAGCACATTATAAGTCCACTGTATGCAGATTTTAAGGAAAGTGTGCATCCCTCTCACACTCATTCTAAGAATTTTTTCCTGGGCACAAAAGAGGAGACAAAAAAGGAGTCCATCCTTCAAAGAGGAGATTCACAGGACTGTAAGTCAGTGGTGTAAACATCGGTTTGAATGAGGCCAATCTGATGAATGATGTTCACTTGATAACATTTCTCTGTGACCTCCTTCAGAAGTATTTCCTTCAGGATTTCCTTTGTGGTTGGATGCATTGATGACAAGCATATCTCCATCATCGCACCTTCTGAAAATTAAACTAATTACTGTATGGAATGGAAGGATGCCAGATGGAGGAGGAGTAGCTATGAGATGCCGTAACCACAGCTGTTAAATCAACATAAATTTATTCACAATTGTTTTTTTGGTCATCTTTATTTCCTACAAAAACAAAAGCAAAAGTTATTCTTTATACTTTTGGATTTTAGAATTCTTCCAATACTTGATACTTATACTTGATACAATACTTCCAATACATCTCCTCTTCATCTGTCAGTGGTGCTGGTGCAGGTTCTCCGCCCTTTTTGGCAGCTTCTGCCTTCTTGCTGTCGACAAGTCAGTAGTTAATTATATAACACTAATTAAGAAATATAACAGGTTGGATTAGAGATTATTTAATTATGTGAAAAGAGTTTTAGACTATGTGGAAATAGCTGCAGCGCATTGAAATAGACACTGAATAATATTTAATGTCAAATGTTTGTAAAGTTATTTAGCCTACACCCATGAACCTTTCATGCTTAAAGCTTTACCTTGATTGAATTTTGTTTTTATACTTCATTTTTAGCTGCTGCCATGTTCTTGTTTATTTTTTCTGTCTTTTTCCTTTTTGTTTTTTTGGGGTTTTTTGGCCATGGGATACCATTAAAATGAATATTAGTTTAATAATTAATATTAGTACAGTTTTCACCTCTGATATTATAACAGTTATTAAGTTATTGACAGTTATTAAGAATCAAAATTACGCATTGACTACGCGAATGTCTTTTTGGTGGGAGCTGTTGCCATGGTGAATCGTAATTTCAGAGCTCCACTGATCATGACTTTTCATAGTCATGGTGCACGCGCTAAACTCAGTCAACCTGCACAAAGTTGAATAAACTAATACAATTCAGCCGTTCTGAAAAAGAAAACTCTGAGTTTCCCATCTCATGGTAAGTCAACTCAGAGTTCAAGTTTAAACTCAGAGTTGGATGAACCTCCTTATTGAAACGGGCCACAGGGGCCTGTTTCATGATGAGAGATGAACAATTCAGAGTTACAGGATTAGTTTCAAGATGATAAAACCAAACCACTCCAGTCCAGCTTTGTTGATACCATGATGCCGATCATCAACTTCCTCTGTCAACTCAGGCTTGATCCTGAGTTAATGGAGCCCATGCACATAAATGTGTGACATCAGCAGCGAACAGCCAATCACAACACAGAGCAAGCGTGATTCACTTCTCGCGAGAGAACCAGCGAGATTCAAAACTCTTTTGTTAAAGTTTAAGAATATGTTTGTTAAAGAATATGAAGAATTTAAACGCATTTGCTCTGTCAGTGTAGTCACAAGTGAAACTTGTCAAGTTAGTTTATATAGTTGATAATATATAGCGATAGAGACTCAAACATGTAAGGTCACATGTAGCCATTTTTAAAGTGTTATCTATTGATTCTACCACTTATTTATATTAAATATGATCTGTATATATTAATATTAATTTGTAACAAATGCTTTATAATAATTGTTAAACTAAAAGTGCTTGTGTGTAATGGAGTAATAATGATATAAATCATATTATAATTATATAAATCATATGTAAATTGTAATTATCATTAAAGCCAGACATTTTTTTTTTAAGGTACTTCATAGTGACCTTTAATTTGTAGGAAGAGAAACTGGGGGAGTGATTTTTTTGTGTGTCAGACATGTGTCACTTTGCTCAAATCTGATTGGTCCAATTTCAGTTTGAGATCTCTAACTCAGAACATAACCTGCCCCGAAGCAGGTTAGCTGTGGAGTGCAAGTTACTATGGCAATGAATGCAGCTAAAAGCAAAGCCACTTACATGGTAGCTAAAACCCAGGATTGGTGCAAACTAAACTGAAACTTACCTGGCTAGCCACCTAAGCCGGCTTCATGGTACTCCAGCTCAATCAGGTAAACAAAAACGTTGGGAAACAACACCTCCGCCCGTTCTGTTGGGTCATTTGTCCAATCACAAATACCATACGGACAGTCCGAACCAATACGGCTCAGTTTTTCTACGTATCTTGCTCTGTCAAGCAGTAGAAATGATTTTATTTAGGCCATTCTGGGTCAACACCATGCTTTTCCAATGAGGGCCGACTCCGCCCACACTGCTATGAAGCGTCACCAACCAAGAATAAGTTATAGTGGATAGAAAGCAGAACAGAAACAACCAGAGGTGGGTAGAGTAGCTGAAAACTGTACTCAAGTAATAATTACTCAAGTAAGTGAAAATGTTGCAGTCCGAATAGTTACTTGAGTAAGAGTAAAAAAGTATCCAATGAAAAATCTACTCAAGCAGTGAGTTACTAGTTACTTTGGATATATATATTGTATAAAATCTGCATCAGAAATTAACTGATTTTGCAGTGTTATAACTACCTTATTAATTTTGTTTTGTGTTTTTAGGGTAAACGTACCTATTAAGCTCACCAAAATCTACATTGAGACATTTTTAGTGCAGAAGATATTGGTTTCAGTACAAAAAGTTATGTTAATAACTGTCACCGTCCCGTATACGGGACACCTAACTTTACTTCAATATATTACAATTAAATCCTATTCTAATCATGACAAACTATATATCGTTGGAAAGGTCCAAGGCTCCTAAATAGATATTTTACCACTGTTTGTTGTTAAAAATTATGTAGGAGCAGTAATAGATTAATTTATGACAAGAGTGGCCTTGACAATATTCCAGCTAGATTCTTAAGAGATGCTGCTGAGGTTATCTCCCCATGTATTACCCATATCATAAATATGCCTATTGAGCAAGGACATTGCCCCAATGATTTTAAATTTGCCAGAGTAATTCCTTTATATAAGAAAGGGAGTAAATTAGAATATGGAAACTATAGACCTGTTTCTATTTTGTGTAGTCTGTCAAAGATAATTGAAAAAATTATTTGTGAACAGATTGACAAATATTTAGTATCATGTAATCTATTATATGAGTTCCAGTCTGGCTTTCGTAAATCTCATTCTACTGACACCTGTGTATTGTATCTAACTGACCATATTAGGAAGGAGGTAGATAAAGGTCATTTTTGTGGTATGGTCATGTTAGACTTACAGAAGGCCTTTGATACAGTTGACCATGGTATTTTGGTATGCAAATTAAAAGCCATTGGTTTTAATGACTTAGCTGTCAGATGGGTGAGTTCTTATCTGAAGGATAGGAAGCAGGTGGTGGATATTGGAGGAACAATGTCTCAACCACAATGTATAGAATGTGGGGTCCCTCAAGGGAGTGTTTTGGGTCCACTTTTTTTCCTTATATATATAAATGACCTTAAGTCTGTATGTTCATGTGAACTTTTTTTATATGCAGATGATTCAGCGTTATTGGTTTCACATAAAGATAAGAACATAGTTGAAAGAACCCTCAGTGTAGAACTATCAAATGTCAGTAGGTGGATGTCAGACAATAGGCTATCGCTTCACTTAGGGAAAACGGAAGCCATTCTGTTTGGGTCAAAAATAAGATTGAAAAGATCTCCTGGCTTTAAGGTTTTAGTTGGAGATAATGAGATCAATGTAAAGGGATCAGTTAGTTACCTTGGTTGTTTGTTGGATTGCCACTTGTCGGGAGTGGGTCAAGCGCAAAAGGTTATTACCAAGGTAAATCAAAGAGTTCGTTTCTTGGCCAGAATCTCAAGGTTTCTGGACAAGAAAGCAATGTTAACTCTGGCAAGTGCTTTAATTCTACCTTATTTTGACTATGCATGTTGCTCTTGGTATAATGGTGTCTTAAAGCACCTGAAACATAGGCTTCAGACTGCTCAAAATGGGGTTGTAAGGCTTATTTTGAATCTCCCCATGAGATCTCATCTTGATATTTCTCATTTTGAGACTATTGGGTGGCTAAAAGTAGAAGATCGAGTCTCTCAGATTCACCTGTGCATGGTACATAGGACTGTGCATGGGGTTGTCCCCAAATATTTTATTAACTATTTTAATAGAGTGAGAGATGTTCACAGCTACTCTACAAGGGGCAGCCTTACTGATTTTGTACTTCCTAGAGTTAAGAGTAATTTGGGTAAAGAGTCCTTTTTGTATGTAGCAACAAGCTTGTGGAACAGGTTGCCAGGAAGTCTAAAAATGATTAGAAGTTTAGGAGGTTTTAAGAAGGCACTGAAAAAATGGCTCAGATGCCAGTCTTAGTATGATAATGTTGTTTTATTGTTTTGTTTTTGATAGATCTATTTAATATATATATATATGGATGTGATGATTGATGCTTTATCTGTTGTCTTTTGTTTCTTGCCCTGTCCTTCCCACCTAACCCCCCACCCCTATGGGACCACAATGGAAATAAGCCCTTGGCTTTATTGTGTTATCCTGACCTTTTTTTTTTTCTTTTTTTTTTTTATGTTTTAATGTATGGTACAATTGTATTGTGTATCGTATTTATTTATTTATTTTTTCAACAAAAGGGTCAAATAAAATCAATCAATCAATCAAAACATATACACCAGAACAGGAGCTCTGACCTTTGACACAAAAATTCTATTAGTTTCCTTTTTTTCCAATCACATGTTTTAGTAATCATCATTATATATCATTTGAAAGCTTAAAACCTCAAAATTCATCCTATGGAAACCATTTTGAAATCGGACATTGCGTTTCCATAGAAATAGTACTTTAAAATCTTTTAATAATAATAATTACTTACATTTATATAGCGCTTTTCTAGGCACTCAAAGCGCTTTACAATTGTGAGGGGGGGGGGGGGGGTCTCCTCAACCACCACCAGTGTGCAGTCCACCTGGATGATGCGACGGCAGCCATAGTGCGCCAGAACGCCCACCACACACCAGCTTACTGGTGGAGGGGAGACATAGTGATGAAGCCAATCAGCAGATATGGGGATTGTTAGGAGGCCATGATGGTCAGAGGCCAATGGGTGAATTTGGCCAGGATGCCGAGGTCACACCTCTACTCTTTTCGAAAGACATCCTGGGATTTTTAATGACCACAGAGAGTCAGGACCTCGGTTTAACGTCTCATCCGAAGGACGGTGCTATTTTACAGTATAGTGTCCCCATCACTATACTGGGGCGCTAGGACCCACACAGACCACAGGGTGAGCACCCCCTACTGGTCTCACTAGCACCTCTTCCAACAGCTACCTAGTTTTCTCAGGAGGTCTCCTTTTAGTGGGCTCCTCCCCCTTAGTGGGAGGTGTCATATTCCAAATGTATTACTGTAAATGTAAATGTTATTTCGTGATAAGAGTAATACTGAGAGAGAAATGTATACATTTGTGACAGAAAAAATGCATTTAAAAAAAATCAATGGGGTTTGGATGGCACCCAGTGGCTGTTTGTGGTATAACGCCTAAACAAAATTGCTTAGTAACCTCTTTTTTTTTTTTATATCAACTTCAAATTTGGAACACAACTTATTTAGACATATGGCTTTAATTTTATGCCAAATTTGTATTAAAACCTATTTTGTAAAATATTTATTTTATATAAAATAAAATAAAAATAGTACAGTACATTTTCTTTACAGTAAATTTAAACTTGTATAACTTTTTTTAATATCATTTTTTGAAATAATTTTTACAATAATCTGCTGATTGTCTTCTTTAAAAAGAGACCAAACTTAGGTCTGTATTCAAAAGCGTTCATGAATTATAAGAATATGACAGTTAAGGGGTTAAAATAAAATATTAATCTCTCACACAAAAATATTAAATTTTATTTTAAATGACAAAAGCATTTCAATTAAGATGTACATCATTAAATTAAAAAAGTCTGGCTGTACCCTTTAAGCACACCCCTGTCCCCATTAAGCTTGTTTATTTTAAGGAAAATCTTTAAAGAATAATTGTAAAAATATATATTTTTTGAAGGTACAAAGTCAATCACAAAAAAAAAAAAAAACAAGGCATTCAGTTTGATCAGTTATATATTCATAATGAAGTATCATCTTAGCAACATTGCAACATCTAGAGTAGTCCTCGTTCAGCTAAGTAACACATTCAAAAATCAGATAAAACAAACCAATAACACATTTAATTCATGGGGATGAACACAGAAACTAGCCTCATTATGAAGCCTCTTTTTAAATGGATGTCAGCTTGTCTATAGTCTCTTAAGGCTGGAATACACTACATGATTTTTGCCCCGATTTTCCACAGATTTACAGTCTGGAGAAGTCGATGCTAGATGCCAAAGATCAGAGCCAGTCTGCAGATTTGAGTTGACAGAATCCATAAAAAAATTGATTAACTTAACTTAAAGTGACAACCATCAGTTTATATGTAAAGTCTGTCTATGAAGTATTTACATAGTGTAACATGGGGTTTTGGGGTTCTGTTTCATGTTCTTGTTTTCATGTCTTTTATTTTGAAGTTTAGTCACGGTTCCTGTTTGTTTGTTTGTTTGTTTGTTTGTTTGTTTGTTTGTTTGTTTGTTTGTTTGTTTGTTTCTTGCTTCCCTTGCCCTCATATCTTCATGATATTGGTTCCTTTGTTCTTTGTGTCACGTTCTGATTGGTTCTCTTGTTCATTGTGTCTTGTTCTGATTGGTTGGTTCTTCTTATGTGTCCAGTCTTGTTTGCTATAAGTAGCCATGTCGTCCCCTTTGTTCCTTGTTGTGTAGAGGATCTATTTTTTCAAATAAAGACTCACCACTGAAGGGCAGGAGCCTGAATTTGTGAGTGAGAGAGTGTGAAGAGGAAATTTGCTATTTTGAGTATGTGGGTCCACTATCACAGTGGTAAAATATTAGGGTATGCACTGCACCTGTAAGACATGACCCGTGCAGGGCGAAACTCCATGGGCTGTTGTCTCTTTAAGGAGAGAACAGCCTAAATAAACCTGCTGCTGTCTGTCATTACTGCCTATTTATACAGTGAAGACTATCCAATGTTATTTTACAGTTGAATAGATTATTCAGTTTCTGTAATTCAGTACTTATATATTATAGATAGACCTAACTGAAAAAATTGTTTTACTATTAATTTAATTTGTATCTTATTGGTGTTTTTGTTGTTGTTGTTTTTGTTTGTTTGTTTTGTTTTATGTGCTATTGATTGTCATTAATTTATTTTGTTGGGAAGTCGTGGCCTAATGGTTAGAGAGTCAGACTCGTAATCCAAAGGTTGCCAGTTTTGGGCCAGCAGGAATTGTAGGTGGGGGGAGTGAATGTACAGTGCTCTCTCCACCCTCAATACCACAACTGAGGTACCCTTGAGCAAAGCACTGAACCACCAACTGCTCCCTGGGATAAATGGCTGCCCATTGCTTGGAGCATAAATGGCTGCCCATTGCTCTGGGTGTGTGTTCACTGCTGTGCACTAACTTTGGATGGGTTAAATGCAGAGCATGAATTCTGAGTATGGGTCACCATACTTGGCCGTATGTCACTTTACTTGTCTATTTTTTGTTTATTTTTTTTATAAATTATGACGGTTGTTGTATCTGCCTGTTATATCTTGTGTTTTATTGACAAATGGTAGGTTTAGGGGCAGGGGTTGGGTTACATGCTCATAAATGTGTAAATAGTGTAATATAAATAAAACTGTTGTGACACACCCCAACATATATGCAACAATGGCAATATTATTGCCCAATATATAATTTAATCATGACGATAAGCCTTTGCGTAGGCATATTGACGCTAAGGGTTTCTTATTTAAAGCAATGGAGGACCCTGCACGTCGAAAAATTACACTAAAGGGGTACCCTGTGAGTCAAAAAGAGACACCAAGGGGTCCTGACCAAGCGTCAATATGTGACGAGTTGGGAGTGAGACCGTGTTGCGTAAACACATGGGGATCTCCGCATAGCCAGGAATGGGGAAATGAAGCCTCATGAAGCACTGAGTTGCTTTGACTGAGGAAAAATTGAGAACATTTTTTGATTGGGAATGACTGTACATGTACATTGACTGAGAAGACACACCAACAGTCAACAATTATAAAATAAAATAATTAAAAATAATAATAATAATAAATACTTGAGCTTGGTGTGGGCTGTTGGGTTGATGATGATTGACAGCCTCAGTCATTTTAGTTCAGGGGTGTCAAACTCAGTTCCTAGAGGGCCACAGCTCTGCACAGTTTAGCTCCAACCCTAATCAAACACACCTGATCCAGCTAATCGAGGTCTTCGGGATTATTAGAAATTTCCAAACAGGTGTGAGTTGGAGCTAAACTCCGCAGAGCTGCGGCCCTCCAGGAATTGAGTTTGAGACCTCTGCTTTAAACCTTGGGTCCAGCAGAGTTGCCATGGTCATTTTGCTGAGTGACTCCATATTCCGGATATGTTCCCTCAGATGCCTGATGTGGTTTTCAGTTAATCCCTTTACGATGTCCATGGTTAATGAAATACAAAATGATTAACTCTGTGCAAAAATAAAAAAATAATTTAAAAAAGACATTTGTTAATGAGTAGTCTACATAAATAAAAATAAATACCTTATTTGTTCACCCTGTAATGAATGATGAATCATTTTTAGCAAAGGAATTTCTTTGGAGCCAGACATTCGTTTATCCTCGGACAGCTCTGTGGCCAGGTGGAATGGGGCGAGAACAGCAGAATATGCTGTATGGCTTCATAGTCGGGTGCATGAAGTGGAGCTATATCAGTTTTAATAAGTGAGAAGTGAGGCAAGGGATGTAAATTTCATCTAACAATGGGGGGGGGGGGGGGGGGGCAATAAACATAAAATGTCTCAAGAGCAATTTTTGAAGGGGACACAAATAATACAGCCAAAATTGTACTTGTAAGGATGCGCCTATGGATGCTCTCACAGTTTGCCTTTCCTGCCATTGAAGCATGTGAAAAGTGCTGTGTCGGTGTGTTTCCACTGCATTCACTAGTTTAATAATCACATGTTCAACAGTTCTACTTTGTCCACACCACTCACACAATCCTGTTGGATGTTTAGTATATTAAATGAGACGTTTTATTCAGACCTCTATGTCCCATTCTTAATCTTGATTTTATATTTTCATATTTCTTCCATTACTTCTTCCTCTTCCAACCTTTCTTTGTATTGCTTGTAAATGTCTCCCTTTAGTCTCATTATCCCAAAACTGCTGCTGTTTATGTAGTACTTTCTCTTTTATTACAGACAGACTCTCTCATACTGTGTGCTAACTCAGTTTCAACTCTTTCGTCCTCTACTGTTTAGCCAACATATCTGCCTCTTCATTACCTGAGCTGGAACCCATGCACATAAACTGCATTTTTATTGACTGGATCTTAAATTTCAATTTCTTTGATCAACAGTACCTCTAGCAGAATAGCTATCATTTCACCTGTATACACTGAAATCTGATCGGTTATTCTAGCCTTTTTCTTTATCTGTAACGTTGGGATATTTACAGCCACTGCTACTCGTCCTCCACTTCTGGAAGCATCTGTGAATGTAAGAATATTATTTCCTTAATCTTTATTCCTTTGCTCTTACTACCTCCATTACCTTATCTCCCTGTCTTTTTCTCTCATCTCCAATAAAGTTAGATCTACGCTTGGTCATGGAATAATCCACAAAGGAATATGTGGATATATGACTCCTGATACATTTCTGATGGTGATCATGCTACACACTTACATCAAATACCAAATTAATCATTATAAAGATCAGTCTAAAATAAAAATCCTTGTAAAATATATAAATATTAAATACAAATATTTATGGGGAACAAAAAACTTAAACTTAAGTCTTATAAGTGTTAACTGAAATGCAACAAGAATACAAATACACCAAATTTTTCCTCATTTGTACATTTTAGTGTTTTATTTTTCTTAGAGTGTCATTGTTTAATATTTAATAACTTTTCAAGATTAAGATTTTTTTTTTTTTTTTTTTTTTTTACAGACATTGCTGGTCAAATGATACAAAGTTTATTTTAAAATACAGCATTCATCAGACAAAAGACATTATAAAGATATTCATAAAGATCATAAAACCAAAATACCTGAATGTTAAACTAAGTGCTAATGATAAATACAAGAAATTATCAATAAAATCAACATTAGTTAAAATGTGCCTAACTATCATAATCTATACCTTTTACAATATGTTTTGAATTTGCGCAAATGGGACATTTTTTTGCAATCAGATTTGTATATGAATTACTATAAATCCTTAACCCTTAGTGCACATATGTTTTACTAAAGGAATATACCAGTGAACAACTAAAACACAAGCTTCATTAAGCAATTGCTTCAACCCCAGACTGTGAGGATCGACAGTAACACATATTTATTTTCATTATTATCTGTGTGGTCAGACCTTAATCAAGTAGTTAATACTTAAAAATTCTTCATTAGTAACACAAACATCATTATATATTGCTACACATTAAGGTACATCAGAAATGCCTTTAATATAAATTCATATATTCACATTTAAAGGCATATGAACTTATAATTTTCATTTCCAGCAGTAACTTTTGCATGCTGTATTGTTATGCCTATGACCTTCATCTTTGGCATTTATGAACTTCAAAGAGAAATATACCTATGTGGATGTGGCAGATGATGACTCTTCAGTTTCTAATATTGTTTCCACACAGGAACAAAACTACAGGCTGAATAATCTGATCCCACATCCTCTTGTCTTGTCATTATGTAAATGTAAATGTCATTATAGTGAAATTATATTTCTGAAAAGTGAGAATTACTAAGAATGTATTGTTTTTAAATCGTCATCTAAAAATGAGTCAGAGGATGTGGTTTATAAGAACTTCTGGTCTGCTTTGTTACGTGGCACTTAAGGAAAAAACACAGTACCTGTTTAGAAAATAAAAGCAGGAAAGCATATTACTTTTATTTTGATCAAATAATGATTCTTTGACAAATGAATCATTTCAATACTCTCTAATCTGGCTATTTCTGCAGGTACAGTACAATGGCCCAAAGACACTGAAAACCCTATTTCCTTAAACCAGTTAAGTTTAAAAAGTAATGAACGTTTTATCTGAGTGCACAAAGAAGAAAACATTTCTTTATATTAAACATCTGAAGTGGATCAAAACCTTTCATCAAAGTTGTCCTAAAACCAAAACCAAAATGTCTTAGGACGACTTTTATTCACTTTTTCTGATCCACTTCAAATGTCAAAAGCAAAGCATGCTCCAAAAATGAAGTCTCCTGAAACTCGCTCAGTTTGAGTTCTACTTAATGTAGTTAAGAAGAACTCAATCAGTTATTGAATTAATGCTAATATGTTTTCTATTTATATTGTTATATTTGTGTAACGTGAGTATTAATATTTGAGTAAAACTTGTTTTATTTAGTAAACTTAAATGTTGGTTGCAGAACCTCCCATCTTGCGTTGCCGTTGCGTAAAAGCAAATGTGTTATAAAATAAAAAATAAATAAATAAAATTATTAATTAAAATATGTTATAAAATAAATATCTGCACATCCTCTGGATTTAATTATTGATATCCCTAATTTGATACACTTGTAATTTCATTAGACAACACAGTGACCATCATTTTTCACTCTGACAGACATGTGGGTTGACATATTGTGGTGAAAAACACTACAGTGTCTTGTCTCTCTGATGCAGTGATCTGGCAGAATAATGTACCATGTGACAATAGGAAGTGCTGCAGTTGGAAAGTCCCATAAATTATCAAATGAAATTGTTCCACTGATCATCACAAGTATATTTACCTACGGCTTACACATTAACTGACTGCTGAGAGTTGCGATGACTTTAGAGATAAAAGACAAATTAAAAAATAAATAAATAAAAATAAAATGTTACAAATTTGTAACTTCATTTCATATAGTTTTAATAAATAAATATATATTTTTTAAAAGTTACATTCCCAACAGTTTCAACTGTACCATTTGTTGTGGAAATTCCCAATCTGACTTCACCACAGACAATTCAATGAACTACCAGTTAATATAATAACTAAAGTATCTCGAGCTAATTACATGAATTTCCCAAATACTTACAATACAATACTTCCCTGAAGTATGGTGACGGCGTCCCGTCAAGAAGCTACTATCACTACCTCAATCACACATGAGCACACAGGTCTTCAGCATCTATACACTCTCACCGCCCTGTGTGCGACACAGGATCTTTAACACTAACTCTGAGTATTACAGCCTCAGCCCAAGGACGGCTCTATAGTCTGGAATCTTTAGTACTTCTATTCCTCAGCTTCGCAGCACCAGACACCTCTTTCAAGTTGCTCTTCTCAGGAATGAAAGTTTATTCATGGCCGGGAGCTCACTGGTCACAACAACCAAGAGAAACTCCCAGAACAGAAGGATTCATGCCTTGTAGTTGAGTAAATATCAATGTCACTCAAGTCTTCTTCACTGTACTGATCTGGTCATTGGTTTGTCATGTGACTTTTAGTTTTTACTGTTTTAAGCACTTTTTCTGGGTTAGTACACTGTAAAAAGTGATAATTTGACTTAACTTTAAAAAAAATTGAGGAAACGCCATGCCTTAATTTTTAAGTAAATGATAATTTAAAAAAAATAAGTTGAGTAAATTGTCAAGTTCACTTAACTTTAAAAAAAAAATTATTTACTTAATTTTAAGGCAATGGGTTTCCTCAATTTTTTTTAAGTTAAGTTAAAAACTTATCACTTTTTACAGTGTAGGAGTGCAATGAGAGGGTGATATGATCTCTTTGTCTTGACAGGAATACTAGGATCTTGTAACTGAACACACACCTCACACAGGCAGAGTAGCAGGTTTCTGGAACAGACAGAGGAACTCTGAGCTAAGCACACGAGGAGCTAAGCACTAAAAAGTGATACGTTGACTTAACTTAAAAAAAATTGAGGAAACCCATTGCCTTAAAATTATTAAGTAAATAATAATAGTAAAAGAAAAGTTAAGTGAACTTGACAGTTCACTTAAACTATTTTTCTTGATTACTATTTACTTAATTTTAAGGCAACAGGTTTCCTCAATTTTTTTTTAAGTTAAATCAACTTATCCCTTTTTACAGTGTCGGCACACGAGGAGCTAGGCAGCTGTGATATCATGAGCAATCCACTTCATATGAACGAGACCTGACAATGAGTGAGATAGAAGTGTGTGCTTAAAGGGATAGTTCACCCAAAAATGAAAATTCTGTCATCATTTACTCACCCTCAAGTAGTTCCAAACCTGTATTAATTTCTTTGTTCTGCTGAACACAAAGGAAGATATTTTGAAGAAGGTTTGTAACCAGGCTGTTTTGGGGCACCATTGACTTCCATAGTAGGAGAATAAAATACTATGGAAGTCAATGGTGCCCCAGAACTGCTCTGTTTCCCACATTCTTCAGAATATCTTCCTTTGTGTTCAACAGGACAAAGACATTGTTTGGAACTACTTGAGGGCGAGTAAATGATGACAGAATTTTCATTTTTGGGTGAACTATCCCTTTAAGTGCTGTGGCTAAGTGGCTGTGGTGATTGGGAACAGGTGCAGGTGCTCTTTGTGATGACATGGTGAGGAATGACAGACAGATCCGTGACACAATCACTGGCCACTGGATAGACAACAGTATAAAATGTAGGTATAACAGTAGGTATTAAACATATCAAATGTAACAGTAATCTAAACAAAAAGGACAAAGCATGTATTACTTTCTCCAGATCAGTGCCTGAGAAAACAGATTTCAGTGCGGTGATAGCCCTAAGCTGGAAGAAGGTTGTCACAACAGCATTAATCTGCTAATCAGTTTTAAAAGCTGAAACAGTTTTTACCAGCCAGATTTTGAAGATACACATCGGTGGAGCTGATGTTGGTTAAGTCAGTATAGGGCCAGAAATAGCAATCTGTTTTATTCTCATGTAATTGGAAAAGTTTTATGACATTCATCACTTCAGGCAATTAAAAAAAGTAATTAAAAGAATATATCTGTCAAATTTCAGATAAAGCTACCAGAAAAGAACTGATAAGTACATAAAAAGGAAGCTTACAAAGAAAATACTGCATTCCATAAGCCTAATGCAACGCACTTAATTTCCCATTTCCAGTGTAACAAATGAACCGGAGGTAATACAAGTCTGATCGTTAACAGTTTGGAATGTGATTATTTAATACATTCTATTTTACATAGGCTACAACTTAACTTAAAGTAGGTCATATGACATATTCAGTCTTAAGTGTCTACATCCTGTATACAAACAACAGCTTTGAAACTAAATAAATTGTAGATTTTTGGTCTTGAAACAGAACAAAAAAATCCCACCGATGAAACTGCAATTTACAATATCTGGACCAACTGCACACTCATTCTCACCTAAAGGTGCGGCCAAAATAGCGATATTGATAAAATACTTTTATACTGTTCGTGGCCAGTTTCTGCAAAAAAAATATATGTGCCTGTACTTATATTTGCCTGTGTTTCTTTTCTTTTTTATCGCTGAGAAATGTTTCGGGTAGGAGTGTAGGTGTTCCAAAATATCTATGACAGTAAAAAATAATTAGCTAACATTATAAAATCATTTCTAGTATTACAAATGCAAAGACATAAGCACGTCTTGTTCTGACTCACAAGGCAAACAACCGAAAGTAACGGAGAACTCTGTGCGTAGAGAAATGGCTGAATCCCGTGCGCGTCAAAAAATTAAGCAGATACTCCCTATTAAAATACATTATATTGAAAGTCGTGCTGAGTGACACGAAAAAAAAATTTAATCCGTGTTCATAAACACGAATCAATAGATTACATTTTTGCCGTGAGGCTGGGTTGGATATTTCAGCGAAATTTCACTTGCAAAAAAGTCCATTATTGTCCCTTGACATATGAGGAACTAGGCTACTCACACAAAACTCACTTTCAAATCAAGCAGCTTTCTGTTGGACAGCGAATTGAAAATGAGCGAAATCTGTGCGGTAGGCTACTTTACCCCTTAGTTTACCTAAAATTCCCAATCGCGCAGTTTCATGACTCAATTTCGCCCACGAAATTTCACCGAACAGCTGTAAATGTGAGTGGAAATTAAATCAGTGATTACATCATTTAAATATAGCCTATTGGGAACGGAGCCCGTTTCTGCCTTCAAGGCACTCGTGATACATGATAGCTACTGCCATAAAACACCTGGTCTGCAGCAATTGTCTACTTCAGCTTTTAAAATCCGGTTCTGTTGTGACTCTTGCTCTGGGATTGTTATAGGAAGGCATGATCCGTTTTAAACTTACAAACTTTCCAAAGTCCAGCACTTCAAAAAATGGCCAGCTGTCTGGGAAATAAGGAACTGAGCAACGAGGAGTTATAATTACACTGGAAGTTTTATTTCTGTTAAGACATATGGAATTTACATTTGGCCGATTTCATGTTGTTTACAAAGGAATAAATTTTTTGTCACACTTTATATTAGGTGGCCTTAACTACTATATACTAACATCAAAAAATAAGTACAATGTACTTTTTGTGTTCATATTGTATTGCAAAACACATTTGCTGCTATTGAGGTGAGATACGGGTAAGGTTTGGGACAGGTTTGGTGGTCTGGGTAGGTTTAAGGGTGGGTCAACAGTGTAACTATAAATGTAATTGCAGAAATTAATTACAGATGTAATTACATATAGGTATTTTTAAAAATATAAGTACAATGTAAAAACATGTATGTACACAATAAGTGCATTGTATCAAATTATTAATTCAAATGTAAGTACATAGTTAAGGCCACCTAATATAAAGTGGGACCTATATAATATTAAAGATCTTACCTCTGTAGAATATCTTGACATTTTTTGTCACATGACATAATGTAAAAACAATATAAAGGGGTTGGACAAAATAATATGAACACCCATTATTATAGGCGTTAATATCATTTGTGTAATATGCTACAGTGAAAAAACAAATGTTGTAATTATCTTTTATTTGTCTTTTCTTGTTCTCTAGGTTGCATATTGGTAGCGCAAGCTGTGTTCAGCAGTGTTTAGTACAAGTCATGGATAGAATGAGTGACTTGTCAGACTTCCAAACAGGCCAAATCATGGAGAACCTGTAACCTTAACAGCCCAATATTTTTGGTGTTTAAGAACAATATCTTTATGTTTTTGATTGTGTACAGCATGGCTTGATGAAATAGTGGGTGAAAACTGAAAGTGAATGATAGGAACTGCTGAAAACTAAGAAGGACTGTGTGCAAATAACACAGAACTACTGCAGCAAACTCAACAAAACTCAGTATTCACCTTGAAAATCCTGTTTTCAAAGGCGGACCACAGAGAACTTTACAAAGCCAACATCCACGAAAGAGCTGTAATTCCTAAAACTTTAATCACACCATTGCTAAAATGTGAAAATGATAGTGTCATAATCATAAAATCTTGGAGCACCAAGATCAACTTCAACATCTGGCCTGGTCAGACAAATCGCTTGACATATTCTCAAATTATTGTGTGTAGTTTTGGGGAGAAGAGTGCAATGCAGATAAGATTCTCTCCTCCAGCATCTCAAAAACTGTTGGAAGATGTTTTGATGGACAACTGGAGACAATTCAAAAGATGAATGAATTATTTCTAAGAAGGTTGGAAGTTGTAAAGCACTTTAATAAAACAATATTGTGCATTTCCCAGGTGTTAAAGTTATACATCCCACACTCTGTTATTTAAACACAACAATTTTATAATATTTTCAATTAATACCACCTAATAAGAATCACTACATCATATAACGCTACACATACCATAAAAGTACTAAAAAGTACTTCAGAAATCCCATAAAGATTATATTTGAATGCACAGTGACTGTGGAATGTTGTATTGTTGTGCATATGACAAATAAGCTTTGTTTACCCAAAGTGCCATTTCAACTGCTCTGAAAATCATTGGTCGTGTTATGAACTTACTAAAGTTGTGTCTGAGGATTTATGACTCATCCATTTCTAATATCACAACTGCAGACATACAAAAACAACAAAACCACAATGAGCTTAATGAACTCTGCACAACCTGACTTCCTCCTGAAAAAAAAGTCATTATATTTCATGCTTTATACTTTATTCAAGTGAAATTATTTAGAACAGAAATGATCACATCAGTCGTCATTAGTTTACTAAACCACTTTTTAAATTTTTAATTAATATATTATATTTTGTGAATGTGTTGGTTTTCTGATACCGCTACCATAGTGCACACGTGAAAAAATTTAGCCTGAAATGAATCATGCTATAAAAGAGGATGTGGTTTGCAAGAACTGTTTGTATTACTCTGTATGACTGTGTCAGTGCAATAAAGAAAAAAAAATACAGCACCTGTTTAGAAAATGTAAATGGCTGGTGCTGCAGGCTGACCATTTTCCAAGTGTGCACTGAAAAAACAAATAAGAAAATGTGGGGGGTGGGGGGGACATATACACTAGTTGGTTGTACATCACCTGTTAGATTACAGATTACAGTCCTTTAGTACATTTTTGCACACTCTTACAAATGAAGGTTTCATAAGGGGGTTTTCACATGAATGTAATAGAAGAACAGATTTTGGTTTCCCAAAGAAGCTTTCAGTGAACAGTTCTTAAAAATCTTAAGAATCTAAATATCTTTTACACTATATAGAACATTTTGTGCAATTCTTGGATGTTAAGGATTTTTGAGTGCTGAATTTTGATGTTGACATATTGTGACATTAGGAATTTCACTCGAATTATCAATGAAATGTGTCCAATGTGTGCATCAAAGGCAGATTTCCATATATTATGACTTCAACGTTATTTCTGATTTATTGCTAAAAGTTGAGATGACTTTAGAGTTAAATTAGTAGGTGTTGTAAAAACAGAAAATAAACATACTACAAATGTTCGGGGGAAAATACATTCTCAACAGTTTCAACTGTGCCAATCAAAAAAAAAAAAAAAATCCAAACTACATTTTTGCTAACTTCATTATATAAAAATGTGCAAAAAAGTGCTTATTTGTAGATTGTTGAACAACAAAATGCTGTAACACGATACAAACTTAAACCATAAAACAAAAGAAAACTAAGGAAAACAAAGATGTGGTTTTGAAGGTCAAAAGGAAAGAAGTTCACATTTGAAGTTCACATTTGTTTTATTCTGTGACATAAAATCCATCAGTAATACTCCTTGTGTGTTTTTTATGCTTTTACATGTCTTGATTGCCAACAAGTGGCTAAATGAGACTAGAGGTTATCAGGGACATTAAATTACACCAAACAAATAAACTCATCTACTCACTATAGTGCAAACTATTCAAACTCAAACTTTCAGGGAAAATGTTTTATTTTTATTTATTTTTTTTTATAAAGACTGTCAGAAGCTTACAGGAATGGTGACGCTGAAGGCATACAACCATGGATTAATTCGTTTATAGTCTATGTTTAGCTTTTTAATTCTGCTGGTTGTATTTAGGCTTCAGAAGCAGGCTTTATTTGTGAAGATCAAAACGTGAAGAAAACATGTAAGAATCATAAACGTTTGTAAATCACAGAACTTATTTTCTGCAATAATCCAAAGGCCAATGGAAAAATCCCATTGGGTGTTTGTGCAAGAAACCCGAGTGATGCGAACTTCTGGGTAGGCCTACAAAAAATATATCATCCCTCCCAGATTTTAAGATGCACATTGCTGAGGCTCAGTGTTGTTTTTGTTTCCTATAATAATCCAGTTGGGCTAAAAATGAAAATCTATCATTTGAAACTGTAAAATTTTAAGACACTAATTTCCAGGCAATAAAAAAGAATATCAAGATGGAATACTCATGAAGTTACAGTTGAGTAGCCTATTATCAGAATAACAGTGCCTTGACTCAATTTTCCATCTCCAGTGTAACAAATGAACTGGAGGTAAAGCTGCAATTTACAATCTGGCCGTTTTGGGAATGTCTTGTCCTTCAGATTCCTGAAGAGCTGTTCCACAAAGTGAAATCGCTCCTAATGCATGCACAGGCGGGGAGCCCATGAGCAACGAGCCAAAGAACCATAATAACATATGAAGCAATTGTCATGTATTCACCCCTCGACACTAAACTCCATCATCTTCTCCATAACTCTCAAACCATGGATGGACAGAGCTAGGGACACGGGTGATGACGGACACTGGCTCTGTTTCTTCTTCTGAACATTTTATTTCTGGTGAGACATCACATATAGAATTTACATTGGCCGCATGTTTGTATTGTGTTTCTTAAGCTTTCGAATAAGAAGAACAAACTCATCTGTAAAGCATTAGCTATAACCTCATACACTTAAATAATATTTTGGAAATCCTTTAGATAGCCTACCAGAGTCATCAGTCACATGGCTGCACAGGAGTCTCCAGACTTTTAGTAGTGGCCTCCACAGACATTCAAGAATGGTACCTAGTGTACAGTACAAATATTTTATCCTTCAACCAGGTGCCTCCAACTAGCAAAGCAAAGCTTGAAGAAGGTCGCACATTGGACGAGAAGTTTCTGTGAGTTTTCTGAGTCTCTGTACGCCGAGACACCATGGAGACTGTTCAAAATCTTGCCGAACCACTTCTACATTTAAATTACAGTAAAACATAAAAAACACAACCAGCCAGACGCTATAAAAAAAAAAGTGCGCGCACATTACCAAGATTACGGTAATTTCAGCGAAAGAACAAAGAAGAGAGAGAGAGACTGCTTTCAGGGCGTTTTTCTTTGAGTTGACCAGCAAACTGTGAGATAATATAAAAAGATGTCATATCTCGTCATCTTAAAACATGACAGATCTTCACTTTATGAATTGATAGTCTTTTAAGCCATCAGATTTAATAATAGGCTGAATCTAAAAGCATTAAGTAAATACAGCAGTGATTATTTCTAAATCAGCGATGAAATAACATTCAGATTTTCAGTCGTTCAACTATTTTATTTATAAATACAGGGACAGCCCTGACAGGTTTCTGTGTACGTCTCTCTCTGTATGTGCGCGAGGGTCTGTGCCTGCTTGCAAAGAAAGAAAGAATAGATCTAAAACTCGATCCCTAACCTCAAACCTAACCTCAGAAACCTATAAAAAAAATCACTAACCCTAACCCATGAGCAGCAACGACCCAAAGGACCATTATAACGTGAAGCAATAATCATGTAAACTGCATCATCTCCATTCTCAAACCATGGATGGACAGAGCTACACTGTAAAAAATGATTCCGCATTTTTGTTCTTTCAACTTAATTTTGTAAGTTGATACAACTTGTAGTTTCTGAATTTGTTAATTCAACTTAACATATTAAGTTTTCACTGTCTCAACTAGTCTGTAAGTTGACTTAACTAGAGTATGTGTCGGCTCAACTTATAAACATAAGTAAGTATGATAAGTAAGGTTAGCATATAAGTTCTCATTATTTATCGCGAGATCACATAAAGCGCGAAACAGGTTTCATTCATCGGCCTCGGATCGGCCATGTCGGAGAGTTAATCAGCAGATGATTTAATTCTTCCATCATCATCAAATCTGGTAAGTAAATATTTGTTCATATTAGTGTAATAACTTGTAAAATAACATATATGAAGTAATCATCCATGTATTGTTTACAGTATTGACGTTTCTATATCACATTGGACCGCTGCTAATCCAGTTTGGCCAGTTATGTAGTTGACAGTCAGCTAACTAAAAATCTATAAAACTCGTCAACTATTACTTCTATTACTTCTTTTTTTTTTTTTAAACGTAGGCTACACTATTTCATTAAGTTACCAAAAAGGCGGGGGTGACTAGACTTCATATGGAGGATATTTCGATCCTCTCATATTTTTTTAATCTAATTTGCATAATCACAATATGCGAAGTAATGTGGAAATATTTCAGTGGGGGGTTTTTTATGTGAGAGAGACTGTGATATATGGATTTGTGGCGTAGAAAATGACTCGCGTTCATGTTCACTCTCGTGTTCAAGTTCTTTGCGCCAAAATCAGCGAGTCTAATCACCATACAGACAAAGCAGCGTCGACGCGTGAGTAACACAACGAGCTGACAAATATAATGTCATTTAATGTAAAACTGTGAGTGGTGCGGCAGGATTATCAGACTCCTCGGGTGTTCGAGCTGGATGCTCCATAACTGAAAAGTTGTTGTACAGCTGTCTAGTTTTACTACTTAAATGTCGAACTTGTTTAAAAGACTGGTCAGTTATGTTCAGTTTATTGTGGGTGGTTATGTAATTATAGCAACCGCTCCACCATCGCCGTGTTTTTCCAAGAACTATAGTGAAATGCTTAATATACAAGCTGTGTCCATACAATTCGCCTAACTATCCTGTTCCCAAAAAATCATTTAACGTTACTCTCTTATTAATGCTTCTGCGTGTGTACAGTTAGCAGAAAAGTTGTCAAACTTGTCAGAACTGCATCTTTAATGGACAGCTCTGTTGCTTGGATATATCCATCACCGTTTAAACTAGCCTGCCAATCATCTTATTACAGTTAACATTCTCCAAACTGTAGTTTATCAACAAATCTCTTGATATGTGTTTATTAATTTATCTTACTGTGAAATAAGGTTTTGGTCATACCATTCACCCCTACTATTTAGGGGGGATAGAAAAGTATAGTAGCAAAGATAGTAAAGTTTAGTAAAGCTTTATTTGTAGTAACAGTAATACAATATTTTTTTTGACTATGCAATATATTTTTTAATTAATTGCATGCCATTTAGCAACACCAGTTTCCCAGCTTTTATTAATAAATTCTAATGTTGTTGCTTACTGCAAGTGTCTCAGACAGCCGCCAAGCTAACACAGTAAGTAACGTTAAAAACCTAACATTCCACACACTCAAATGTAGTTTACTAAAGTTTAGTATGATTGTTTAGAGGAAATAAAACAGCTCTGTTACCTTACAATTTTGATTTGACAAATACATGTCAATAAATTTATATCAATAAACTTGGTGAGAAACTATTACTCTAGTTCTAGTACTCAAATCTTGATTTGTGTACTCTGTTTATTAAATGTTGGTTGACTTCATTTTTCTTTTCTTCATAGAATTACTTCAGGCAGTGCCACAAGTAGTGTGGGGCATTTGCCCTTGACCAATGAAGTGGAGCTGCAAGTTCTGCTATTTCACAACAACCAATCAACGCATTGTCATAAGACACTACAAACTGAAGCACTGCCATCACGCAAGTAATTGTCCGCTTCCTTGCATCTATAAAGACTGTGTGTGTTCATTTAGAACTGAGTTTGCTCTAAAAAAACATTTGGCCAGGAACCATAAACAATCTGTCCGGCTCTGTGCTGCAGCCTTTACGTTGAACTGTGATCTTTGTGCTTTCTCTGAGACCTGTGGCATTACTCAATATTTCACACACTTAAAGACTCATCTCCTAAACAGAGAGAGTGTGAAATGTCCTTTTCAAAACTGTAGCTTTCAGTCTAGAGTATATAGTACATTTCATGCTCATAAGAGTAAAAAACATCAGCAGTGTGGAGTAAAAAATCTTCGTACAGACATTTATCAAGCTTGCACTCCAGATCTTCCAGACTCTGAAAATACTGCTTTTGAAGAAAATTCAACAAATTTGGATGATCTGGACCTCCCAGCATCTCCGTTATCTTTATTGTGTGATGAAAATGTGCAAGATTTACTACATTGCAAACTAGCATCATTCTTTCTTCGGCTGCAAACAGTTCTTCATGTTTCCAAAGCAGCAACCCAGGAAATTGTAAATGAACTTGCCAGCATTTTCGCAGTTGCAGAAGAGTTTGCACCAAAAATAATTGAAGATGTTTTGAGCAAGCACAACTGTGCAGTAAGTGATACAGTTATCAGTGCCATAAAAGAGATAATTTTGAAAGCAAATCCATTCAGTTCTCTGACAAAGAGTGGCCCTTTTAGCACAGAATACAAAAGGAACATTTTTTACAAGGAACACTTTAAAGTGATTGAGCCTGTTGAATATGTTCTAGATGCATCATCTTCAAGAAAGTGTGTTTATATTCCTATTTTGCAAACATTGTCAGAACTGTTAAACCGTAATGATGTTCTAGATAAAGTTTTGCAGACAGAAGACAGGGAATATTTTCCAGAGTGGGCCCAGTTTAAGTCATACAGGGACGGCCTATATTGTAAAGAGAATCAGTTGCTTTCTTCAGAAGATCTAAGTATAGCTTTGGGATTGTACATAGATGATTTTGAAGTATGTAATCCATTAGGGACCTCTAGAAAGAAACACAAGATCTGTGCAGTTTATTGGGTGCTTTCAAATTTACCAATTCGTTATAGGTCATCTGTTCAATCTATATATCTAGCATGCCTTTCCTACAGCAGTGATGTGAAAAAATATGGCTACAGTGCCATTCTTGAGCCGTTGCTGAAAGACATAGAAGTACTAGAAAAACAAGGAATATATGTTCAAAAACTGGGAGACAATATTAGAGGTACTGTACTGTATGTGTCTGCGGACAATTTGGGTGCGCATTCATTTGCTGGCTTTCAGGAAAACTTCAATGTGGATAAATTTTGTAGATTTTGCTTGGCCAGCCGCTCAGAAATTAACATTCATGAAGTGAGCGATGGTGTGTTTCCACTCAGAACAACCGAAGCTCATGAAAACATCCTTCTGGAATTAAAGGGGACAGATTTGGTTTCTGTGGACGGTGTAAAACGTGACTGTGTACTTAACAGACTCTCTCATTTTCACACAATACAAGGATTCCCCCCAGATTTCATGCATGATGTATTAGAAGGGGTAGTACCAAAGGAACTGTGTTTATGCCTTAAATATTTCATTTCCAAACATTATTTTACTTTGGATGATCTCAACTTAATTATTCAGTCTTTTCCTTTTAAATATTTGGATAAAATTAACAGACCACAACAAATTCCAAAATCTTTTGCAATAAAACGCTCTATAGGGGGTAACTGCCATGAAAACTGGACTTTATTGCGATTCTTGCCATTGATGATTGGTGACAAAGTACCAGAGAATGACAAAACTTGGCAAATTGTTTTGGAACTGAAAGACATTCTTGAACTTTTGACATGTGGACATTTTTCAGAAGAGACATTGCACTACTTGGAGTTCAAAATCTCATCTCATAGGTGCTTGTTAAAAGAGGTCTTTCCTGACTTCAGTCTTTTACCAAAACATCATTTTCTTGAACATTACCCTGAGCTTGTTCGTAGATTTGGACCACTGGTGGATTTCTGGACCATTCGCTTTGAAGCCAAGCACAGCTGTTTTAAAAGAGTGGTTCATGATGTTCGGAATTTTAAAAATATCTTACTCACTCTTGCTACAAAGCATCAGCTTACATTAGCTTATTGTCTTGACCTACCCAGTCTTTTTAAACCTGACTTGGAAGTTGGGCATGTTGCTTTTGTTTCTGTGGACACTCTGGAGCACTCTATGAAACAGGCTATAGAGGACAAATTTCCAAATATCACCACGGTATCTCTTGCAAGTCATGCATCTCTCCATGGGACTAAGTACGCAGAAGGAATGTTCCTGTCTGTGGGACACACAAGTGGACTGCCTGACTTTGCCAAGTTGGTTAAGATTTTGATTATGTCCAACAGAGTGTCATTCATCATTGAACCTTACATTGCATGGTTCATTGAGCACTTAAGGTGTTATGAACTGGAAAGAAGACTTGCCCCTGAACTAAAGATTGTGGAACCACATGAACTAAATGGACATCACCCCTTCTACCCATACATGCGAGCAGGCAAATTAATGGTGGTGCCAAAGACCTTCCTTCTTTATTAGGGTAAAGTATGGTTGTACATGCCCTGAATTCTTCTTCTTTTTGAATTCTTGAATTTATCTTAAATGGCCAAATACACAAAAATTCATGTCAAAATTCCTTTTTTGTGAGAATTCACATAAACACAGATGATTATGACTTAAGTGGACTAAACAGTTCAGAAAGAAGGTGTAGATGCAACAATATATTGGATCCATTTAGCACTTGGAACGGAGCGGGTCTATTAGGCTGCTGTCACTTTGTGTGCTTAAAGGGTTAGTTCACCCAAAAATGAAAATTGTGACATTAACTACTCACCCTCATGTCGTTCCAAACCCGGAAAACAAATTAGGATGTTTTTGATGAAATCTGAGAGCTTTCTGACCCTTCATAGACAGCAACGGTACTACCGTGTTCAAGGTCCAGAAAGGTAGTAAGGACAAATTAATTTGTGTTCTGAAGATGAACGAAGGTCTTACAAGTTTGGAATGACATGAGGATGAGTAATTAAAGACAGAATTTTCATTTTTGTGCGAACACCCTTTAAATTTTAATAAAGCAACAAAAGACAAAGGGAAAATCATTCACTGCTCTTGACTGAATATCGTATTTGACTTTAATAAGAATCAGTGTATATTGATATGTTATAAATTAAACATATACAGTTTGTAATATTAGGCCTATGAAAACAAATATAGCAAGTGTATCTATGTAGGCTTTTATTTATTACTTGTTATAGCCATAATATTACTTCAGATGTAGAAATTTTGAATGTAGTGAATACTTTACTGCTTCCTCTTATTTAGGCTGAACCTGTTTATGTTTGTTAGCACTTCTACTAAATACAAATTATTTATGTACTACTTTATTAACACTGTTTGAGGTGTCTGATTGCCTTTCTCCGAATTACTTTCTTTGCAGGTCGTAAAGGTTCCACTACAACTTCAAAATGCTTCTTCGAGTGATCATCTCTGAACGGGACATTCAAAAAATGACACTTGACACTGTCCCTGACACAGTCCATGGTCTCAAAGAGGTGCTGAGAAGCAAACTGCAGCTAAGAGACTGTTTTGATCTTCAGTATGAGGATCATGATTTTAATGATTTTTGCAACCTTACATCTGTAACTGATTTGCCCAAGGACAGGGCGACGCTGAAAATCCTGTTCAGTTCCTCTGAAACATTTTCAGACTCAAGTTTGGACACTGCAGTATTGCCTGTATCACAGTCTCCATCAACATCGACTCAAGTCAGCAGCTGTGTCTCAGAGATAAAACATAGTCGTTCACATCCATGGCCTGCTGTCTTTACTATTCCCACCTTCTCATATGATGTTGAGCTGAGACTAAAGAATGGTAACGAGGCTTACAGTAGAGATGGAACTCTTCTGAAAATGTCTCGAGACATGCAGACAGAAGTACTGGATAAACTTGCTGAAGCAGTGTTTGGTTACAAAGCCTACCCAGACAAAGAGGAAATCAAAAGTGTGGCCATTGCACTTGTTGAAAAACACCCTTGTCTGAAAGAAAGGGGATCCGCAGCTGGGTGGTATGGTTGGAAATTAAGTTTGACGTGGAAGATGGGAAACTACAGGTCAAAACTAAGAGATGCAGGTTGTAAAGAACTCAAAGTGAATTCTGCAAAGAGAGGTCCAGAGGGATTCCAAGGACAACGAAACAAAGTGAAGAAGCCAAAAAGGTCTGAAACAAACTTTCTCCCAGATCTCCCTTCAGGAAAAGACCAGAAAACACTGGAGCAGGAAAGGGAACTGATGTGCCAGGAGATGAAAAAGAGAAGTCCAGACATGAGTTTTGTGGATGCAGCCATGAGCAGCACATATTCTCTCCGGAGACAGGAGATAGTTGAAAATGAGCCTCCAGTATCTGAAATGAAAAAGAGGTGGCCGGCTCTTTTTTGTGAGAGACAGGTAAAGTCCCTCACTGCTGAAAATGTGTAATATGTAAAAAATATGTAGATATATTTTTTTGCAGTGTTGTATAACATGTTGCTGTTATGTTTGTCATTTGATGTAATTACTTTAGATCAATGCAGAATTCAACAGGCTAATGTCGCTGGACCTGAGCAAGCCCTTTTATGAGAGTCTTGACCGGCATCTACCAAAACTGCTGTGTCTGTACCGTTCAAAGTGGTGTGCTGACATTGCAGAAATGAGGACCATAATGGACAGCCTAGATAAAAATGTAAGTACATATATTTCTACTGTACTTTTTCTGTAAATATTATGGGCATTTCCTTTGTTGCAATTCCTCTTGTCCTGCATATTTTTTATTAGTGCTGCAAAATATTGAAGAAAAAGGTGATATGCCATTTGTTAATGCAGAAGTATTTAAAGGGTTAGTTCACCCAAAAATGAAAATCAGCCCATGATTTACTCACCCTCAAGCCATACTAGGTGTATATGATGTTCTTCTTTCAGATGAACACAATCAGAGTGAGAAAAAAAAAAAAGTGCATCCATTCATCATAAAAGTGCTCCATGCGGCTCCGGGGGGTTCATAAAGGCCTTCTGAAGCGAAGCTATGAGTTTGTGTAAGAAAAATATTTCTCTTACACAAACTCATCACTTTGCTTTTTTCTTTTTCTGAACACAAATTAAGATGTTTGATGAAATCCACAACCTTTCTGACTCCTCCATAGAGAGCAATGTAATTACCAGGTTCAAGGCCCAGAAAGGTAGTAAGGACATCTATAAAATAGTGTGGCATCAGTGGTTCAACCTTAACTTAATGAAGCTACGAGAATACTTTATGTGTGCAAATAAAACTAAAATAATGACTTCATTCAACAATTTCTTCTCTTCCTTGTCAGTTGACGTGCGCTCACAAGAGTACCACAACACGTGCATGTGTCGTGGCAGTCTTGTAATCACGTGTCAAAGACTGACATGGAAGAGCAGAAATTGTTGAATAAAGTCGTTTTTTTTGTTTTCTTTGCACACAAAAAGTATTCTCATAGCTTAACAACATTACGCTTGAACCACTGGTGTCACATGGACTCATTTAACGATGTCCTTACTACCTTTCTGGGCCTTGAACGTAGTAGTTCGTAGTAGGGTCGGAAAGCTCTCGGATTTCATCAAAAATATCATAATTTGTGTCCTAAAGATGAACGAAGGAAAAAAACTAAAACTAAATAAAAACTGAAACCGGCTTCAATGCAACAGGCCTCAAGCCAGTAAATCAACTTCTAATAACAGTATAAGTAAACTTTTTTTCTTTTTCTTTGGCGGAGGCATCAAATCAACGAAAGAGGGTTGCAGTACTGCAGGGGCTGCCATGGTTCATGCGCGAGAATCCATCGCAATTCATAAAGATCTGTGAGGTATGTGGAAAGTAAGGTAGTTGTTGTTAATGTATTATTTCTAACTATGTGGATGGAGAATGTGTGAAATTAAATATTGCAGAGGCTAGGGCTAGGTTATAGGACTCTTTGGACTGTACTTGTTTCCCTTGGGGACATCTTAAAAATTAATTAGCATGGACTCTCAGTGATAACCCATGCATTTGGATGATGATGATGATTTATTCACAATGGAGGAGCAAGTTCTGGGGGAAAAAACAATCACATACTAGCCCTTGTAAATGTTGAAATGTTCTTGCATCCCCATGAAAAACAATTACTGTCTAAATAAAGTTAATGATTGAGAGATATTCTCAAAGTGATTTAAATGGTTATTTGAGCACTACTTGTCTTGAAAGACATGTTAGTAGCACTTTACAAAAAGGTATGATTTGTTGACTTAAGGTAATTAAGACTTGGTGTACTCATGTTGTGTTTAAGTCTTTGAATGCGAAAGCACATTTTGAAGTGTGACATTTTTTTTAATACAGCACACAGATTCTGAAGAAGATATGATCAGGGGCATGACTCTTGGAATCATCACAGTGGTGGAAGATGTGACAGACCCCATTCCATGCAACTCTAGTGATGTGGCCCTTGTAATCGAGGAAGAAGTTGTTCTGCGAGGACTTGGTGACATACCAAATGCGTATGTGAACATGATGGGATTGCTTTATGCTCTCAACATAAACTACCCAAAAAACCTCAGATACACTTTTGAGGTGATTCAGAGGCTGTTGATGGACATTGGAGCTGATACCTGCAGTGCAAGAGTGCACTCCCTTAAAAATACATTGTTGAATTAAAGATGTTGTTGAGGTAAGGTGTTATGTATTTCTACCAAGAGCCTGTGTTTGTTTTTGTTTTGTTTTTAATTCATGTTTTTATATGGCCTCATATCCATGTTCATTGGTTAACTTCATTGGCCAAAACATATATTAAGATTTAATGTGTTTTAAAGTTATTTCACAGTTAAAGGGGTATTGTTAGTGTGAAAAGTGTTAGTTTACCCAAAATGAAAATTCTTTTGTTAGATACTCAACCTCATGTTGCTCCAAACCTAAAAGCTTGGTTTATCCTTGAAATAGAAATGAAGATCTTTTTAATGAAATCTGTGAGTTTTCTGTCCCTCCTTTGACAGCCTACGCAACTAGCACTTTCAAGGTCCAGAAAGATAGTAAAAAGATATCCTTAAAGCAATCCAAGTGACTCCAGTGGTTTATATATTTGTTTACATGCAACAGTGTCTGCTTTTGCGTCCACACAAGAAGCATGTGCTGTTATGTTCTTGTTAACATGCGATGGAGAAAACTATTTAATAAATAATTACGTCTTTTCTGGACCTCGAATGTGCTTGTTGCGTAGGCTGTCAAAGGAGGGACAGAAAGCTCACAGATTTCATTACAAATATCTTCATTTGTCTTCCAACAAAGGAAAGTCTTAACAGTTATTGGATGGCATAAGGGTGAGCAATTAACAATGGTACAAAGTGTGAACTGACACTTAAAGTTTTCACATGAATACACTTTCCATGCATTCAAATAAATGTTCACCTTTAAACTTTATGCAATTGCAATACCATTTTATTTGACAGATTTATTATTGTTTTATTTGAGAAATTATTTTTCTGTAATTTAGTTTTTAGTTTGTATTTACAAATATTCAGAATTGTGAACTGGATTTCTACTACTAGCTGTATTTTACTGTTAAAAAGTAGTTTCTGTGTTTTTTCTGTTTTTTTTTCTTTGAATATGTTAATGTTGTCCTTAACATTTATTGATTTGAAAGGGACAATAAAATCGTTTATATGGAAAAATCTGTTATTTATTTGGTTGAATGTGCTATTGCAAGTTGAGAAAATATGCCAAATTAAGTTCAATGAACAGATATTTTAGTACAGATAACTTGACAATGTAAGTTATAGTATTCCAACTAAACTTTGCAAGTCCAGGTTACTTGAAATAAGTTGTTGGTTCAACTATTTTAACTATGTCAACTAAACTTTTTAAGTTGAAAATACTTAGTAGATTAAGTAAATAAAACTTAACTGAGTCAAAGCAAAAAGACAACTAGAAAATGTAAGTTGAGTGAACGAATTTTTTTTTACAGTGTAGGGACATTGTTTCTGATCTTTTTAAAGTTTTATTTCTGGTAAGACAAATAGAATTTACTTTAGCTAGGCATGCTTTCATTGTGTTTCTTAAGTTTTTGAATAACAAGGACAAACTCTGCAAGTTAACTGATCTGTAAAATAGGCCTATTATAAGCCTTATAGAAAGATGGAACGTGCTTTAATAAAAAACGCGCGCGCGTTTTGTGACAAATGAGGACATACATTTGTATAGTGTATTGAAAATCTGAAATAGCACATACAGTTTGTACAGTATAAAAACCATTACGCCTATGGGATGTCCCCACTTTTCACAAAAACAAACGTGTGTGTGTGTGTGTGTGTGTGTGTGAGAGAGAGAGAGAGAGAGAGAGAGAGAGAGAGAGAGAGAGAGAGAGAGAGAGAGAGAGAGAGAGAGAATAGCGCAACAGGTTGTTTCGCAGGATTGAGCACGCGTCTTGGTCACCTATTTGCAAGGGCGTAGGTTTGCTTTTGACATTGGTGGGGACATAATAGAATCCTCCTTACTGTAAATGTACATAATGACTTCATCCTAGGCTGGAAGATTGTATGTTGTGCATCTTTCAGCTCGACATTCTTTCTGTCTGTATGCATTATAGAGAGCTAATAATAGCCATAGATTGCGCTTTCACTTTGCGTTTGCTCTGTTTTGTAAAACAACTTTGTTGATTCCTGAAGTGAACTTTTCTATTAACTGTTTTGGACGGCTGTCTTGAACTTGGTGCGATGTGAGCGTTAGACGCGGCGCTGCCTTTCATTCTTATTACTCCGTCCATGTATTAAATGCGCGTCCTTGAATGCGCGCAGTTTTCTAGCGTATTTACTTCAGCTTATCAGGTAATATCAATGGTATGACTATGACATATTTCAGATGCATCCGAAATTACAAAACATATAGCGCCGCTACGGTTTCTGGGCCCCCTGGACAGCATTCACTCTGGCTAATTGTTTGATCAAAATTATTGCTAGGGACAATTTGGTAGTCGCTGGATATCGGTATGGACATGCATTTGTATTGCAGTGTTTTTCTATCGGGTTAATAGTAGCCTATTTATTATCTCCTGGATCTAAAACCCGACCCCTACCTAACCCTCTATTAACATCACTAGATTTACATAGAAAGCTAATTTGCACGGTTTATGAGCTTTTTAGCGAAGACACGTAAAATGTCCTCACTTTTCGTGATATTTCACTATGTTAATGAAGACATTCGTCCCTCGGACAAGCCTATACCTAAATCAAGTAAACACTTTAAAGTAAATCAAAACCAGTTAAAAAGTTATCAACACATTCCGGTGACCGGTAGGCTACCACGAGCTACTATTTATTTTAGTTGCAATATTATTTTGACTTTGGCATTCCAAATATAGCCTATATAAATGCGTTATAGCGGATAGAAAGTAGAAAAGAAATGCCAAGCCATCATGTCTATATGACTGCGTTTAAAAAGATACACAATTCTCACCTTCTTTATTCATTTCCATGTCAGTCTCTGGTTATTGTCTTTAGTAATTCTGGAACTTTAAATACAACAACAAACACGCTGCTGCAGATTTCCCTTGCCATGCACTAATAGTGCACATGATATAAGTGTCCGTTCTATTATGTGCATGCGAAAAGTTCAGCTATTGCGGGAAGCAGCCTTGTCATTTCTGCCATTTCTGACTCATAACAGTGACGATTCCTTACACAAAAATACGTCATATGCACTCATAAAAACTGTAAAGAAAGCCACAAACACAGCAAAGTACGAACAAAACTCATTTTTATTTTTCAGCAAATGCAGGACTGCAACATTTAACTAATCATTTAGATTGAGAAAAATATTTTGCGAACACAGACACTTCAAGTAAATCATTAAACTGATTAAACAATAAAATACATATTTAAAAAAAATTATACTACTTAAAAAAAAAAAAAAACACACACACACAATAATGAATACACTTGCAATGGACACTGCAAAATCAGGGCAGTGATTGCCGCTCCATCTCAGATCGACTTGGTCGGTGTCGTGTCATAGCTGTGTGGGCGGAGTCAGCGTTTCCCCCTCATTGGAAAAGCATGGTGTTGACCCAGAATGGTGTATATAAAATCATTTCTGCTGCTCAATAGAACACGATACGTCGAAAAACTGATCCGTATTGTGTCGGACTGTCTGTACGGTATCTGTGACTGGACAAACGACCCAACTGAATGGCCAGAGGTGTCGTTTCCCGATTCTTTTTGTTACCTGATTGAGTCTCCAGGCAAGAGACAGCTTACTACAAGCCTATACTTGACGGCTTGTGAAAGTAAACACTAGTCGTTTTGTTTTGCTTAATCCTAATAAAGTGTGTCGTGTCACACACACAAAATGGCACCATCCAAATAAGAACAAAATAAGAGGGATCATAACCATTGCATGCTATTTTTAATTAGTACTGTCCTGAATAAGCACTTTTTCATAACAGATATTTACACAGAACTTATAAAAATTACACTGAATTGATAAAAATGAAAATGTATAATTTATAAAAATGTTCAACAGTTTACATACACTTGATTCATTACCTGGATGACTCACAGCTGTTTTGATGTTTTGCGATAGTTTTTCATGAGTCTCTTGATTGTCCTGGACTGCAGGTTCTACAATCTACTTCCGCTTAAAGTCAGCATGAAATCAAAATTGAACATTGTTTATTATAAATAATGTATCCGTGCACTTCATTATTTTTTAAAAATTCATGTGCCTTTGTAATCTTTAATCAAAAATGTTAACTTCCCCTTCCCCTCAAAACGACTCATCTTCTCTTCTGGTCACATGCGATGGCGCAACGGCGGAGCCAGTTACGTAAGGGGTAAACTCTGAAGCTGACGATTCTTTCTTTTTTTTTTTTTTTTATTCAAAGAACAATAACATACAACATGTTATCAAGAAACAAAGTAAAATAAATAAAAGAAAAGAAAAAAGGAAAAGAAAAAAAGATAAGACAAATTACAACAAACAAAAGAGTTGCCAGGGGGAGGAAAGTGTTAAACATTAAAACAAAACAAAAACAAAATATACATATACATGTATGTGTATATATATATATATATATATATATATATATATATATATATATATATATATACACATATAAAATCAAATAAATATATTGTAAAATTCACAAACTTTTAAAGTTCTTACAGCTTTCTTATTCACAGAGTCTCTGATACTTTCAATATAAATACATATTTCAGTCAACAAAACCATAAAATTGGGGGGGGGGGGGGGGTTTGGTAAATTTACATTTATGAATGTGAAATTTGGTCAACAGAATAAGTAAGTTAATTAAGTAAAAGTACGGTTCCTCTTGGTCAGGGTAGTCAGTAAAGCCAAAAAGTACATTTTCCCATAAGAGTGAAGGTTTTAAACACTGAATATTTTCACTAATAAATTTTTGGATCTTACACCACAGTGTAACGGAGTATGTGTAAGGCAGTTTACTCATATTCATTACAAAAAGTACAATTTATATTTATTCCTTTTTTAAATTTTTGTAAATAATGATTTGCTGGATAAAATCTGTGAATGAGCTTATAAGAAATTTCTTTAATCTTATTTCTAAGATGATATTTCTGAGGTAACAACCACACTTTTCTCCTGCAAATCAGTTTTCCATTCAATGAGGAGACCCAGTGAGACAAAATATAAGGTACAGTAACAATTTCCCTTTGGAAAAGAGTACGAATAGCTCTATTATTACTCTTGGGGTATGATGAAAAACAAATTTTACCAACATAAGATAGAGTAAGGTCAAAAGACACTGAACCGGGAGAATGGTCTTTATCAATACCTCTAAATAGCATTTGTGTACCTGAAGGAATTGAACCAAAAACCATTGCAAATTCTTTTTGAGTAACTGGTATTTTATAATAAGAAAGAAATTCATCATAAGAAAAGAGTGTTCCTTCTTTATTATATAACTGACTAACCAATTTAATACCGTTGTCAAACCAGTTCTTTAAAAAAAAGAGATTTGTGTTTATAAAGCATGTTTCTGTTATTCCAGATGAAATAGCGATGCGGAGAAAAATTGTGCTTATATATTAATGACCAAGATAGGAGCACTTGTTTGTGGAATTTTATCTACAGTATATAGGCTACACCACAAAACAAAACTAAGACCACCAATATTTGAAAAAGCATAGTTAGGAATAAAATTCCAGACACAAGTGGGGTTTTTTAAGTGATACTTAATCTAATTTATCTTAAAGGTATGGTTCATTGTGGTGAAATCTAAGAAGTTAAGGCCACCATTCTCATATGTACTGAAGCTGATGAGTCACTTTATAGACCTTTTTCCTGAATAACCGATGAGTGGCGCCATGATGGATTTTAACTTCCGTTTGGGTGCTCTCGTGTTCCGGTCTCCATAGAAATCCAGTAGCCCCTCACTGCAGAAGAAAGATCCAGGGGGTGGGGTTGGATCCACATCCAGGGGGTGGAGATTGGTAGGTTTAGGGGTGGAGATGGGTATCTAGGGGTGGAGATGGGTAGGTTTAGGGATCAGGGGGCGGAGACAGGTAGGTTTAGGTAAATGTAAGGTGGGAGGAGTTGGATCTATATCCAACCACTCCCCCTGGATCTTGTGTTCTGCAATCCGTTAAAACGGGGTAAAAAAAAACTATAAAAATGTGCGGAGGGTTGCTGTGCTGTTGTTGGCTGCCACAGTAACGGCAGTAAGGAATTCTTTTAAAGTACTTGTTTAGGGTATCAGAAAATCTGTCTTGCCAGGCACTGTATACGTGTCGTGCAGCGCTTAAGTTAAAATACTGAGTGTGAAATAATAATAATATATGTTAAAATAATGTTTGCTCTTATCATTCTGTGTACAAAATCCCATGAACTTCACCTCGATTGCGAGCTGTATCACTCATCTGTTTTCAATGCAGCTTAACCTCGCGTCACTTCATGGCATCTTCCCACTCATTGAACTATGACCTTTACTGAAAAACAGACGGTCATTGCGACACTATAAAGTGATGAATCAATGGCGCCACATGATTTTTTAAAAATGACTTTCGGTTTCACAATAGGTGTGTTCGACTTCATGCAGCGCAGCACAGACCTATCGGCAAGAATAGCCGCTTGCAGTCGGGGGCGGAATTGAAAGCAAGACGTGAAGTCGGACTCTTTCTGCTCCCGGTAGTGATGCTCTGGCGGTGTTTGCATACTCTTATCACAGATGAAGTGAATAACATGCAATATTTGTCAAATGCACGGACGTTTCAGAAATGTTTTCATGAGCAACAGAAACACTTTTTATATACTGCTAAATACAGGGCCATCTGTTCAAGAATAAAGTTCAACATAAATGTACTATTTAAATACCAATAAGCCTTTATCAGTGTTTTTTTATTATTAAATGTGACTCATTATAACATTGTGACTATACAGTAAAAAAAAGCTTTTACTGTTCTAAAAACAGATTTGTGGGCAGTATTTTTTTTATTATTATGCAAAAATTATACAAAGGTTTGTACAAGCATATACAACTCACAACAACTACAAAAACAAATAAACATTCATAAGAATATGTAAAGTGAAACAATTCATGCCAGGGGTAATTTTACCTAATGTAGTACCACTTGTTTAATCTTTTTTTATAAAATGTTCAAAGTTTGGCTTAGCTTCCATTTTTTTACATGATTGTGATATTTTCCTAGTAAAATAATATTTGTAAGCTGTATTGGAATTGAAGATGTTAGAAACACAGGTCATTGTTGTCATGTGGTGAATTTGGCCGATTGTGAAACAGTTGTGTGGTCATCAGCGCTCCCGCAGTCGCTCTGGAGAAACTGCGCGAGCCGAGTCAGCCCAGTGTTAATTTTGGCAGGCATTTTTTATTTAGTCTTAGTTTTTATCTTGAGACGAAAATGCTTAATAGCCTTAGTCACATTTTAGTCACAATGTTAACAACATTTATTTTGGTAGCTGGAAGTGGAGCGTGCGCGAGAGAGAACACTTCTATCAGCGCGATTCCGCCGTCACTAACTTTAAGTTAAACGACAACGAACTGTGACCGGGAAAAATGGGACGTCTGGTCACTCTATCCCTAAAAAAAAAACCTTCAGGTGCTGAGGCCATTGTTTCAGATCGCTAGTTGGCGTTTTGATAGCCTATCCGTCCGCTGCGGCTTCCATACTGAGACTAGATATAAACGCTCCTCATAACTGACCACTAGAACTCAATGGACAGCAACTAATATAGGGCAGATAACGAGGGGCAGACAGGTGAACACAATGAAGGTGATTAACTAATAATTAGACAATGAACTAATGAGAACAGGAACAGAACCAAATATGGGCAAACAGGAAGGGAAAACAGGCAGAGACAAAACTAGAGTCCAGTGGGTTGTGACAGTTCGCCCCCCTCCCGGAAGACGTGGCTTCACGCCGTGGAGCAAATGGAGGGACGGTGGGGGACTTAGGAGGAAAAAGGAGTGGATGTGGGATGGTGACAGGGGACGGCGAAGGGCTGGCAGGAAGGCAGTCAGACAACACTGGAGGAGGTTCGGGTGGAGGACAGACACCCGGGAAGAGGACGACTAACAGAGTCCAGGGTGGAGATGGAGGTAGGAGCCAGGAGGGACTTGGAGCAGGAGGAGCCTGGCAGGACCCAGGCCACAGCCATAATGGCGGCCCAAGGTGGAGCCAACGGAGGGAGGAGCCATGGAGGAGGAATGGCTGCCAACTCCATGGGGCCGACGAATGGCGGCGAAGCAGGTGGTGGTAGAGCCCGAGGCGGTGACACAGAGCCGAAGAGCCAGGGTGATGCCGAGGATCCGGAGGGCCAAGGTGAAGCCGGAGGCGTCGGCGACTGAGGTGTAGGCGGGGATCCAGAAGGCCACGGCGGACCCGGAGCAACAGAGGACTGAGGTGAATCTGGAGGGAAGGAGGAGCCTGGCAGAGCCAGAGGGATGGAGTGACGAGGCAAAGCCAGAGGAGTGGAGTCCCGAGGCGGCGGATGGTCGACGACTGACCAAGGCGGAGCCGGAGGGACGAGGGAGCCCGGCGGAGTTAGTGGACTGATGGGCTCCGGTGGAGACGAGGGAGCTGGAAGCCATGGTGGAGCCGCTGGGTCGCAGGACCGAGGCGGAGTCTGGGCCTCGGAGGCTGAAGGCGGAGTCGAGGGATCCTCCAGACTTAACGCCAATGGAGCTGGAGATGGGCAGACCAGCGGCGAACCCGTGCCACAGATGGTGAGCTGAGAGTGAGCAGAGGGGCTGCCAGGATGCAGCAGTGGCAGGGATGATAGGAGGAGGCAGGACAGGGAGGGTGGGAAATCCGAGTAGCTAGGCAATTCAGGGTAGCTAGAGACTTCAGATGAAGGCGGAAGCAGAAAAGGCATGTCTGCATAAGTTTCCCAATCTATTAAGTCCTCAGAGTCCTGCGACTGCTCACCCTCAGCAGCGGTGCAGTGGGCGGGGCTTTCTTCAGCACCCTCACGCTCCACTGTAACTTCCACTGTCGCGTGCGATGTACCTGTACCTCGCACCTGATCGGACGGTCGATGAGGCTCTGGCTCCGGGGCAATCTCCAGCTCAGTTGCTCCTTCTTGCGATGGCTCGTGGGTTGCTATGGGCTCTGGCTCTCCGTCCGCGGTGGGCTCGGGCTGACGCTCCACGGCTCAGGATGATGGTGGGCTGGGCTCTGGGTCAGGAGTGGGGTTGGTGTCATCGTCCTCGAAGTCCATGGTTAGTGGGGATCCACAGGACACCAGCACCCACTCCACAAAGATAGCAAAATCTTCCCGTGGACCATCTACGGACAACCGCGCTCTGCACTCGTCGTTCAGGCTCGTTCGGTAGAATGTGCAGAGGCAGTAGTCCGGGTAATGAGAAAAGTTGGAGATTTCCACAAACAGTCTTGTATGGTCCTCGAGGGAAAGGCTCCTCTGCTCCAGCATGAGGAGGAGGCAGGCAGGGTCATTCATGACAAAAAAAAAAAAAAACTGACGAAAACAGGAAACAAAATGAGGGGAAACACGCTGCTATACTTTACTTTCGTTGAGTCAGTTATTCTGTCATGGTCTCTGTGCTGTGCACACACAATATTCACACGACGAAGAAGATTGAAGAGAATAATCCATTTAATATAATGCCAAGAAGAAGGAGTCCAACACACAGGGTAACATAAGCAATAACTGACCACTAGAACTCAATGGACAGCAACTAATATAAGGCAGATAACGAGGGGCAGACATGTGAACAATGAAGGTGATTAACTAATAATTAGACAATGAACTAATGAGAACAGGAACAGAACCAAATATGGGCAAACAGGAAGGGCAAACAGGCAGAGACAAAACTAGAGTCCAGTGGGTTGTGACACCAGTGCAGAGAAATTCCACCACAACTAACTGCAAACTGCCATTCAGATCTGCCTCCATTTTGTTAGCAACGCCCCAACTTCCAATGATCCAATCAATTCTCGAAGGATGAAATCAAGTCCCGCCCTCTCATTTCAGATTCCTTTTCACTCAGATAGACGTCACAGTAGCGAAAAAAAAGACAATCGCTACTTCCGTTTCATGCCGACTTTAAAGTGTTTTGGGAAATGCAGCCCAGAGCAGTTCAACTGCCTGCTGTTCTTCAGAAAAATCCTCCAAGTCCTGCAAATTCTTTGGTTTTTCAGCATCTTCTGCATATTTGGCCCCTGTCCAACAATGTCTTATGATTTTGAGATCCATCTTTTCACACTGAGGACAATTAAGGGACAATTATACAACTATAATAAAAGGTGAAAACATTCACTGATGCTCCAGAAGGAAACAATACATTAAGAGCTGGGGGTGTAAACTTTTTAACAGGATGATAATGATGAGTAAATCATATTTGTTCTTTTAGTACTGCCCTTCAGAACTACATAAAATACTTTTATTTTTTATACTTTTCAGATAAAATAAGGAGTTTAACCTGATCATCCAATTCAAATTGCACCCCTGCGTCTCTTAATGCATTGTGTTGCTTTCTTGAGCATCAGTAAATGTGTTTACCATTTGTAATAGTTATGTATGAGTCCCTCAATTGTCCTCAAATGTCCTACAGTCACTGCTGGAAAGGGTTCAAATCTGCAAAAGATGCTGGAAAACCTGAGAATGTCCAGGACCTTGAGGATTTTTCTGAAGAAAAGCGGGCATTTGAACTGCTCAGGACAAACAAAGGACTCGTGAAACACTATGACAAAACAAACACTGTTCCTTTTTTTTAAATCAGCTATAATTCTGACTTGCAGACTAAACATAAACATCTGTTAAATGAAATAGCTTCATCAGGCCAGTCCTAAATAATAAATAAATAACTTATTTTGTTTGATAACATTATGCATATTCTGCAATGTGATGTAAACTTTTGACCACAACCGTATGTATGTGTGAAACAGTGAGTACAGTAGGCTAATTTCAGTGAAATATCAATAGGCTACCCCTATCATCCTCTGCCATTGTCACAGATCAGCCAGGCTCCACCATAAGTCCGATCTCGTCTTTACGAAGTGGACTCTCATTACTCCTCGCCTACTACTTATCTTATTCTAACCTGTTTGTGTACTTCCCTCCAGTTATCTCCATTGCTGTTTCCCTGGATCCCCATCATCTGCTCCATTCCGTGGATCATCCGCTCTCTCCTCCTCCAGCAGTCTGGGGTGTGTGCTTCTCCTCAGCATCCACGAGTTCCTGGCAAGATACAAGCCACGTCAGTTTATCCTTTCTCCATAACATCCAGTATCCAAGACTCTACTCCCCTCTATTGACTCCTTACCCATTGCTGAATCCAATAAACATCACTTTGAGTTATAATCCTCTGTGTCCAGTCTGCTTCTCTAACAGCCATGTCCTTTCTATTTATTTTGTGGAAACTGTCACTGGTGGTTCTGTCACATTTGCACAGTCCTTCAGATGAATGGTTTGGTCTGGGAACAGAGGATCCCATGAAAAAATAAAATATAATAAAACAAATTTTTTCTAAATACATTGTACAGTTTTCATTGCTTAAGCACAAGAATGATGAAACATAACATGATAATACAAATGTAATGATAACAGGCAGCTATTTTGCTAGCTGAATTGTACAGCAATTCATGAGTTCTCACATGTACGGTGACCGGGAGGGGACATGTTCAGTTCACTTAGTTTTGTTGTGGTCACAAGATTATTTTGTCGAGGTAACGACATCTTTATGTCGTGGCCACCAGTGATGGGAATAACAGCGTTATAAATAAACGGCGTTATAAATAAACGGCGTTACTAACGGCGTTATTTTTTCAGTAACGAGTAATCAAACGAATTACTGTTCCTCCCGTTACAACGCCGTTACCGTTACTGACAATAAAATGTGGTGTTACTATATTATATTATTAGAATTTAATTTTTCAGTTCGTCTGAATGGATGCGCAGTGTAGCTGTATTTGACGTACCATAAACTCTAGTGTGAAGGTGCACGACTCGCCGTCGCTTTCTCTCACATACACGCACGCAAAGAAAGATAAAGAGCGAGAGAGTCTTTCATAACATGCAGAATTGACGCGCTACATGTAAACGATATTCTTTGTTGTATTTTCCTGTCAAAATAAACGAGTTCCTTTCTTCAGCTTTTAAGAACTGCCGGTTTTTCCGGTAGTGGGTGGAACTAATGCGCAAACGACAATCTCATTGGCTGGCGCTCACCTATTATCGTCCCTGTTTTGATTTCAGCAAATCAGTTCGAGCAAACGCAGACAACCTGATTAATATTCATGAACCCAGCAGCTCATTAATCCTTAGTGCGTTTTATTTTGATGACAAATAAATAAAGTTCTATCATCATATAATATTAAATTATCATAATATTATATTATAATGCTTGACTGACTGATACTAAGTGTCAGTAGATAAATAGTGTAGATTAATGTACAATGTTTTATAATAATAATTTATTCTTTTTAGTGTCCATTTCATTAATTTATCATATTTAACATTGGGGGCATCCAAAGTTATTTGACATTTGAACATTTTTTTAAAAAGTAACGCAATAGTTACTTTCCCTGGTAATTAGTTACTTTTATAATGATGTAACTCAGTTACTAACTCAGTTACTATTTGTGAGAAGCAACTAGTAACTATAACTAATTACTTTTTTAAAGTAACGTGCCCAACACTGGTGGCCACGCAATACAGTGATCAGCGAAAGTGATACGCCTAATACTCACAATAAAAATAAGGTCTTAATAGATCATAACAGTCTCGAAGGTAAGAAGTGGATTATCCTTCTTCTGAAATGTTTGTCTTTTCATCCTGAAGTATGAGGCAAATGTTGGATCACAATAAGGAACCAGTTTCCACAAATCCTTCACTCCATTGGGATGTTCTCTTTTATTATGGATGGCAAGGGGAGTGACTGTAGCATCAAGCGTGTTTTTCAATATTAAAACATGTATTTATACTGATTTCATCAGGCTCTGAAAATTCTTCAAAAAGAACACAACGAATGGCCTTCTCAGCTGCCATAGTTGCAACTCTTGCATCATCAGAACAGGGTGTTCAACACACCACCGTTTCCGTTTAATAAGCGTTTTGCACCGTTTCGTCGAGTTGTTTTTGCCCAGTTCTTCCACATTATCATGCAGCAGAATAATTATAGTCCTCTGCTGCTGCAGTTTAACGGATTCTTAAGGCATTCATTGCAACTACATTTCATCGTTTTTCATCAAACAAACAGACTAATGAATAGCTCAAAACTTTTTAAAAAATTTTATTAAACAATTAGCCATGTACAAACAACATAGCAACATCAGTAAATTTTTACATTAGAACATACAGAACAGGTGCATGAAGAAATACAAATATGTATACACATGTATATAAAAAATTTAAATAACATTTAAAAAAAAAAAAGTAAATATAAAAGGGGGCTATGGTTTTTCCTGTAAATCATATTCTTCTATAAAGGACAAAAGATTTATTGCATTTTTCTTTTTCATCACTTTGAGGGCTTTATGAATAGCTCGACACAACTCGTACCGGGGCACAGGGCTTTCTTCTGTGTAGACCAGTAGTAGGGGGGGGTCCGTGAAATGATTTGCTATAGCCTACCACATTTTACAGACTGCTGAAGTCGCTTTTTTATCATGATACATACTGTGATTTATTCCAAAGTGACTTATATGATGCATTTAAAGTCAAATAATCGAAATAAAGCCTTTTGTATTCGCTGTGGTTCATGTTTGTGGCATGAGCCGGACAGAATGCAACGCTTATTACTTTTTTTTTTCAAAACACACAAAAATGTCCTGCTCGCACTTGCCATTTTAAATGGCAGAGAATGATGACCTTAGTTTTTTTTTTTTTTTTGAAGCGGATTCATCTGTCATAAAATAATCCTATGCATCTCGTAGCGTATATGGCTATATTCCAAGCGTTCTGAGGGTATACTGTGGTGAGAAACAAACCAAAATGCCAAGTTATTACATTTTATGAAAATCTTGCATTGCAGTCCTGTGTGCAAGCGCATATCCTTTAAAGTTATCGATTATAATCAATTTTAATAAAACACAAGACTACATTATAAAACTCTAAGAGTAGGCTATTTAATATCTGTTATTCTCCGGTTGTCAGTCAGAATGACTCAAAATTCTTGCGTGAACGTTATTTGTATACCCAAGCCAATTTATTACTCTTTCCTTTAGTGTTTAAAATATTTATTTTGAAACAAAATTATTACTTAAACAAACAGACTTACTGGGCAGCAGGGTAGGCTATGACAGTCGTCATATCATACCTGGCCATGATCAGCTGATGCAAAGAATAGAATTTATCTCTACACAGAAGAAAGCCCTGTTTAGGCTCTGCCCTGGTATGAGTTGTGTCGAGCTATGCATTAGTCTGTTTGTTTGATGAAAAAAGACTAAATGTAGTTGCAATAAATACGTTAAGAAACTGTACAACTGCAGCAGCAGAGGACTATTATTCTGCTGCATGAAAACTGCAGAAGAACCGATTTGATCTTCGGCTGACCAATCGGCAGAAAGGGGAGTTTAATTCCTGCCCATGTGTAGAAATCGAATATTCAAGCTGTTATTCATTTTTCTATACCTGAACAAAAATGAAAATTTAAGCTGAACTCTTTTTTTGTTTTTTAGAACGAATGATACACGGATTGATATGTACTGAGTATTTATGCATTTTTAACCTAAATCACAGCAGTGTCCATCTGTAAAGGATGTACGCTGTCAAACATACACCACTGTCAGCCAATCATAGCAGTGGGCATTTACTACCGAGTCTACAATCCTCTACGCCTATTCAAACAAAGCTCTCTGATGAGGGGGGTTAAAAACAGAAAAATAGAAACAGAAAATAGCCTATTACTTCTAAATCATGTTTTTTTTATGTAAAAATCTTGATAACCTTAAAAGGGGAATTCTGAAAATGGTACAAATAAAAAAGGAAGTGCATGAAAATAAAAAAAAATAAAGTAAAAAAAAAAACATAATATTTGCCATTAGTAACTTTTCGCACCTTCAGTCAAATCTTCCACAAACTCAAGATGGGGGGCAGCAGGAGCACCAAATCTGTCCAGAACAGCAACTGGATCTCTCCACTTCACAAATGAACTGTTCAGAGTGATCTGTGAACCAATTCAACAGGTTCATCAAAAGAATGATTCTATCAGACATCATGGTCATGTCTTCAAATATACAAGGAGCGAGCAACCATATTTATGATATGTAGTGGCGCAAAGATACTCTGCTTTGACAAAGTAAGAAACTACTCCAATAAAGTATTTATTTATATTCAGCCTATGCATAATTTGGAAGCTTGATGCTTGAAGCTTTTTTTTTTTTAAGAAGAAATATTCTTTCTTACTGGTCTTAAAAATACTGTTGTTGAACTTTGGTATAAAAGGAACTTCACACTCTCAGCTGTGTGCTGTATATCAGCCCTGATATTCTTGCTTATTATGAATGAGGAATGAATGAGTGATTGACTGAATTCATTTGACATCAGAAATCTCAACACTGTGGGTCAAATTAAATCTTAGCGGCAACACCTGGCAGGGCTCCCTATTACCATTAAATTGATAAAATTATGCTCTAATGCTGCTTTGTATGGACCAAACCAAACGTAGGTCCAGAACTCCTTCTTCATACATGGAGCGAGAGCGACAGTAACTCTGCCCCACCAGTTCCTCTCTGGAATTTGCAACAGATGTGGCTGGGGCAACAATGATTTCAAGGGGGCCAATCCTCCATATTATAAATGCTAAACTTAAAGTCGTTTCTTAATCTTGATCCAAGTGTTCTGTAAGGGAAAAGAATGGAAAGGCCATTAGCATTATAAAATTTAACACTTCAACACAATAACATCAATCATTTAAAATGAAGAAATTCTTATGCAAATAATTTGATTCTGATCAAAGCCTGTCACATGTGTCTCACCTGTCCTGATAATACCTCCTCCTTCACCATAACTCCATGGTCGTACAGAGCTCACACCAGAAGATGGCGCCGTTTCTTCCACTGAGAGCTTAACGTCTGTTAACGCGTTATATAATCACATTACCTCTGGTCAGAACGTTTTCAGTGTGTTAATAATGAACTTTTATTATTTTTAATTTCTTAATAATATTAGTACACACCAGAGTTATCATGCACACAGCAGCACAGGAATCTCCCGGCTATTCTTAGATGCCACCATAAAAATCCAATAGCTGTGGTGAGAAATACTTAAATTAAGATAATTCTTAGAAAGCGAAACATCTGTGTAATCAAATATAAATCTGATCTTGATTTGCCATTTTACATGGTAATATACTCGCATCGATAAACAGTTGTGAAAACGTTATTTATTGTCATATCGAGTGCTTAAAAGTTTCTCTGATGATGCTTTAACGCCACTGTTAATGCATTTAAACATCTTGTATTGCATAAATTCGCTTGAAATGGCGATTATTAAAAGTTACGATTAATAATGTCGTCCATCTTGTTCAAAAACAGTGCAGGAAGAAGCAAATACACAGTCCGTGTGAGCAAGACATAGTTTGGCAATGCATATACGGCTAAAACAGAACAATTCTGACCTGTGTTGCGATTTTCCATATTGAATTCGATTCGTATTTGTTGTTTAAAGTTCGTTGTTTCGTTTCGTCTATGAGCACAACACGAAAGCATTCGGATTTCCCGCGGATCGCGAACGCCCCTCTCGGACGCTTCTGTTACATCAGGAGGAAGAGGCTGGACCAGATCGCCTCACATAATAAAACCCGCAACAAAACGAGCAGTTGGAGCGTATTTATACTGAAAACGAATATTTGTTCTGACTGAATTTCCGAAATATTAAACTTTAATTCATAGGCTACCTATTATTTAACCGAAGTTGATTTTGCGAATGCGACGTGTTATTTAAACATTATACGAGGTGCACATAACAAATTAAATATTTGTATTTAGTTTAACAGTCTAAACTAGATCATAGTAACCAATAAATTACTATAAATAACCCGAACTGCTGTGTGCTCGTAATGGCTGGAAGTACATTCTTTTTTGTTATAAAGATAAAAATGGAGGGAAACACTATAGTTTCATAAAAGCTACTTACCTTTTAAAGTTTTCCCCTCTCACTCCACTGTAAACCATCGCCTGACAGGAGGTCCGATGTTGTGCTAAAAAGGTTTAAAAACGTACGTTGCCATGTTTTTACAGGCATTTTCATAATCCGACAGAAGAGTATGTTCTTCTGCAGAGCTCTGTTACAGATTGCCAGCTGCGAGATATTACCGCGAAAATGACGTGCTCTTGCACTTTCTGTTTGAATCGCGCGCACACACTGGACAAACGGAAGTTTTTCCTTTTTTCCCGCGAACTGATCCTGTCCAACGTTTCTTTTTGTCTGGATCTACATTTTTTGCCCATTCATTTTTATGACCTTTTCAACCACGTCTGATGCATAATAGAGCTTGCAGTAGCAGCTGCTGGCAATAACATATTTTTGCAAGCTGAGAATATTTCTTTCTATCTATATCTATCTAAAAAGCTATAGCGCGTGTAAGCTGCTGAAGAGTTACACACAGTGGGCGTTTCTCAAACGGAAGGCTGCATCCTCCGGAGGTCGCATTTGCAGGCTGCATACGTCATCAAGCCTGGTTTACTTCAGTTAACTGAGCATTACATTCGTGAGTCAAAAGCATATTACAACAATTTACGCTTAACTAAGAATAATGGTCAAATTTATAAATGTTAATATTCTAAAATAAGATCTTCTTTATGACGTATGCAGCCTACAAATGCGACCTCCGGAGGATGCAGCCTTCCGTTTGAGAAACGGCCAGTGAGAAAGTTCTTCTTCTTCTTCTTCTTCTTCTTGACATTTATTGGCGGTTGACAAACAACAAAATGGTGTATTTCCGCCACCAACTGGTATGGAGTGTGGATCAAAATGACTACCTTCCCTTTTTTATTTTATTTTATTTTATTTTTTTATTTATTTAACTTTTGTTTTTATATTTTCTCCCACAAATTTGTTATTTTAAGGTACTGAGAAATAAAACTATAGCATTCATTCCCCGAGTTATTTTGTAATATATCTCTCAGTTTAAATCGCACTTTTATTTTTTCTAAATTTTCCTTTAAAATCTGTCTTTCAGTTTCGTATTTCTGACAATACAAAATAACGTTTCACTCTTGCCCACAAAATTCATACCTTCCTGTAGCATGTTTACCCATTTTATAAAGTGTACCATTTAATCTTGTGTGTCCAAATCTCATCCTTGATATTACTATTTCCTCTCTCCTGTTTTTCCCTGCACTTCTCATCTCTCCCACTTTCCTTTGAATTCTGTAAAACCATCGAAGTTTTTTCTCCTTATCCCATTTTTTTGCCACCTTTCCTTCTGTCTTTTTTTAACAATACTCTTGATTTCACTCTTACTTAGATTAACAATTAAATCAATGTTGTTGTTTTTAACTGCCTCTTTTGCTTCTTTATCTGCAGTTTCATTTCCTTGGATACCAATATGTGCAGGCCACTGAGAAAGTTGCTAAAGGAAGTTCAATTTGTTGCTAAAAGTTGCTAAATGACGTTGTGATGTCATCGCGTAATCACGGAGCAAAATTGTCACAACATCAAATCTCAGCAAAAATATATATATTTTATGTATGTTAATTCAGATTTGTTTGTAAAATAATATGCGTAATATAATATTAAAATATAAATAACTGTATTTTAAAATACATTGAATTACTGAACACTTTTGAATGATTACAATTTAAGTATTTATTTTTTTATAGCTAAAAAACTAAAAAACACATTCTCAACAATTATGCTTTAAGCAGTGTGTTACTAGTTAGCATGCTACACTCCAAGAAAAGTCTGTAAAAATAGGGCACAATCTACTATGTTAATATGAAAGAATTTTCCGTATTGGTTTCTTTACCTGCATTTTAAATTTCGCATTGTGTTTTCGGGTTACAGGGTTACAATAGATGATGGATAATGTCCTGGAAAATTACTAGTAGCGTATCTTTTCCATTTTTCTTACAGCGTAGCGTACTAACTGATCAACAATTGCAAGTACAAGCTACTAAAAGTGTATCATAAATTAACAATTTTTCAGTTATTATTATTAAATTGAAGAATTGCAAATAGCAGCTAACTCAATTCACGTGATGTGTGTACTGCTAGGCATCTTTGGTTTTCTTTTTGTGTAATTTGGATGGAAAAATGTGTCTTTTTATTGTCTGAGTCACTTATCAAAAGTTGCTAAAAGTTGCCAAATAAATTTTAAAAATTGCTAAATTTGTTGCTAGGTGCTTTTGGAAGAAAAGTTTGCTAGGGTAATCTGAAAACTTGCTAAATTTAGCAACAAAATTGCTAAGTTGGCAACACTGGTTACACAAGCTGTCTGTAAGTCTTACATATTTCAGCAGCCTGTGTCTTTAAATCGCAGAAACCTCAGCTGCGCTACCATTGGACAAACAGTGCACCGCCCGCTCACGTCGACTCGTTTGATTGGCTGATATGTTGACGCCCATGTAAAATACATATATCCGCCACAACGTCACGTTTCCCGTCCCAATACTTGCTTCTGCTGTTCTGCAGACTGTGATAGACAGTGCGAGAGAAATGTCCCTTCGCGCAGCGGCTCGTCTCCTCGGTGCTCCGCTCAGGAGTGTTGCACAGCCCTGCGCTGCGACTGCGAGCAGAGCGTACTCGGCTGCGGCTCAAGCGGCGCTGTCGGTGCTGGACGGGGAGCTGGACGCGATCCGGACTGCGGGCACATGGAAGGGGGAGCGGGTGATCACCTCCCAGCAGGGTCCGCATATCTCCGTGCACGGCAGCAGAGGCGGTGAGCTGCACGGCAGAGCCAGAGTCAATTATAACACAACACAATCTTTGGCTAATACAACAGAATGGTGTAGATTCCTGGAGGCACCTACCAAAGGGAAATAAAGTCAATAGCATGCTGCTGTTTTAGTTTTCAACTTTGCTGCATAAAAACTGTAAATATGAAAACGTTAAATTATCAGTAATAAAACGTAAATTAAAAATAGTTTTCAGAATTTTAAAGCTTGTCACGTTTATGCAAATGTCCCATTTTATTGAATAAAATATATTTATATACGGTTGTTTTATAAAATATATTTATATAAAATGATGTTAAGTAAAGTAAATGGTTGGATGAATTTAAGCTTTATATTATTTTTTATTTTTATTTTATTTTTTTAGGGTTTATGTTTAAATACTTGAAATGAGAAGTGCAGACAAAAACATATATTTCCTTTTTTTTTTTTTTTTACTGAATTTATTGTTATTTTAAGACTAAAGTTTTCGTATTTATGTAAATGCCCTGTTCAATTTTAAAACAAAAAATAAACTGACTGAATTTATGACTCTTAATATTTTACAACTCTTCTAAAGGTTTATATTTTGATGCTTGAAATTAGTATTGCAGACAAAAAATTATATTTACTTATTTTATATACACTAACAGTAGCATTAATAAAAATGTATTGTGTACAGTGCCCTCCAAAAGTATTGGAACAGTAAAGACAAAATTGCTCCGTTGGCTGTGGAGTCAAGACATTTACAAATATGATTAAAAGATGAATATGAGACAAAATTACAGAATGTCACATTTTATTATTGGGTGATTCAACACAGATGTTTTACCAGCTAAGAAGATCAGCACTTTTAGAGTTCATCCCTCTATCTGATGTGAGCATAAGTATTGGAGGTCTTTCTATTCACAGGTCTTTCTAAGTGATCAGCTGTGTCCTGTTGCATTAATTCTTCAGATATTAAAAGCAGGGAATGTGTCGTATCAGTTATATCCATTACTTCTGCATTCTGAATCTTGCATTCGATGATGACACACACAAACCAGGATGAAGATGAGGGAGCTGACTTTGAGAGAAAAGCAAGCAATTTGGATGCTAAAAGAAAAGAGGAAGTCAGTTAGAGCTCTAGCAAAAACAAAGGGCATGGAGAAATCAAGAGTTTGGAAACCACCAGCGACACCAGCAACGAACAACGACCTGATCAACTTCCAGAAAGCTGGGGTGATGCTCTGACAATCTACTGTCCTCAGGAGACTTTGACACAGAATTACAGATGCTACACAGCAAGATACAAACCTCTGACCAGCTCCAAAAATAGAAAGGCAAGATTAGAGTTTGCAAAAAAGCACAAAAGTGAGCCAGAAGAGTTTTGGAACTGTGTTTATGGACCGATGAGACAAAGATGAACCTTTATCGAAGTGATGGGAAAGCAAAAATGTGGAGAAAAAAAAGGAACTGCAATGATCCCAAGCATACAGCCTCATCTGTAAAGCATGGTGGAGGTGGTGTCATGGCATGCATGGCTGTCTCTGGGACAGGCCCTCTCATCTTTACTGATGACTTAATGTATGATGACAGTAGCAGAATGAATTTACAAAACCATCTTGCCAACCAATATTCAAGAAAATGCCACCAAATTCATTGGGAAGTGCTTCATATTGCATCAGGACAATGACCCAAAACACCCTGCCAGTTCAGTCAAGGAGTTTATGAGGGCAAAGAAATGGAAAGTCTTAAATCAATCTCCAGATTTAAATCCGATTGAACATGAATTTTACCAGCTGAAGAGGAGAGCAAAGACAGAAACTCCCCAAAACAAGCATCAATTGGAATTGGCTGCATTAAAGGCTGGGAAAAGCATTTGAAAGGATGAGACCAAGAGTCTGGTGATGTCTACGGGTCACAGATTCACTGCTGTGATTGTGCACAAGGGATCTGCAACTAAATACTAGCTTTTAATCTTTTATATCTGCCTTATGTTCAACTGTCCCAAGACTTATACTCGCATCAATGAGTGGGATGAACTCTAAAAGTGCTGTTCTTTTTATTTGGTAAAACATGTATGTGATGAAACAGATAATAATAAAATGTGACATTCTGTAGTTTTGTCTCATATTCATCTTTTCATCATATTTGTAAATGTCTTGACTCCACAGCCAACAGAGCAATTTTGTCTTTACTGTTCCAGTGCTTTTGGAGGGCACTGTATGTATTGTATGCATAATTTGTTTTTGAAATGTATTATATTTATATATTTCATTATTATTATTTTATTTTATTATTTATTTATTTATATATATATATATATATATATATATATATATATATATATATATATATATATATAATACAATTGAAGTTAAGAGTTTGGACGCATATGACTGAATTTATGTTTATCATCTTACAAATCTTCTAAAAGTTCTATGAGTAGTTCTGCATTTACTAATGTTTTATATTATTTATTGAATTAGTTTTTGTAAATGTGTAATGTCCAAATGTGTAATGCACAATGAGCAGAACTCGATTTTATTTTTGGTTTCTCTTCATCTTCTGATGCCATATTTCTCTGTTTTTGTTTCAGACATATTGAATTTCTGTGCAAATAACTACCTGGGTTTATCCAGTCATCCAGAGGTGGTGAAGGCAGGAATCGATGCTCTGCAGAAGTATGGTGCTGGCCTCAGTTCAGTTCGCTTCATCTGTGGCACACAGGTGAGGAAAAATACTGTATTTAAATAGACTGATAGCAGTGCTTATTGATGCCTTAAGATATATCTGTTAACTGTCTGTTCTCTAGAGCATCCACAAGAACTTGGAAGAGAAACTAGCCCAGTTTCATGAAAGAGAAGACTGCATTCTATATGCGAGCTGCTTCGATGCCAACGCTGGTCTGTTTGAGGTCTGTTTTAACCAATCCTTATGCTATACTGAAGTAAATAGCACCACTGCAAATATACTGTAACAATACATTGGCACTCGTTGCTTTAGGTCCTGTTGGGTCCTGATGATGCAGTGTTGTCTGATGAACTAAACCATGCCTCTATAATTGATGGGATTCGATTGTGCCGTGCCAAGAGGTTCCGCTACAAACACATGGATCTGAATGACCTGGAGGAAAAGCTGAAAGAATCACAGGTAGATTTTGTATAAATCTCGTGTTACTGGATTTCATGCAAATCAGAGGTTGCACTGCAAGCTTCAAGTGGTTTATGCACATGCTGATATTTAAATAATGTTTTTACTCAACTGACTGTGTTGTGGCTTGATATGTGGTAATGATTTCTTTGATGAAAACCAGAAAATAAAATGCAACAATTTAAGTCAACAATTAGAAATGTCTAAACTTAAGTAATTCAAAACATTTTAGTTTCTTGGTACATTCACTTTATTTATTTATGTACAGTCCTCTCGTCTGAGGTTGGTGGTCACAGACGGCGTGTTCTCCATGGATGGTGATGTGGCTCCTCTGCAGGGTATCTGTGATCTGGCTGAGCAGTACGGTGCCTTGGTCTTCATTGATGAATGTCATGCCACGGGATTCTTGGGTCCCCGTGGTCGGTGAGTATACAGAAAAAAAATGCTAGCAAAACAGTCAGTTTCCAGAAATAAAAATACAATTCATTTTCGCCATCGGGGTTTGATTCTTAATAACATAAAAACTGTTAAAGACCGACCCACTGTGAGCTACAAGGTTATCAAATTGATCATATGTTTTTTTTTTTTTGAAGCCATCAGCTCACATTAATTGAACATCTGAACATCTTGCATTTTATGTCAAAATAATCAAATATATATACACGTGTGTGTGTGTGTGTGTGTGTGTGTGTGCGTGCATACAGTGGGGGAAAAAATTATTTGATCCCCTGCTGATTTTGTACGTTTGCAAAGAAATGATCAGTCTATAATTTTAATTGTAGGTTTATTTGAACAGTGAGAGACAGAATAACAAAAAAATATCCAGAAAAACACATTTCAAAAAAGGTATAAATTGATTTGCATTTTAATGAGTGAAATAAGTATTTGATCCCTTATCAATCAGCAAGATTTCTGGCTCCCAGGTGTTTATAGGTCTTTTGTACAGGTAAGGAGCTGAGATTAGGAGCACTCTCTTAAAGGGAGTAATCTCAGCTTGTTACCTGTATAAAAGACACCTGTCCACAGAAGCAATCAATCAATCAGATTCAAAACTCTCCACCACGGCCAACACCAAAGAGCTGTCCAAGGATGTCAGGGACAAGATTGTAGACCTACACAAGGCTGGAATGGGCTACAAGACCATCGCCAAGCAGCTTGGTGAGAAGGTGACAACAGTTGGTGCGATTATTTGCAAATGAAAGAAACACAAAATAACTGTCAATCTCCCTCGGACTGGGGCTCCATGCAAGATCTCACCTCGTGGAGGTTCAATGATCTCAAGGCAGCTGGGACCATAGTCCAAGAAAACAACTGGTAACACACTACGCCATAAAGGACTGAAATCCTGCAGCGCCCGCAAGGTCCTTCTGCTCAAGAAAGCACATGTACAGCCCGTCTGAAGTTTGCCAATGATTCAGAGGAGAACTGGTGAAAGTGTTGTGGTCAGATGAGACCAAAATCCAGCTCTTTGGCATCAACTCAACTCGCCGCGTTTGGAGGAGGAAGAATGCTGCCTATGACCCCAAGAACACCATCCCCACCGTCAAACATGGAGGTGGACACATTATGCTTTGGGAGTGTTTTTCTGCTAAGGGGACAGGACAACTGCACCACATCAAAGGGACGATGGACGGGGCCATGTACCATCAGGGCATTGAAAATGGGTCGTGGATGGGTCTTTCAGCATGACAATGACCCAAAACACACGGCCAAGGCAACAAAGGAGTGGCTCAAGAAGAAGCACATTAAGGTCCTGGAGTGGCCGCCAGTCTACAGACCTTAATCCCATAGAAAATCTGTGGAGGGAGTTGAAGGTTCGAGTTTCCAAACGTTAGCCTCGAAACCTTAATGACCGTATTGACACATATATATATATATATATATATATATTTGAATATTTTGACATGAAATGCATTGTTTCTATATGTATAATTAACAGCTTTAAATCAATAGTTTTATATTATCATTAGCAAGGCTTTATCAAATTAGTTCTATCTCTCACTAAGGTTAAGTACACAGTCTTGTACCTTTTGCCTTTTTTTTTATTTAAAAAATGTTTTTTGGTTCAAATCAAAGTTTTTAATATAGTGATTCTTCTCGTAGCTGGTTGATTTGGCTTTATTATTCTTTAATGAATACAATTTTAAAAAGATGGGGAAATTGTTTTTCCAGAATGAAGGAAGCAGAAAAATAAGCAGGCATCAATGCACTCTATGCCAAAATATTATCTTATATCATATTATATTATATTACAAGTGGATGTTCATGCATTTATTTCCCACAGAGGAACCGATGAGCTGTTGGGAGTGATGAACAGGGTGCACATTGTGAATTCCACTCTGGGAAAAGCACTTGGAGGAGCTGCTGGTGCGTATAAATATCAAACATCATCTGAAGCACAGTTTTACATAGTCAAGCTATTATGTCACACAAAATAACACATTAAATCACAAAGTTCCTTTGCTAATAAGGCTGAAGCAATTTCAGTCCTTTCAAACATGTATATTTCTAACTCTCTGTCAGGTGGTTACACTGTCGGACCCAAGGCTTTGATTGAGCTTCTGAGACAGCGGTCTCGTCCGTACCTCTTCTCAAACTCCCTCCCTCCTCCTGTGGTGGGATGTGCCACCCGTGCTGTGGAACTGCTGCTGGCATCCAATGAAATCGCTCAGTCCATGGCAGCTAAAACCATGAGGTGGGACTGGAGGGGGCGAGTGGGCGCTCTGTGATATTTGTAGATTTGGTTACACCCTTTGGCTTGTGTTATTGTGGACAGCAAATTAGCAGCGGAGTCAAAACTAACAGAGTTTGCTGTTCAAAGCAGCAGCTAGTCTGGGATGACATTGCAGTCAAAACAAAAAGAGCTGACTTTTGCTTGTTCAGTATGAAAGTATGCATGCTTTTAAGAATAAAGGATTTTTGGAGTCCATTGAGCTAATGATAACAATGGTATATTGTCTTTCCTTTTCTTCTTTCCCAAAGGTTCAGAAACAACATGACCCAGGCAGGGTTCACCATTTCTGGCACAGCTCATCCCATCTGTCCTGTGATGCTGGGAGACGCTCGTCTGGCTTCACTTATGGCTGACAACATGCTAAAACTTGGTAAGAATTCAGGCATATATAGTCCATCTAAATTTTTTTCTACAAAATAAAGTATGCAAGCCCAGCAGCCTGTTTAAAACAATGGTTTTCTCACTTTGTCATCAGGAGTGTATGTGATCGGTTTCTCATTCCCAGTCGTTCCCAAAGGAAAAGCCCGCATTCGAGTCCAGATCTCTGCAGCTCACACTGACGAGGACATTGATCGTGCCGTAGATGCCTTCGTACAGACCGGCAGGAAGCATGGTGTCATTTCCTAATGCCATAAACACAACTGACTAAGTTGTGGGCTATTAGAGTGAGGTTTAAGTTACATATCATAGCAAAAAATGCTACTGCGATCAGTGAAGGTCAAAGGATATTTGTATATTTTCGGTATTGACAGAATAAATTACTTTCTCTATGATTAATAGTTGCTTTTTTACAGCAGTCTTCTACACCAGCTATATACCAAATGTGTCTTGACATTTTTCAGCTAAGACATGTCACATTAGCATTATTAGCAAGTTTGTACAGATCATGCTCATGCTGCAGCTGTCGATAGGTGGGTAAAAATAAAAAGGTTATGCCATTTAATGTCTTCTCTGATTATTTACATGAGGGTAGTTGACTACTTAAATTTACTACTTTAATAACCTACAAAATACTGAAATATACTGTCTCTCATACAGATACAGCTGTATAAAATCAGACGTACATCTTGATGTTGAATGAACAAAAAGCCCATTTGTACATTGCAATGTCCATTCAAACAATTTATCAAACAACATGCCAACGAGGGTGCATGTTGTCATAATGGAAACCTGTCATTGTCACAACAGCCTATTATAGACCATTTTTAATGACAAATAGTCAAGTCAAGCAGTTAAGAAACAATTCATGTAACTGCTAAAATGTGAAAGGTAATCTAAATGTCAAACCCATAAGTACTGTAATTAAGGTGTAACATTTAAAACCTGACATTTACATGTAACACTCCTGTCCTGACAACACAGTTCAAGTTTTAAGCCAAAATCCACTTTTATTTCATATCTGACTTTAGAATTCTGTTGTATGTAAGCTTGGTTTTGAGTTCATTTGTTTGTGAAACTGCTGTAACAATTATGTGATAACATTGGGGTTTTAGTGTAGAGACTAAATTTCACAATTTTTAAAATTCAGATGTGACATTTGTGTAATTGGACTTTTGTCCTAAAACCTTACCGTTACTTTTCTATTTCATAATTATTCACATTTATTTTTATATAAATAAGATTTTGTTGATAGAACTGTAAGCTGGCTAGTCTCCTTTCAACAAAAGCTGACATTCCGCGCCAAACTGAACAGCTAGTTCCGGTCCCTGCACTTTGCTTTGTGTGTTTCCCGCCAGTACTCCAATTTGGAACCACCTTTTTCGTGACGTACCTCGTCAGAACGCCTTGTGGACCAATAAGCGGGTCGGAAAATCGAGTGAGGGTGGGGTCTGAGTTCAGCGCGAGGCTGGACTAGAGGTTTTGCCGCGAAATCCAGTGTGCGTGTTGCAGGGAGACACACCGTTGTCTGGTCTATACAGTATTATAGCAATATTTAAGCTCAGCATTGACAGCACTTATTTAAGTAACATCTTATTGATCGTTTATTACAAGGAGTCTGAATATTAGCAGAATGTCGGGTTTTGATGATCCAGGAGTTTATTACAGTGACAGTTTTGGAGGAGGTGAAGGCATCGGTGATGAGGGGGTCGTGAAACGCAGCCAGATCAAAAAGAAGTTCCGTGAGTTCTTGAGACAATTCAGGGTCGGCACTGATCGCACTGGATTCACCTACAAATACAGGTATTGAGATATCACAGGTTTTTTCTAGCACCTTGGTGGTGTTTTTTTTCACAGTGGCAAAATACGTTTTGCATAACTAGTACCTATAATTTGTCTGTGTTAATCATTGACTATTGTTTATGTTATTATTATATCCGATCCAGACTGTTTTTCATTGTCCCGTGTTAAATTTGTTGCAGATTCGCTTTTAACTTGTGTCCGATTCGCGAACGCTTTGTTCTTTTGAGTGATTCGGTTGAATCGATTCATAACACGTTGGGTTGTCTTCGCAACACGTTTAACGTTATCTCACGTGATTGCTGGTGTCCATCATAACCCCGCAAATATTAAACTACAAAATTTGAATTCTGCGAGCAAATGAGTGATGGCACTCGTCTTTGAATCGGTTCAATGAAAAGATTTGTTCGAAAGAACCGATTCATTTTTAAACGAATAATATCCCAACTCCATTTTCCCTAATATATTGACCAATACCTTATTAAACAGAGCTGTTAATTGTGTTTTTGGTTTCCAGAGATGAACTCAAGAGGCACTATACTTTGGGAGAGTACTGGATTGAGGTGGAGATGGAGGATTTGGCCAGTTTTGATGAAGATCTGTCAGACTGTCTGTACAAACTGCCTACTGAGAACTTACCTTTGGTAAGGACAGACTTTCAAAAATACCCTTCCATATAAATATTGGAAATCTTTCCAAAGTTAAGTTGGATTTGTTTACAGCGTACAATTTAAAGTAATTATTTCTGGCTTATTATATAGTATTGTGTTTTGTTATCTTTATTTTAAACGAAGAAATATATATTTAATGTAATACTCTATTTTCAGACTTATTCTAATTTATTATCAAGTGTTAATCACTTTCCAGCATGCTGTATTACGTTTATGAAATGCGTAAGTGCCATTTGAACATCAGCTGTTTGTTATATTGTACACTCATTGATTTACAGTTGGAGGAGGCGGCGCAGGAAGTGGCTGATGAGGTCACGCGTCCGCGGCCAGTAGGAGAAGAGACTGTGCAGGACATACAGGTCATGCTGAAGAGCGACGCCCACCCGGCCTCCATCCGCAACCTGAAAGTGAGAAAATAAACTCTTAACAAGACCATTCGAAATTAAAACAGATACAAAGCGCCATAGTTTTTTACTCCACTTCTAACTTTGTGTTTTTGTGCCTTAGTGTGCCACGTTCATACTTCTACATTCAGTTTCTAAGTGTTATTTTCTGCCTGTCTCTAACATCTTTTGCAGTCGGAGCAGGTGTCACGTCTCGTGAAGATTCCCGGTATTATCATATCCTCTACGGCTGTGAGGGCCAAAGCCACCAAAGTGTGTCTTCAGTGCCGCGGATGCAGAGCAGTTATCAGCAACATTCCTCTGCCACCGGGACTGCAGGGTTACGCTCTTCCCCGCAAATGCAACACGTTAGTATTTTGCACAATACTCCAGTTATTTTTAACTGGCTTCATTCTGTTTAGAAATACTGTAGCACTAATTCAGTATATGCTGGTATGACAATGAACTACATCTTAATACAGAATGAGCATAGCATGTTTTTACACCTGTAACGTGTTTTATTTATTTATTTATTTTTTGTCCGCAGTGAGCAGGCGGGCCGTGTCAAGTGCCCCGTGGATCCGTATTTCATTATTCCGGACAAATGCGCGTGTGTGGATTTCCAAACTCAGCGTCTGCAGGAAGCTCCTGATGCCGTTCCACACGGAGAGATGCCACGACACATGCAGCTCTACTGCGACAGGTACAAGTTGTCACATGATGCAGAAATGTTTTTTGTCAGTAAACTATTTTGTGAATTTAACGTCTTGAGCACATGCTTTCACTGCATTATGAATAGAATTTATTTGGAAGTCATTAGAATGTAAACTAAAAATAGTTGCGCATCTCAGAGTGTGTGCATTTGATTGAAAGATTTAATGACACATTCATAAAGACACTTGAAACTGCATACTACTCTTATTATTTTTACTGTCTTTTTATGGTAATAGTAGTGTGTTATTGTGTGGTTCTGAATTCAGCAAGTTACTTGCTTATTTTCTGAATGAATCAGCTATTTTGAATGAATGGTTTGACTTAAGGGATGGCTCACCCAAAAATGGAAAAATTTCCTCTTTTTACTTGCCTCATGTCATTCCAAGCTGGTATGTCTGTCTTCTGTGTACCGCAAAGCAAGTGATTTTGAAGAATGTTAGTAACCAGACAGTTTCAGTTCAGTATGGTCAAACAATCCAGTGGAAATCAATGGGAACCGAAACGGTTGTGTTCTGCAAAAAGAAAAAATGCATACAGCTTTTGAACGACGTGAGAGGAAATGACCCGGGTTTTATTTTTAGGTGAAATATTCTTTGAAGAACTCCGTGAAAGTTAAGATGCATATTTCACTTTTGTGAACCTTGATGACTCATTCATTAAGACAGGGATTTTTCCCGCCACCTGGTGGAGGTTTTAGTTGCATATTTAAAGTGTTATTTCATTTGGTGACAATTTAGACTTCAATTTCTTTCTTTCTTTCTTTCTTTATTTATTTTTTTTTTTCACTATTTAATTTATTTAATTTATTCAACTGTAATATCATAAATGCATTTATGCCAGTGGTGGAATAGTAAATATACCTAAATGGCACTTCAGATGTAGCTATTGTGCCACCTCTGCATTGCAAAGATAACTTTTGTCGATATTGGTTTTATTTGATTGGTAATAGCCTATAATGTCTTGTTTTTCTAATTTAAAGTAATGATTAAATTAGATTTTGACACAGTGTACATTGAACACTGTAATCCAGAAATGAAAGGCACAGAACAAAAATCTGCAGAAATGTTTTTTGTAGCAGTAGTTTTTGTATATTGAATTGAAATTTGATTCTAAATTAAGAATCAATTTTGAATCAAATTATGACCCCAATAAACAAATCAATTCATAAGATTCCAGACCCCTAATTTTTTGACACTTTTCCATTCCCAGGTACTTATGCGACCGTGTAGTACCAGGAAACAGAGTAACTGTCATGGGCATCTACTCCATCAAGAAAGTGGCGCAGACCAAGGCCAAAGGTCGCGATAAGGGAGCAGGTGTGGGCATCCGATCAGCGTACCTGCGTGTTGTTGGCATTGAAGTGGATACTGAAGGAGCAGGTGAGCATGTGGGGAAACTTCCGTTTTTTGGTTGAATACGCCATCTCTCTTTAGCCATTCTCATGTCCTTCTCACCGTCTTTCAGGCCGTGGAGTCTCTGGTTCAGTTTCTCCTCAGGAGGAAGAGGAGTTGAGGGCTCTGGCTTCCTCTCCCTCCGTCTATGACTCCCTCGCTCGCTCTCTGGCCCCATCCATCTACGGCAGCGATGACCTGAAGAAAGCCATAGCGTGTCTTCTGTTTGGGGGCTCCAGGAAGAGGTAAACATAGAGACTGCCGCCTCTTCCCCGCTTGTGTGTTTTGCCATCTTTCTAATCTGAGGGGAACTGTTTTTGTTAGGTTGCCAGATGGATTGACACGCAGAGGTGATATAAACTTGTTGATGTTGGGAGATCCAGGCACAGCCAAATCACAGTTGCTGAAGTTTGTGGAGAGATGTTCTCCGATTGGGGTAAGACTGTGACAAAGATGCACCATCATATTCTTGCCTTCATGCCATTCGAATGAATTTCTTCATACGTGCAACACAAAAAGAGATATTTTGTAAAGTGTTAAAATGTTATATATAATTTTTTTAAGGTGTGTGTATTATTTATATATATATATATATATATATATATATATATATATATATATATATATAATGCGCATACATAGATATATAGAGAGACAATATTGCATGTCATATTAAATATGAATGTAATATAATTTGACTCTTAATGACATGCATTATATTAGAAAATAATGTATGCTACATTAAATGTAAACAATAAACATGTATGTCTATATATATATATATTTATGGCAAAGCAGCATATGTATGTTGATTACATTTAATGTGGCATGCGTTACATTTTATAATATTTTATCATTAAAATGCATGTCATAAATTGTATAATGAATATTTAATATAGGGGATGCAGTATATTTTATCATAATTTTATATATTTATATAACATAGTATTAAATTATGTGTCTCTGTATGTATATTTAAATTAAAGTGGATGTCTCTGTTAGGTGTACACGTCTGGTAAGGGCAGCAGTGCTGCTGGTTTGACAGCCTCAGTGCTGCGAGACCCCAACACTCGTGGTTTCGTCATGGAGGGTGGTGCCATGGTGCTGGCTGACGGAGGAGTGGTCTGCATTGATGAGTTCGACAAGGTTGGACTTCTAAGCAATCTGGATTTCCAGAACATGCATGTTGTTCTTTCAGTCTTATGAAATGCTATGGGCTTTGTTAAACTGTTGCTTTCTTTTTTCTTTTCTTTTTTTTTGTGATAGATGAGAGAAGATGACAGGGTCGCCATCCACGAGGCCATGGAGCAACAGACCATTTCTATTGCAAAGGTACCAGGCATTTTCACTTCATTGCATTAACCAATAGAAATCCACTATTTCTTACGGTCATGTCAGACTGGTCAATTTCTTTGATTTAACGCTTGTGTGTTCACCTCAAGGCTGGCATCACCACCACTCTGAACTCCCGCTGCTCTGTATTGGCCGCTGCCAACTCTGTGTTCGGCCGCTGGGATGATGCAAAAGGAGAGGACAACATTGACTTCATGCCTACCATTCTATCTCGATTCGACATGATCTTCATCATCAAAGACCAGCATGACCAACAGCGAGACATGGTGGGTGAACAAAACAACCACTACTTACTCTTCCATTGAAGAGTTTGATTTTAAATGAACTAATGCACAAGCCTGTGTTTTTTCTTTAGACTTTGGCCCGGCACGTGATGAACGTTCACCTGAGCGCTCAGACGCAGACGGAGGGTGTCGAGGGAGAGATTACTCTGGCCACGCTGAAGAAATACATCGCCTACTGCAGAACGTAAGTCTGGATTATAGGCTATAAACTTAGTCGGGCTGCTCTCGACTAAAGACTTATCTGGTCGACTAATAGTTGTTCATTTTAAGCATTAGTCGACTAATCGCACATTTATTGATGAATCATTTAAATCATTATTGATAGTGTATTGATACACTAGTGCTTTCTTTCGGCCATGTAAAGTTGCTAATACTTACATATTTCGGATGATAAGCCATTTTTGAGGTCGATGAATGATAGGCAAGCATTTGGTTGTATTGTATTACCATAGACCAGCCATTAACGATCTGTCTGTCACGGACTGCTTGACTTTGCCTGTGGATTATTATTATTTTTTTTATTTTTTTTTATTTTTTTCTGCGACTAAAAAAATTTTGGTCGACCAAGCCTCTTCTGATCAACTAACAGTTAGTCAACTATTAGGGGGCAGCCCTAATAAACTCTGTGTGAAATATCATTCATCTGTGTTTGTATATTGAAATAAAAATGCATTAACTCGCACAGGAAATGTGGACCCCGTCTGTCTGCGGCCGCCGCAGAGAAACTGAAGAACAGATACGTGCTGATGAGGAGCGGAGCGAAGGAACACGAGAGAGAGACCGACAGACGTGTGTCCATCCCCATCACAGTCAGGTGAGCACTCAGCTCAGTATTATGACACCTGTCTTTACTATTTTTGTTCCTAGATATATATTTATACATCCTGCATGTAGTTATGTAATTATTTACAGTATATACTTGTTGGTGGTCTGTCGTCCTGCAGGCAGCTTGAGGCCGTGGTGCGCATTGCAGAGTCTCTCGCTAAGATGAAGCTGCAGCCCATCGCTGGAGAGGAAGAGGTGGACGAGGCTCTGAGACTCTTCCAGGTGTCCACGCTAGACGCGGCTCTGTCCGGCAGTCTCACCGGTGAGTGTGATGGTCTTTCAGGCCTTGAATAAACTGCAATATTACTTATCACAGTAGATTCCTCATGGAGGAGTAGGAGTGCTGCTCAGTAAAATAATTTCAATTTAATTGATTGCCAGATAGATTTTTTTTTTTTTTAAATCAAAAATAATATAAACATTTATTTAAATATATATTAGTTTAATGTATTAAGTTGCCAAAAAAAATTTGAATGATTTAATGATACTTTTTTTTTTTAAAGACACTTGAAACTGCATACTATTATTTTTACTGTCTTTTTATGACAGAAATGGTAATAGATTTTTTTATCATATGTTCACCAAATTTTTTAATCATATGTGTTTTTGTATATATATATATATATATATATAATTAATAATAATAAAAAGGTTATTTTTCATATGGATAAAGACATGTTTTTAAAACCATAAAAAAAATTTGTTAATTGTAGTTAAAGCAATAAACTGTTTTTTTATATTGCCAAAAATAGACATCATTACTGCTAAAAATTAATTACCAATGTAACTATTTAACTGATTGTTTTTCTAGTTTATACATATTTTAAATAAAATTGAGTTTTTTTTTTGTCAGTTAGCAATTATCTTTTTATATATATATATATATATATATATATATATATATATATATACACACACACATACTTATTTTAATTTTTTTATGGTAGTGGGTCGACATATTCGTTTTATTTACAAGGTGCAAACTATTACATTAGGGTAATATGATGACTGTAAATTCATGAATGGATGTTTGTTGAAAAATCATTTACACAATGTCTCTGAAGAGTCTGATGTAGCAGTGCTGTATGTTCATAGGTGTTGAAGGATTTACCACTCAGGCAGATCAGGAGATGATCTCTCGCATAGAAAAGCAGCTGAAGAGACGCTTCGCCATCGGCTCCCAGGTGTCTGAACACAGCATCATACAGGACTTCACCAAACAGGTGAGCTAAAGCTCCAGGAGCTGGTCACAACCTGGCGAACTCCTCAAATCACTGTTTTAGTTGATGATACATTGTGTATATGTGTGATTACATTGTCAATAAAATGCTTTTTGCCTCTTCTCTGAACAGAAATATCCAGAACACGCCATTCACAAAGTCCTTCATCTGATGATGAGGAGGGGTGAACTGCAGCACCGCATGCAGAGGAAGGTTCTTTACAGGGTCAAGTAGACACATGTTGTGTGATTGTGTTTGTGTCACATTGTTCTGTCAGCAGAACCTGAGATCTGATGGGCAGATGAAAAATGATATACAATTCAGATTTATTGTACATAGTTGTTTGGACACTTTATTGCTGGAGAAATGTCCTGTTTATCCTTCTTACTGTTTGCTTTGATTCATCTTGCTCTGTCAAAGCTTGATATGAATCGAGTATGTTACCATTGTGATGGTATGCTTTACTGTCTTAATATGGTTTTTCAGTGGAAAATCTAATCTGATTGTCAGGTCTGTGTCAAAGTAAAGATTTTCACGTTTTGTATGGAAACATAATAAAGCATTTAAGAAATTCATCTTTTTGTGTCTCTTTTAACAAAAAAACCAAACCAATCAATGTTGCACAAAAAAACAGCTTTATTGCATTTCACAGAAATACATCGAAAGCAATTACAAAGGCAAATGAGCAATTACATGATAATAAATTTTTCTAAAACTGAGAATTCACTTTTTTTTTTCTTAATTACTTGATGTACCTGATTTATTACTGGGTGCATGTTTTATAATATCCATGATTAGTGTTTGTTAAAGATCAGCCTGTAGATTTTAACTCGTCGTAGTATTAAGATGTTAAAAATTTGTAACGGTCAAAAATGTTATGAATTAAAAAGCATAAACTCCCATTCCAACAGTTGCCAAAGTGATTCCCACACCCAATGCAAACTGAAGCACTGGAGAGCTGGAGAAGGTGTTTGACTCCGTTTTGGTTGCAGCGTCATTTCCTTTGTCACCTAAACAAAAGCAAAATAGTATCATTATCTTATATATTTACTAAGCATTTCTAAGCATTTAATGATTCGTATTTCTTGAAACTCACTCGAAGCTTCCCCTGTGATGCTCAACATTTTCTGAAGATCATCAAAAACCTGTTTGAAACGACAAATACAAACATTACATCAACCTTTCAAGTCTCACCTCTTCTTTTTCTATATATCCCAAAAGTTTGGGGTTGGTAAGATTTTTTTAAAGAAATGTTTCTGACAAGTCAAGTTCACCAAGGGTGTATTTATTTGATCTAAAATACAGTAAAAACAATCACATGAAATCATACTAATATGCGGATTTGCTGCTCAAGAAACATTTTTTACATTAGAAACATTATTAATGTTGAAAAGAGATGTGCTGCATTTTTTTTTTAGAATTAGGCTATTTGATGAATAGAAAGTTCAAAAGAACAGCATTTAATTTGAAATCTAAATATTTTGTAACGTAACTGTCTTTACTGTAACTTCTGATCGAACTAATGCATCCTTGCTACTTAAAAGTATTACTTCTTTATATGCGCGTGTAAGATGTCATTGCTCACCTCGATGTTGAACTCAAAAGCTCTGGTGGCCTCGTCCAGCACTTCCCGTCTCTGCTGCTCTGTTAACTCAATGCTGTTCATTCTGCTCCTGTACAGCTGCTTGAATCTGTTGGGGCTCGTCACTCCAGGAAACAAGAAGAATAAAACTCCCTTGTCGCCACTCAGTCCCAAAGACTTCTGGGTAATTTTACCCAGCACTTGTCCTCCTGACAAATCACCAAGATAGCGCGTATATGCATGTGCCACCAGGAGATCCGGGCTGTTCTTGCCGATCTAAAGGGGAACCAAGAGCACGGAGTTATAATGAGAATCACTGGAACGTAAATGCAATTTCATTTCCTTAAAGAGCTTGTTCCCAGACTCGCCTCTCTCAGTCTCTGGGTGTATCTGTGAGTGGCGGCAGGCACTGTTACTCTCTTCCTCCAGTGGGGTCCGAAGAAGTGCTCCAGGTCCAGCTCCACAGCCTCCAGTCTGGCCAGCTCCTGAGGGAAGTAGATGGGCTGAACCGCGGGATGATCAGCGTTCCTATCCAGCTCTTCCTCGAGCGCTTGGTAGATCTCATACAGAGAACATAGCAAGAGCTGGAAACACATACATTTACATAAAGTTAGCTTTTAGTACTCAAAAAAAAAAAAAAAAAAAAAAAATCACCGTGGCTGTACTTCAGACATCTCCAGGGATAGTTCACCCCCCAAAAAAGAAAAATTTGTTATCATTTACTCAGCCTCAAGTTGTTCCAAATCTGTAGCATGGAAGACAATGGCAACCAGAAATAGTTTGGTTACCAACATTATTCAAAATATCTTCTTTTGTGATCAACAGGAGAAACTCCAAAAATAATATTCAGCAACAGTACAAAATATTTCCCCCCTCAATATAAAAAGTACCAAGTTTGGGCATGGTAAGATATTTTTTATAAATGGTTGTGACAAAGTCAAGTTCACCAAAGCTGCATTTATTTAAGCAAAAAAATACAGTAAAAACAGTAATACTGTGAATATTACATTCTTACAATTTAAAATAACTTGTTTTAAAATGTAATAATTTTTCCCTCTGATCAAAGCAGAATTTCCAGCATCATTCTTAACTCACAAAGTTATAGGAAATAAAATGTTTTTACAATTTAATTATTATTTTCATCCAGTAAATTGGCTAATAATCAAAGAAATAATGGAAGATCAATCAGCTATCAGTCCTTAGATGGTATTACTATGGTAGTTGATATATGCCATAGCTCTGAATAATACTGCCATGTTACATGTGCTTCCATGATCTTTTGGTGCTTTTTGGTAGTTCATATTTGAATGTTCTAAAACATTACTAAGTCTTGTTATTGTTTGGTATGTAGTTCATCTAATGGTTGCAGACAGTACCATTTATTGATTTTCTGTGGTTTTACCTTGTACTGTGTTCGCGTGATCTGTCCTTTCTGGTAGCTGAGCATCAGTTGTGTGTTCTCAGCTCGGACGTGACTGTCTTTGGTGGCTGCTTTTATTTGCTCAGACAGATCACTGTGAAAAAAACATGCCACAATCCCTCATTAGTAGTTAACTGAACAGATAAGCTTATGCTAGTAAGAATCACCGACTCGACTTGTCTTCATTAAGCCTATATCTAGCACTGCAACATCCACTACATCTGCAATTGCTACACATCTGCTTCGTTTTTTGGTATGATTTACTTTAGGCTTGAATAGTATTCTTATGATTAAATTAATATGGTTTCGTTCAAAGACCGCGGCGCAATGAAAATAAAAAGCACTTTACCTGCCAGAGGCATCTCTTGGTTTGCTTTTCGTGGATTCCATTCCTAAAACAACAGATGTTTGTTATCAAGTGTCTCCATGTGCCCTGTAACAGATATAAATGAAGTTTTGACATGGTCTTACTTACTTGTGCTGTTGTGTGTCTTGCAGTAGATCAATATCGTCCTGTGTTGTCTTCACAGTGCTCGCCGTGGCTATGATTTCCCTCACCGCCTCGCTTCATTTTTATTCGCTAGATTTGGCGAGAAGGGAAGTGAAAATGTTGAGGTGGTTCCACATTCTTACACTAACCGTGACAGGGCGGTTTTTCGGCTGAGAAATCTCAGCAGTTTCTCATGACTAAGCACTGTGAGTCACATGAGGTTAAACAAATCCACAGTGTGACCAGCATGACAAGTTGTTTGAATCCGTTTGTTTATTGGGTCTTAAAGTTGGAAAGTGCGTTGAAAAGTATATTGTTAAATGTATTAGGTCTTATAAAGTTCAAAATGTTTGTGTGTTGTTGTGGGTGACTGAGTGTGAACTATGATTTCATGACTGTGCTGTTTCGCTATTGGTGTTTCTAAACATGACACAGCAGACAGTGAAGCATTACTACCTTATTAAAACCTCAAAACCATGACAATGCACACAGTTACTTACTGCCTGAGAAAAGACTGCAAAGCCATTTTTATGTATTTAAAAATACATATTTTATTTAAAAAAAGATTTTAAATTGACTAAATAAAGAAAAAAACTTTATATAAAAAGAAAATTAAGACTTTATATAAAATTGTATTGTTTTTTTATTTTTTATTACTATTATTTTCCTCTCTTTTATAGTCTTTTTTATATTTTAATTTGTCTACAAACAATGTCCGGGAAGGAGACTGCATGCACACAATAAAAAATACATAAATAATAAAAAAAATAAATGATAAGGGCAAGATACAGGTTTTTTTAATGTAACTTAAAAAAGTGGATAGAAACTAAATTAAACATTCTTTTTATTTTCAGTGTTTCTAGAAAATAAAAACAAGTGTGACCCTGGACCACAAAACCAGTCTTAAGTCGCTGGGGTATATTTGTAGAAATAACCAACAACACATTGTATGGGTCAAAATTATTGATTTTTCTTCTATGCCAAAAATCATTAGGATATTAAGTAAAGTTCATGTTCCATGAAGATAATTTGCAAATTTACTACCGTAAATGTATTTTTGATTAGTAATATGCATTGGTATTAGTAATATTTGGACAACTTTAAGGCGGTTTTCTCAATATTTTGATTTTTTTTTGCACCCTCAGATTTCAGATTTTCAAATAGTTGTATCTCAGCCAAATATTGTGCTATCCTAACAAACCATACATTAATGGAAAGCTTATTTATTAAACTTGAAAAAAAAGACCCCTATGACTGGTTTTGGGGTCCAGGGTCACAAATGCGCTGATGCCATAAGAACAAAAAGTCTTTTTTTTTTCTTTTTCTTTTTTATTGCAAAAATTGTAGAAATATACAAGAACAGGGAAACAAGAAATGAATATATTCCTACAAAGAGCAATCATAAAAATAGACAGAAAATGAATATTCTGGATTTGCGTACATCAAATTATGGGATTATCTATACAGAAAAGTGCAGAAATAAAATTACATCATTTTAGAAAAGCTGTCATAGTGCATGAAAAATTTGGCACTCTTTTTGTTATTTGTAAGTCTTAGAGATGAAACAAGAGAATCAAATTCAGAAAGAAAAAGAGGGAAAGACAAAGGAGGTTTAGGCCATTTTTTGCTTATTAATGAAGAATTTTGCATTCAATATAATAAAATGAACAACATATTCAACAGGTAGTAGCTTTGGATTTTCATAATAAAAAATAACATCTTTGAGGACAAAGGTATGGGTCACATTTGTAAGGTTAGAAACATATGTGCTTAAGTCAACTCATAATTTGTTGGTAACACCACAATAAAAAAAAAACAAATGGGAAGCTGTTTCCTCAACAAAACCACAAAACGAGCAAGACTCATCAACATTAGAATATTTAGAAATAGACAAATTAACGGGATGAATTTTATGAAGGATTTTATAATGAATCTCCTTAACTTTGTTAGATATATACAAAATTTACTTGGCAAAAGCCAGGCCTTTCTCCAATTTATATTTGTTATAAAGGAACCCCAGTAGAATTTCCCTCTTGGAGTAGCCTAATCTTTCTTTGTCTGAAATATTTTGCGAATATGTTTGTTATTGCATTTCCGATCTAAAATATCAATACCACCCAAGCCGGATAAACACTGTTGCCTTTACTGAATTTGAGGTGACTTTTAATTACCTGGGTTAAGCCTACTGGGATGGGTCTCATCAAAGTATTATATTCCTTTGGTGGGACTGGAAAATTATGGAGATTCATAAATTGTTCATAAGTTAAAATATTACCAAAATCATCAAACACAGATAGAATATATTTCAAGTTATTATTAAACCATCTAGGGGGAAAAAAAGACTTATTTCTATATCAGCATTATTCCAAAGGAGAACTTTGTTGGGGGAGAAACCGTTTTCCATGAAAGAAGACACTGCTGATGAAAGAAGAACAAAAAGTCTTTGCATTAGAATCAACAGGAATAGCATCAGAGTGGGCGTGAACTATGTGTAATTTAGCCACGCCTCTCTACTCTCTCATTGGTTCGCTTTCGACGTCCATCCTGTCGTGACGCTCTGTCTTCTGCCTGTGGAAGATGTTATGAAAACCGTGCAATCGCAAAGATGTAGTTCACAGGATGCCGGCTGTTTATTTCCCTATTTTCTGTTTCTGAAGGTTCGCAGGAGCAGCTGTAGTTGACGGTGGGTTGATTTAATGCCAATATATTTACACTATACAGTTGTTTTTTCGCTGTCTTGCATGCGCTGGATGTTGCCTCATCCTCAGTATTGGAGCGAGGAGCCATAATTGACTGTATCAGAAAATAAGTAAATGTATTATATATTGTTTATTATTTTATAGTTTGTATTGTTAATTACTGTATTTGCATTTATGCTTAGTTGTGTGTTTATTGTATATACTTTATTATATGAAGTAGTTATAGTTTAAAAGCTTATTCATGCATGTAACCATCTGCAGTGAGTTTCTATAAAATAGAAGAGAGTGCTTGATTAATGATCTTAAGGTAAAGCCTCTGTTACAGATAAAGCTTCTGGCTTTAATCTTTTGTTTTTATATCCGTCCCCAGGCCTCATGAGTGTGATTCAGCCTCTCTTCAGGCTCCTGTGTGTCCTGGTCCTGGCCGGTTCTGGTTCTGGTCTTCATGGCCATAATAACAGCGTGAGCCATGAGTACTGTGTGCTGGGAGCTGGACCTGCAGGGCTCCAGATGGGCTACTTTCTGTCCAGGAGCCAGAGAGATTACATCATTCTAGAGCGAAACACAGGACCAGGGAGCTTCTTCCAAATGTTCGTGACATCTGAATGAAAAAGGACATTTCTCAAACTGAGCTAGAATGATTTTATTAGGATATTAAATTAAATTATTGCAAGCTACTACACTAAAAAGAACAAACAAAAGAATGCATATCACAGGCACAAATTAAGAATTTGTTTTCAAGATTAATTTGTTCCTTCATTTTAGTTATATCATTGTCACAAATCAAGAATCTGTTCCCTAATTTGTCCCCTCACTTTAGTAAAGTGTGACCACGTTGTACTAATTCATTTCCTGTTTTAAGTAAATCAAACAAAGGAACAAATTCTTAATTCATGACCATGATAAACAACATATTTTTGTCTGCATGTCATGTGAAAAGGCTTAATACAAAAGAATTTAATATAACATATATTTATGTGTATATACTGATATGCATTTTTTCTTCAATCTTCATTAATATTTAAAGTCAACAAGACATCACTGTTTCATTATTGTATATTAATCCAAAGAAAAAATTTCCTGTTTAAAATAAAATTGTTTCCAAATGCTGTTGGCTGAGAGGAAAATTGATGGGCATTGTTGTTAAAGTCACCTTTTTTACTTTCTTTGTTTCTTGAAGTTTAATCATGTCTTATTTACTGTATTCTTTTCAGATATCCTCGCCACAGAAAGCTCATCAGCATTAACAAAATATACACAGGGAGGAGGAACAAGGAATTCAACTTGCGTCATGATTGGAACTCCCTGTTGAGTGACAGGCCTGACCTGCTGTTTCAGCGAATAAGCCGAGAGCTCTACCCTAGTGCTGATGACTTCCCACGTTACCTCTCGATGTTTGCGAAGGAGCTGGGACTGAAGGTTAAATATGGAGCTGATATAGGGAGAATCAAAGCGTCCGATTTTAATGGAAACCATGGCTACATTCTGACCGATCAGAATGGTGTCAGTTATCAGTGCAGGTTTGACCCAAGTTTAACGTTTAATTATTTAATTTAACATTTATAATATTTAATCATATTTTCATGTGTCTTTGAAATCCCTTCATGATGTTTTATACCATTTATATCTTTTTTTGTCTTTGTAGTGTCCTGTTGGTGTCCACTGGCCTTTGGGTTCCTCAGCATGTGGATTTTCTTGGCTCTGACCTGGTGGAGGGCTACGAGTCTATTCCCACTGATCCTGAGGAGTTTAAAGACCAGGCCGTGTTAATCCTTGGCAAAGGAAACTCCGCCTTTGAGACGGCACAGAGCATCTTGGGTAGAGCGAGCCGGATTCACTTGTATAGTCCCAGCCCTGTGCGACTCGCATGGCAGACACACTATGTTGGGGACCTCAGGTATTTAAACCACCCTGTCCAACTTATTGCATAATGCATAAAATTAATGTTTTTCAAGCCTGCTTGTAGTTGTAACCAAAATGCACAAGTGAAGTATCTAGGTTTCATGATCTGTGCTTCATAAATCTTTACACTATTGTCAATAGACAATGGACCGTTTTTGGCCATGGAACTTCACTAATGTTGACCGCACCTTAAGTTGAAATGAACATTTCTGTTTTTTAGGGCAGTAAACAATGAGCTATTAGACACGTACCAGCTGAAATCTCTAGACGGTCTTGTAGAGGGAAGACTGGAAGATATTGCCATTGTCCGTAGAGAAAAAGATGGAGGAAAGAGAAGAACAGCAAAGAAAAGATGTAAAAAATCAATGGAGGGAAAGGAGCAGCTGTATTTAACTCTCACTGAACTTCTTGACCAGAATGGCAACAACATTTCAAAGGTGACTGGGCAAAATCTGCCTGGTTACCACACTGATAACTTCTCACTCAGACAGCCATATGACCGGGTGATCCGATGCCTGGGCTTTCGTTTTAACTTCTCCATTTTTGATGGGTAAGTTCAACAGTTAAAATTATGAATATGCCCAGCAGCATATTATATACACACACCTGGTCGAAAGTTTTAAATAGTAACTTTTTAATGTTTTATTTAATCCAAAATACAATAAAACAGTAATATTATGAAAATTTTTACAATTTAAAATGACTGTTTTCTATTCTATTTTAAATACTGTATTTTCAGCATCATTGCTCCAGTCTTCAGTGTCACAGGATTTTTCAGAAATCATTCTAATTTGCTGATTTGCTGCTTAAGAAACATTTCTTATTATCAATGTTGAAAACAGTAGTGCTAATTAATATTTTTGTGATAACTGTGATACACTGCCATTCAAAAGTCGGGGTAGGATTTAATAATAATAATAATAATAATAATAATACTTTTATTCGGCAAGGAGGCATTAAATTAATAAAAGTGACTGTAATGACATTTATAACATTACAAAAATGTCTATTTCAAACAAATGCTGTTCTTTTTTAACTTTCTATGCATCAAAGAATCCTGAAAGCAATTTATCATGGGTTCCAAAAAACAACATTTCAACGCTAATAAAAAGAACCAGTATTAATAATTCAGCACCAGTAAAAACTGATAACTGAGCAGCAAATCAGCGTATTGATGATATCTGAAGGATCATGTGACACTTTAAAATATCTAAATAGAAAAAAAAAAATAAGATCCGTTAGAATTAGATCCGTGTATACGAGAAGTTGAGAGTTCCATCGAGATAATGTCCAACAAATACACAGTCCAAAAATAGAAAATATTTTTTTTACCTTGTAATAATATTTCACAATTTTACTACTTTGCTCTATTTTTTAATCATTTAATATAGTCTTAGTGAGCTTTTTGGCTGGTAGTGTAATTATTTTCACACTAACGGAATATTTTCATTATTTTTCCAGATCTGCACGGCCGCCCCAAAGCAGTGGTGCCCGAGGCCGGTTGCCAGAAATAACAGCCTGGTATGAAGGTAGAGGGACGCCCAACATGTTTGTCCTGGGCACAGCAGCCCACTCCAGAGATTATCGTATGTCTGCTGGTGGGTTTGTTCACGGATTCCGCTACACTGGTAAGCATTTCACCTCACGTAAACATAACATTTCAGGTTTGTCGTAAGAACGTAGGAGGCCATAATAAAGGTCCTGTGTTTTGCTACTACAGTGCGTGCTGTTCATAAAATCCTGGAGCAGCGTTACCATAACCTTGCCTGGCCTGCTACAAAATTACCCATCAGTCAGCTGCAGTCCTGGATTCTTAGGAGAGTGAATGAAGCCTCTGGACCGTACCAGATGTTTGGGGTTCTCGGGGACATTATTCTACTGCGAGGGTAAGGGATGGTTCAAAGAATGCATGTACAATGTATGTATTTGGTGGTGAGGTTTTTTTTATTTTTTAACTTTTAACATGCAAGATGACTCTTATGCTCACCAAGGCTGAATTTATTTGATCAAAAATACAATAAAAATAGTATTATTCCGAAGTGTTATAAACAACTGTTTTTTAATATAGTCTAACATATTTTCAGCATTATTACTCCAGTCTTCAGTGTCACATGATCCTTCATAAATCATTTTAATATGCTGATTTGCTGCTCAAGAAACATTTATCATTATTATCTACGTTAAAAACAGTTCTAATTTTCGTAGAAACTTTGATCATTTTTTTTCTGGAAAGTTTCTAAGAACTGCATTTATTTGAAATAGAATCTTTTGTAATATCATAGATCTCTCTACGGTCACTTTTGATCAATTGAATGCCTCCTTGCTAAATAAAAGTTCATTTCTTTCAAAAAAACAAAGAATCTTACTGAACGATTTTTTCAAATGTCCAGTGAACACTAAACTCACGGGTTGTCAAAATTGTATCTAACCTCTGACCTTGACAACACATTGAACGGATTATAATTCTATCCCTCATTCACATTCAATTAAATATGGCAACTATGATGAATGTCTGTTTTACCTACACAAATCTCTCTCCTCCTTCCTTCCACAGGTCTTACTGTGAATATCTGGAGGAGTTTCCCCTGCAGGCCCTGCCCCAGCTGTCTGCTCTCTCTGGACGGCTCCTTACAGATCATGGTCTTCTGGTCTTGGTCATGCAGTATGGACTAAACCGGACTGATACGCTAGGACCAGGTCGAGCTGAGTCAGAATGGACCAAAGCCTGGAGGTCCAACTTCCTCCATCCGGTCCTGTACTACTACAACACACTACCTACAGGTGAAGAGCTGCTCTAATATGTTCTGTTGATTTCTATAATAGTGTATATGGTACAAAGTAATTTGTACGTGTGTGAGATTGGGATGTTGTTGAGAAAATATTTTGGACGTTCTGTTGATATTCTATCAAAATCAAATAATGGAATATTCAAATATTAAAGTGTGCTCTATGTTTGTATAGAGAAGGATATGAGACAGCGTCCAGTTGGCTGGCCACTACCACGACCTGAGGCCGTTCATCACATGGTTGAGGACTTCTTAACTGAATGGGATCAGCCCATATCACACAGCCAACCTCTCAGACGCTTCCTCGAGCACTGCCTCCAAACTGACCTCAGGGCCTTTTATGCTGGTCAGTACAGAAGCGTTCTTCTGAGACATTGGGGAACTTTTTGAGTGCCGATAATTAAAGAACAATTCTAAAATTAAATGCTGTTCTTTAGAACGTTCTATTCATCGAAGATTCCAGAAAAATGTATCAGTTTCTACAAAAATATGAAACGGCACAACTGTTTTCAATATTGATAATAATAATAGTAAGTATTTCTTGATCAGCATATTAGAGTGATTTCTGAAGGATCATGTCACTCAGAAGACTGGAGTAATGATGCTGAAAATCCAGATTTGTCACAGTTATTTACTACACTGTTAATACAGTTATTTTAAATTGTGATATTTCACAATATTACTGTTTTTACTGTATTTGTGATTAAATAAATGCAGCCTTGGAAAGAAAAAGAGACTTTAAAAAACAGCATAGAGAAGTACTTTTTGCAACTGTTCTTGCAGGAGGACTTCATCATTTATTATGTCTCTGTTTGTCCTTTTTCTTCAGAATCCTGTTTCCTTCTGTCCCTCACCAGTCGCACTCCACCCCTCTTCTGCCGTCAAGGTTATTTAAGAAAGCAGGGCATTGTGGGAAACAGCCATCTATGGCAACATGCCCGTGAGGCAGGACTCATGGCAGATCATCAGGGAGATATTACGCCCGGCGATGACACATCAGTATCTGAATACCTGAAACATGCTGGCGCTGCAGTCGTTTCAACTATGAAACTTTTGACCTTTGAGGGGCATTAACATTAACGGTACCAAAGACCAAATCTCTTCTGCTAAAATTGTGTTCATCTACCTCCCATTTCTGATGGAATTTTCCTTATCAATTCACCTGCATTTCCATAGAAAACATCCCACATCTAGCATCCTGAAACTACGATCAAACATACAGTTAAGTTAAATAATAAGTATTACCTTGTCATAGTTTTTATAAGCCAAAGTATAGCTTTATATACTGTTTTATGGTGTTGGGTTTGGTGTTGAAATACAATGCATAACTTATTTTTTTATAATATTGTTAAAGGTATATAAGAAAAGTATTTTTCTTGGGTTGACATGCATGTATTTTTATTTATAACTACAATAAAGACATCCTATCTCAATAATTAATTTCAGAAAGGTGTGTTTATATACAGTGCCTACAGTGAAAGTCTTCATACCCCTTCATTTTTTTTCACATTTTGTCATGTTGCGTTATGTTAAACTGCTTTAAATTACTTTTTTTCCCCACTCACCAAAATGACAAAGCAAAAATCAGATTTATCACAATTTTGCAAATTTATTAAAAAGGAAACACTGAAAAAATGACATTGCACAAGTCTTTATACCCTTAACTCAAAACTTAAAGCACTTTGGCAACAATTAATATACAGAATTACCAAATATTGCCATAAGTTAAATATATTAAGTTTCTACAATATATAAATATATTGTAGAAACTTAATTTCCTGTAAAGCTGCTTTGCAACGATTTGTATACAAATAAACTTGAATTGAACTGATTTACATTCTTCTCTTTAGATCATCTCAAGCTCTGTCAGGGTGGCTGGGGACCATCGGTGGGAAGCCATTTATAGATTTCTCCAAAGATGTCTGATTGGTTCCAAGTCCCAGCTCTGGCTGGGCCACTTGAGGGCGCTCATAGAGTCGTCCCTAAGCCACTCCTGCATTGTCTTGGCTGTGTGCGTAGGGTGATTGTCATGTTGGAAGGTGAACTTTCAACCCAGTCTGAGGTTCTGAGCGCTCTGAACCAGGTTTTCATTAAGGATATCTCTGTATTTATCTGCATTCAGCTTTCCGTCTTCTCTAATCACTTCCCCAGTCCCTGCGGCTGAAAAACACCCCCACTGCATGATGCTGCCGCCACCATGCTTCACCGTTGGGATGGTGTTATGCAGGTGACAAGCAGTGCTTGGTTTCCCTCAGACATAAGGAATTAAGGTTCATCAGACCAGAGAAAATTTTTTTATTTTCATAGTCTGCGAGTTAGTTGGGTGTATTTTTGTAAATTCTAATCAGGGTTTCAAGTATCTTTACTGAGGAGAAGCTTGAGTTTGGTCACTTTGCCATCAAGCCCAGATTGGTGGTGTCGCAGTGATGTGTGTCCTTCTGTAAGTTTCTCCCATCTCCATATAAGATCATGCAGCTCAACCAGAGTGACCATCAGTGTCTTGATCACCTCTCTAACCACCTCTCTTCTCCTTCGATTGCTCAGTTTGGCCAGGAGGCTAGATCTAGGAAGAGTCCTGATTGTTTCAAACTTCATCCATTAAGGATTATGGAGGCCAAATGCTCCTGTGAACCTTTTTTGTAGAATTTTTTTGTATTCTTCCCGAGATCTGTCTCAACACGATCCTGTCTCTCAGCTCTGCAGGCCATTCATTTGACCTCATGGCTTAGTTTTTGCTCTGACATCCATTTCTGCTTTTAAACTTTATATAGACAGGTGTGTGCCTTTGCAAATCATGTCCAATCAAATGAATTTGCCACAGGTTAACTCCAGTCGGAGTATAGAAACATCTCAAAGACGATCCAGTGAAAGTGGAATGCTCCTGATCTAAATTTTAAGTGTCAAAGCAAAGGGTATGAAAACTTGTGCAATGTAATTTTTTTCAGTGTTTCCTTTTTAATAAATTTGCAAAGTTGTGATAAATCTGGTTTTTGCTTTTTCATTATGGTGAGTGGGTTGTAGTTTATGTGGAGAAAAAAAAAAGGAATTTAAAGCAGTTTAACATAAGAACGCAACATAACAAAATGTGAAAAAATGAAGGGGTATGAAGACTTTCTATAGGCACTGTGTACATATATATATATATATATAAAATTACAGTATATACACAACCCGAATTCCGGAAATGTTGGGACGTTTTTTAAAATTTGAATAAAATGAAAACTAAGAACAAATCCCGCACACTATTTATGCAAAAAATATCTATATCAAAATATTTATTAACGACGTTTCGGTCGCATGACCTTCATCAGGAATTTTTCCAAACAATCACAAAGTGAACCACATTTAAAAACAAAAAAACATGACCAATCTCTGTAGAGATCCATTAATTAGTAACAACCAACCATGGGTACATCATTAACCCATATATATGCACATAAACACATCCTGTACATATATACATACTAACACACATATCAGGAACAAATTACATTATAACATCACATTGAATAGAGCTTCATCATTCATACCATTAGGTGATAATGTCTGAAGGGTAAAAATCCAAAATAACTCACGTTGCTGTAAAAACAATTCAATATCGCCACCTCTAGGTGGCACATTAACCCTTTCGATACCACAGAAACGTAACGTAGAAACATCGTGATTCAAGGCATGAAAATGAACTGCAACTGGATAATTCAAATCTTTTCTCCTAATAGAACTCTTGTGTTCACTAATTCTTTGTTTAAGTTGACGTGATGTTTTTCCAACATAGGCTAAACCACAAGGAGAACGAATCAAATAAACAACATGCGTAGAAACACAGGTAATAACAGAGTTGATTCTATATTTCTTGCCGGTTCTTGGATGACAAAAGAAAGAAGTTTTTGATGTATTATTGCACTGAGCACAATGACTACATTTCCTACTTCAGTGTTCAAAATATAATTAAAATCTCACTTGTTATTATCTATCAATTGAAAAACAGAGACATGCATTTTTTATGGTTTTGTGGGTTCCATATATTATTCTAATTAACTAACTGGTTTTTATACAGTACACCAAAAATCACACTATGAAAAATATTAAACATAAATCATTCCAAATAGCAAACAGATTAAAACAGTACTACATTATTACAAGGTTATGACTTCACACAAACACATTGCAAAAATAAATATGAGAACATGATAAATAAAACAAATAAACTACTTAACAAATATTTTAAACAAGTTCTAGTGTAGTCATATTTTCATTTTCACAAACTGTTACATGCAGTGTATATATAATACAAACTTTTTAACTGTGATTTATATTATTTGTGTATTAATTATTTGTGCTTTTGCAAATTCATCTTTAATTAGCCTTATTATTTTGCATTTAAGCCTCTTTTTGAGCATAAAATGTAATTACATTCTGAAAAAAGTTGCATGTAATAGTTGCATGTCCAATTATTTAGTTGTATTTGTATATAGTTGTATTTTCATTTATCCACATCAGAGAGCACTTTCATCCAAGTGGTATAGTTAAGACGTATGGGGTTTTGACAGTGGAAATTTCAGTAACGCTTAAAATTGTGTAAAATCCAGCACCCTATTCAGACCCTAATATAGTACATACAATCAGTATTAATTTAATTTAACATGAACAGTTTGTATGTGACCATACCTTGAAACCGATAACGGTATCTTTTGATAATTGATGATAGCAATGCACCACTCTCTTCCATGTTCAGTTCTTCGTGGCTGAAGAAGCGGCGCGTGTAATCAGTGTAGCTCGCAGCGCCCTCTGTTGGTGAAAATAATCACTACATGATTGCTCTGGTAACCAGCAATTTAGAGATAATAAAATGCTTAATTTCTGCGTGTTTCGTAGTGTTTTAATTTTACACTGTAGTTTCCTGGGGAAAGGACATAAAATTTGAATAAAAAGGCGACATACCTTCACTCAGAGTGGACGCGACACCACGAAAGAGGCTCCGCTGGTCATCAAGGTGAGCGCTTCTGCCTAATATCTGAAATGTAAAAAAAAAAAAAAATCCCCCAAAATTGTCGAGACGAACAGAAAAGGTAAGGAAACCGTTTTTTATACGTTTGAAATCGATCTGCTACAAGCGCTCGTGTCGTTAGTCAAGAGTGCAGAAGAAACGGATTAAAGTTTCAGTCGACAGGGGAGATGTAAACATACTCGTAGGAAAAACATAAATATTATTGTGTCAGGGCATGAAGACACTTTGTAACGAAAAACATTACGCACACATATTAATTTACCACCGTATCATCTGTCGCAGCTGCACCAATTGACCGACCGTTGGAATTTAAAATTTAACCCAACTGGTTGCGTTGTTGTTGAAATAACCCAATAAACATAGGAATAACCCAACAAAGCGACCCAACATGTTTAACCTAGATATTGGGTACAGTAAATAACCCAACGTTTTTTAGAGTGTAGAAGCGAAAACTTTAGCATAGATTTTTAGATCACATGGGATAAGTGATATCGGTCTGTAGCTGGAACAATCTAATGGATTTTTCCCTTTTTTAAGAAGTAATGATATCAATGATGTTTTTTTATCTTTATGAAATACACCATGTTCATTTGCAAAATTAAATGATTTAAGCATAAGTGTCCCTACCGAATCCAAAATTTCTAAATATAATTCAGGGGGGAGACCATCTAGACCCAGCGATTTGCCCTTTTGAAGGCTTTTTAGAGAGACGTGGAGCTCCTACAAACTTAATGGGGCCTCCAAAGATTCTTTATCCATCTGTGAGATCCGAGGCAATTCTGGTTGATCTAAATACTGCTTACAAATTGGTTCATCAAAATCTGTTTTGGCTTTATACAGATTTGTGTAAAAACCTTTAAATATGTCGTTAATGTCGTTAAAGGGTTCGTAGTGACCTGACCAACCGATGATTTTATTGCACCAATATATGCCTTAGACTCACATTCTTTCAGCCTAAGGGCCAATGACTAGGTCTCTCTGATTCAAAATAATATTTTTGCCTCGTCCTATGTAAGATAAATTCCACCTTTGAGTGCGAAAGTAAATCATATTCTTCTTTTAAAGAGGACAGCTGTGTAGCCTGTTGCTCAGTAAAATGTTGTTTTTGTAGGTTTTATAATGATTGGATTTTATTTTCTAATTTTGTAAACTGGTGGGTTTTCGCTTTGGCAAGAGTAGAAGAGAAAGATATACAGAATCCTCGTATAGTACACTTAGTCGTTTCCCACAGTATTTGAGGATCCACATCAGAGGGCATAATTTCAAGAAGTTCCTTTATATAGTCTTTTAGAGAATTAATGAAAGCCTGATTACTTAATAATGACATGATAAAGCGCCATCTAGGGGATTTGGCTTTAATAACGGAAAGAGGAATATTGCACAACACAGCAGAATGATCAGATAATAAAATTGGTAATATAGAGATGGAGGAATTAGACAAAATTGAAGATGAGCTGAGAAATATGTAGTCTATCCTAGAGAAAGTCTTATGTCTATTAGAAAAAAAAAGTGAAATCCTTAGATTTAGTGTTCTGAATTCTCCAAAGATCGATTAAGTTGAGCTCAGTGATACATTTATTCAATCATTTAGAAGATGGATTGACTGTTGTATCAGATTGAGATTTATCCAAATCAGGATTTACTACAGTATTAAAATCACCACCCACCACTAATGGGCAATCAGTCTGCTCAAGTAATGTTTTGGAAATATTTGTTAAAGAATGCACTGTCTGTCTCATTCGAACCGTAAATAGAGACCAATGCTGACCTATTATTACGTATTTTGCAACGGGTAAAAACAAATCTACCCTCCTCATCACTTCCGATATGTTCAATTGTTAAATGTAACTTCCTGTTAACAAGGATAAGCGCCCCCTTAGTTTTATTAAGAGTGCAGGAGAAGGCTGCCAATTTATAATACTTATTCTGGAAACGTGCCACGTCAGATTGCTTTAAATGTGTCTCATGTATCAGTGCACAGGAAATCGATTTACGGTGTAAATATTCTAATACACGAGTACGTTTCACAGCAGAATTTAGGCCATTCACATTCAATGATAAAATATTTAGAGTATGCAATGAATTTTCATAATCCCAAAATTGTATTCAGTAAATGAAGAAAAGCAAAAGCACTCCCATTCTGTAAGTAACATGTAACCGCTGGTGTGCATTCTAGATACCAAACCACCTAGATGAAAAATCCTTTTAGAAATAAGGTAAAATAAATAAAAGTATGAATGTCTGTTGTAAAACATACAAGAATCTGCTGACGCACACCGTGCTGCGTTGTCACAGGAACATCCCAGCTGAAGACGAGAAAATTACATCGCTCCCCACTACAAGGGGACAGGGATGATCACTTCCATTTGGAAAATGCCCGTGAATCGTTCGCATTGTCCTGCTGAAATACACAAGGCCTTCCCTGAAATAGACGTCATCTGGAGGGAAGCATATGTTGCTGTAAAACCTTTATAAACCTTTCAGCATGCAACATGCGAGCTGCCCATACCGTATGCCAGAGTTGCTGGTCTAATTACTTTTCCTGGTAAAAGTAATGAGTTACATTTTAAATTTATATAATCTGATTACAGTTACTTATGTCAAAAAATTACGTTACTTAAGTTACAAATGCAGTGTTAAAAAAATATGAAGTAAAAATCATGTTTTGTGCATCAGTATGCCCTTTTTTATAAATCACAGAAGAATGCAGTCCTAAAACATTTAGTTGCAATGAAAGGTTGCCTATCATATTTCAAAAACTTGCACTCAACATATTTTAGTCTGGCATTATAGTTTGGGAAAAGTTCAACAAGTGAATGTGTACAAGTTTATGTCAGAGTAACACTAATAAAGTAAAAAATAAATGACACATCAGAATGAGATCAACCGCTGGATTAAAGCGCATTGGCATCACAAGTCAAGGCTTATTGCTCACAGCGCGTCTTTTTCCAAAAAGTAGCCGAGATGAACTTGAATCTTTCTACAGAGGTGACTTGAGCGTCTTAAGCCTGGTTTCACATGGATGATTATCTTATAGCGCGCGATGATCACATTATAGGTGAGCTCAGACAGGAAAGACTGTCACTGGACCTCGCTTTGGTTTCATACGGATTATTTTGTCAGAGAATATTTGTTTTCGACATGACTTACTTCATTTAATAACAGACAATTCAAGCTTTCTTTAGATATACTGTATTTCTCATGTCTTTTTCGTTCATTCTAGTGACTTGTTTCAGGAAGATATTCACAGAGACAGAGAATGCAGAAAGCGCACCCTATTTAATATTTTTTACAAAAAAAAAAGAAAAAGAAAAATTTTGTTGATATTGGGAGTGAATCAGGGTATACAATAATAGGCCTACTTATGTATTTTTTTCAGTCAATATGAAATTAATGAAAGAACTGAGTTTCTCTTTGTAGTGTATTTTTTAGGTTTGATAACTTGAAAAGTAAAGTAAACTTTAAAGTAACTTGAAAGTAATGTAATTAGTAATCTGATTACTTTTTACATGCCGTAATAATCAGTAATGTAATCAAATTACAATTTTAAAGAAGTAATTAGTAATTTGTAGTGGATTACTTTTTTTTTGTAACTTACCCAACACTGCCGTATGCATTTATGCACCCCATACCATCAGAGATGCTGGCTTTTGAACTGATCGCTGATAACACGCTGGAAGGTCTCCCTCCTCTTTAGCCCAGAGGACATGGTGTCCGGGATTTCCAACAAGAATGTCAAATTTGGACTCGTCTGAGCATAGAACACTTTTCCACTGTGAAACAGTCCATTTTAAATGAGCCTTGGCCCACAGGACACGACGGCGCTTCTGGACCATGTTCATATATGGATTCCTTTTTGCATGATAGAGCTTTAGTTGGCATCTGCAGATGGCACGGCGGATTGTGTTTACCGACAATGGTTTCTGGAAGTATTCCTGGGCCCATTTAGCAGTGTCAATGACAGAATCATGCTGATGAGTGATGCAGTGTCGTTTGAGGGCCCGAAGACCACGGGCATCCAACAAAGGTCTTGTCCCTTACGCACAGAGATTTCTCAAGTTTCTCTGAATCTTTTGATGATGTTATGCACTGTAGATGATGAGATTTGCAAAGCCTTTGCAATTTGACGTTGAGGAACGTTGTTTTTAAATTATTCCACAATCTTCTTACGCACTCTTTCACAGATTGAAGAGCTTCTGCCCATCTTTACTTCTGAGAGACTTTGCCTCTCTAAGACATCCCTTTTATAGCTAATCATGTTACAGACCTGATGTCAATTAACTTAATTAGTTGCTAGATGTTCTCCCAGCTGAATCTTTTCAAAATGTCTTGCTTTTTCAGCCCTTTGTTGCCCCCGTGCTAACTTTTTTGAGACCTGTAGCAGGAAAAAAATTTAAAATTTCTCAGTTTAAACATTTTTTTATGTTCTCTTTGTTCTATTATGAATAAAATATTGGCTCATGTGATTTGAAAGTCTTTTAGTTTTCATTTTATTAAAATTTAAAAAAAAGTCCCAACATTTCCGGAATTCGGGTTGTATATGGGTAGTTCACAAATAAAAATTGGACTGTGTCCTATGCTGTGACATAGCAAAAATGCAGACAAAAAAACTTAACTTACAAATAACATGAGAAAAATGTGTCTTCATTCTTAGAGTTACAAATAGAACGAGAGAGGTTTATCTTCAATGTTAGAGTTTTTTTTAATTTATTTTTTTACAATTTCTGTGACACCATAGATACGTCGTCAACTACCCATATAGTATATGTAGCATAGAAACATCATTGAAGTCATTTACAAGATTAACAATGTTTTATTATAGAAAAGTTTGAAATATTGGAAAGAGTTTAACTGTAAAACAGAGAGAGAAAACATATCATACAATTTCAGTCCGTTTGGTTTGTCATGTATAATGCTGTTAAGATGAGAGCTAAGGATGTTCTGAGTTCCTGATTTAAATCCAGAGTAGGAAATATACACACATTTTTTAAATCAGATTTAGCATGTGAATTATTAAATTATTTAAATATATTTTTACTTTTACATTTTGAAGCCCTTGTGTAACTTTACTGAGGGCCCCCTAGTGGGGATTACACGTGCAAATATAACTAACATAAATAAAATAATTAATAATCAATTCAAATCCTAATCTTTGTTTTCATAAAATTAAAAAAATGTAAGTCAGAAATAACACACATTTTTTTAGAAATTACGTACGTATATTTACTACGTTATTACTATACGTTCTCTTATTGGACGAGCGCCTTAACAACATCGATATTGATTGGCTACCTAGGTCACGATGAATTCAGACTAAGCAATGCAGACGTGTTTTACTAAAACCAAGCGCAAAACATTGAAACAGCGCCATTTTGGCTCAAATGGGCTCAGAGTTCAGCGCTTGTTAGAACACGGAACGGTTTGTATTCAACATTACAAAATTAAATTGCAATGAACAGAAAAGCAATGAATCTTTATTTAAAAACCTGGCTCGAAATGCAGTCTTGAAGAATGCCGCTTGTGTAACAACGCTGCGTTAGGTGTGTGCAACAGATACAGTATTTACATTCTGAAGGTACTGACATTTGTTACTGGCATTAGTCCAGTAACGTTAAACGCCTTATATAAAAATGGACGTGTCGAGCCCACTTGTTGCAGCCGCGTCGGATGGCGACCGGTCCAGTTCGGAGGGAGAGTTCACGGTAGCGAACGGAGCTGCGGTGAGAGACGGCGAGAAACGGGAGGATGAGGCGCCGATGGAGGCTGCAGGTGCGGTCGGGTTCAGTATCTCGCGTCTGGACACGCTGAGCGCGCTGAGACTCAACCGAACCCGACCGGCGGCGGACACCGAGCTCCGGTACCTGCACTTGTTATGGAAGCCCGGTGAACTGCTGCAGGCGGGACGGAGCTCGCCGGGCAAAATCACATCGAGCAGGGTGAGGCGGCTGGGAAGAGCTCGGAGGAACATGGGGCCCATTGGAAAAGACCTGTATGGTGTGTGCATGAACAGACATGTCATATATTAATGTTACACACACACACACACACACACACAGTAGTTGCCCCAAAATTATTAGAGCACTATTATTTTCAGCAGCTAAAAAATGGTTTTAAGTCAGTCACTTATTTCTATCTTTTGCTGTGGTGTGTCAGTAGGAAATACAAGTTTCCATTTCCAAACATTCATTTTGCCATGAATTGTAATAATCGAGTGAGATTTTTGTCTGACAACAGCCAGTGCTCCACACAGAGATCTGATCTGATCATCATCATCAGTCTGTCTGGAGAGACGTGAAGAAACACAACAAACTGAGACTCAGTCCAGAAGAACTGTGGCAACGTTTCCAAGATGCTTCGAGAAACCTACCTGCAATGCCTCCTGAAAAACTCTGCTCAAGTGCATCGAGGACAAAAGCTGCTTTAAACGCAAAGGATGCTCACACCAAATGTTGATTTAATTTAGTTAATCAAAGTTAATTGAGAAAGAAAATCTATTTATGACAATATTTTTGACAGCATCCTCATTTTACAGCATTTTTACACAAGTGTCTACAACTTTTCATAGTACTGTAGCTTTGCAGGGAGGTTTCTTGAAGCATTTTGGAGACGTTGACACAGTTCTTCTGGATTATTACAATTAATGGCAAAATCAGTGTTTGGAAATGTAAACGGATATTTCCTACTGACACACTACAGCAAAAGTATATAACTGACTTAAAGCCATTTTTTAGCTGCTGAAAATTCTAGTGTTCTAATAATTTTGGCCACCACTGTATGTGCATATATATATATATATATATAAGATCTTTTGGTAATATTGTGGTAACAGCAGATTTGTTCAATTAAATTTCCTTCCTTTTATTTCTCTCTCTCTCTCTCTCTATATAATATTTATATATGTAATTTTATATATATATATGAATCAATTCCATATTGTTTTCTTCTCCAAGCTGTGAAGAGGCTCAGAGAAGCTGCCAACTCCAATGATATTGACACAGGTGAGAATAATCAGCGTGACAGACAGTAGTAGTCACACTTGATGCTAAGATTTAGATTATAGTCGGTTCACTTTTTTGTTTTCTAGTTCGTAGATTGCTGGAAGAGGATACTGACCCTTGTGCTGCTGATGACAAGGGCAGGACAGCCTTACACTTCTCTTCCTGCAATGGCAACGAGAGTATCGGTAAGCTCGGACAAAATTGTTTGGCATTAACTTTCCATAGTGGCATTCAGTGCATAAGGTAATTTTATTGGCTAATTTACTGGCACCAAAAAGTATTTAGCCACCCAAGACACACTAAAAACATATAAATATCATCATTGCATTGCATAATAAAATTTCAAACCAAGTAGCATTTATTTTCAAGTAACATAATGTAAGCATGAGTTTGTTTCTTCATCAGAACAGATTTGGAGACATTTAGCATTTTCATCACTTGCTCACCAACGGATTCTCTGCAGTGAATGGGTGCCGTCAGAATGAGAGTCCAAACAACTGATAAAAACATCACAATAATCCACATGACTCAAGTCCATCAGTAATACATAATAATTGTAATAAGTTTATCACTAAGATATTTTTAACTTCTTCTATCCATAATATTGCTTTCTCCAATGAAATAGTTGTCTGAATCAGGAGAGAAATAAATAGTTCTAAATAAATATGTCAGTGTATTTTGATGTGAGAGGACAACAAGGGATGGACTTTTTCAGTGGAGGAAGCGTTATTATGAATTATGAACCAGAAGCCATGGTTTAAAGACGTTAATCGATGGACTGGAGTCGTGTGGATTATTGTGGTGTTTTTATCAGCTGTTTAAACTCTCATTCTGACGGCACCCATTCACTGCAGAGGATTCGTTGCTGAGCAAGTGACGTAATGCTGAATTTCTCCCAATCTGTTCTGATGAAGAAACAAACTCATCTACATCTTGAACGGTCTGAGAGTGAGTACATTTTCAGCAAATTAAAATTTTTGGGTTCTTTCGTGAAATATTTTCATTTGAACTATTCCTTTAAGTGTGGCTTAATTATCCAAATACTTTTTGAGGCCACTATATTTCACCTTTTACCACTGTATTTAAACTTTTTCTCCTTTCTCTTTCCGTCTTTACTTTTAACAATGTAGTTCAGTTGTTGCTGAGTTATGGTGCTGACCCAAACCAGAGAGACAGCCTTGGAAACACATCACTGCACCTGGGTAAGAATGTGCAGAAGCATGATTAGCATAATTACGTATCATTAAATCTATGTTCAAAGCTTATGATGAGTTAAATTGCCTTCTACAGCTGCCTGCACCAACCACGTGCCTGTCATCACAACTTTACTGCGGGGAGGTACAATTGATTATTCATCTAAATCTTATTCATCCGAGATATTTCTGCTATTTCTTAACAAAAACAGTACCTCTATCACCATTCACAAATCTAATTTAGTACCAGTTCACACATTATAACCATCCCCTCAGGTGCCCGTGTTGATGCTCTGGACCGTGCTGGGAGGACTCCTCTTCATCTTGCCCGTTCGAAGCTCAACATCTTACAAGAGGGAGACTCACGTAGCCTAGAAACCCTCAGAGGAGAGGTCACACAGGTGATTAACTTCATGCACATAACGAAGAGATTGTGGACACTGTGACGTTCATGCTTCTTGTGAATATTTCTATGAAGGTTACTTGGGGTAAAAGCTTCTGCCAAATGTCATGTAATGTAATGACTACTGGGTAAACATGAGACAGGCTGATAAGGTTTATATAATGTGCCTTGCCCACACTTTTCCTATGCTCCTGTTGTACATGCTCATATATGTGCTGTAATGCAAAAATGAACCAGGGATCTCTGAATATGTCTGTAGATCATTCAGATGTTGCGGGAATATCTGAATATAATGGGACAGAGTGAAGAGAGAGAGAAACTGGAGCACATCTCAAACCAGCTGCAGAACACCCGCACCAGAGAACAGGTAAAACAGCTGCTGAGTTCATGTTCTCATTCTCTTTGATACTATAAAGAGGACTGTTCCATTTTGCATCTGCATCCTGTAAAGCCTGGCTTATAAAATATTAATCTTTTTTTTTAAAAATGGAACCATTTATTATACCTTTAGACATAAAAAAAAAAGTAAAAATAGAAAAGCATTTGTGTGTTTATTTATTTAATTTTTTGAGCATCATATGAGATACATCAGGCTTTTATGGCTCATATAGTATGATATAGGAGATTGTAGCTCATAGTCGCAGAGGGGGAAAAAACTGTGTTATTCAGAGGCCCAAAATGAGCAAAAATATGTAATTTTGTGCAGTTGCTGATAGTTATACAGCCAAAATTAAGATGGAATTCTGATAGCTTGTAATGTAAATCAATGAGATCTTTAAAAACAGTAAAACAGACTACATAACATGTGTAAAAATATAAGTTGTCACTATATATCCTAATAATATGTCTTAGTAAGATTATATTTAAATGCATAGTTTTGTTTAAGTCTCTGTAGTTTTTATTGTGGGTGCAAAATATGATGGGAAACATACAAATACAAATTCCTCAAGCCTGATGTGGCATAATACTCACATTTTAACATGATTTTTGTAAAAGATGAAGTATGTATGGATAATCAAGAAATCCTGAGTCGCTTCAGTCCAGTTCATTTTCAAAATATTGTGTAATGAAAGATGGACCACTGAAGGGGGCATTTAGAATGAAACTAAAAGTCCCTTTCTTGCTAAAAAAAAAAAGTATAAACTATCAGTCAGATGACAGAAGGAATGTAGTCAACTGTATACAGTAGGTTTTTCAGGAAAGTTTATGTTGATGATTTAGAGCCCGTAGAAATTTGCATGTCAGATAAGATACAGTAGGCTTTATGGAGTTAATTCTACAGTTTTGTGTGTTTGATATCACTGTAGCTTTTGGACTTATTTATTCTTTCATGTGATCCACAGGTAGATGAGGTGACGGATTTACTGGCCAGCTTCACGTCTCTCAGTATTCAGATGCAGAATATGGGAGACAGGTAGAGATGGATGGAAGAAAAAAGTGAGAGGATGAGACAACTGTGGGTTTTATTGGGAAAACAGGAGAAAGTATTTATATATGACATGTCTACATATACAACACAACTGAGTAATAACGGTTATTTAAATCAAACTTTGACTAAGAAAAACTATAAATTGCCTTCATTTTTTTTTTCTCATTCCTTCCTGTTATGCCTTTATTGTAGCCTGTTATGTCACAGTTTACTGTATATTCATTTTTGGAAGTGACTGAAAGAGCCAAATAAATTACATAATGTCAAAAGTGTATATGTGGACTCTGTCTTTGAATGTAGCAAAATTAACAATAAAGTATAAGCTGTGCGTTTTCAAATCGCTTTTATATGGTAAATATCACTAATGCTAATGTTTAATGCCAGTTTTTGGTTGTAAAAATGGGGGCTTTCATTGTTGTGATACACTCTCTGGTCTCAAAGTCCCTCCTCCTCATCTCTGGCTGCTTTTGTTGTTGACTCCCATCAAAGATGGCGTCGCGCGCCAACTAAACCCACATCCAACCCGAGGTAATATTTCACTCATTATTGCACAACACTTCTAATATCTCCACACAAATCGCATGCATTCCGTGCCATTTTTGCAGTACTGAAGAAACCCACGAAATTGCATGGTGGAAACGCACCGTAAATCGAGTTGTAACCCGATACCGGCCTATGTACACCGCAGCCGCGGGACTGAGCGCGCTGGACGATCCGGCAGAGACGCGCGACACGTCCGCAGCTGCTCAAATCCTCTTCAGCTGAACCGGGGAAGCGCTGGATCCTGATGAAGAGAGGGGAAGGGGGTGTGTGAGTGTGCATTTCTTCGAAAGTAGGCGGGAAATGTGCAATAATGAGTGTTGAGGCTGATCTTGTCGTTCTTGTTGGGATTCCTGCAAATGTCACTGGCAGCTTGACTAAAGTTGTGGCTGGAGGAGAGCTGATGTGTGCCGCAGATCCTGATCTGTCACTAATGAGTGTGTGTGCATTCTGTAGCACATCTTTCAGAGTTGTTCAACTCATCTGCGTGCAACGTTATTGCAATTAGAAGAAAGCTTTTATTAGAATCGGAAGATGTGGCGACTTAATTTGTATTTTTCTGATGAGATTTGTTTTCTCAGTAGTTTTTTCTGTATTAGTGCTTATTTATTTGGTTTTATATCTTTAATGTTGAGCATTATATTATATGGCATTCAAATGAAAACTTAAAAGTAATTCAGTTTTGTTTGTATAGCAATTTTTTTTATATAAAAATTTTTTTTTCGTTCTGAAGAACTTGTCACGTTTAGTCCATGATCGAAATACCTTTTAGAATATTTGCACAGTTTATTCTCTTCCAGGGAAAAGGACATTTTATAAATTTTATATATATATAAGTTGCAAGCCTATGTACATTTTTTTTTGTCTAGTAAAATGTTTCGAATGAGAATGCGACTTCACCTAAAAATGCAAATGTACTCACTCTCTAGCCACCCAAGCTGTGGATGAGTTTGTTTCTTCATCAGAACAGATTTGGAGAGATGTAGCAGTACATCACTTGCTCACCAGTGGATGTTCTGCGGTGAATGGGTGCCGTCAGAATGAGAGTCCAAACAGCTGATAAAAACAAAACAATAATCCACAAGTAATTCGTATGACTCCAGTCCATCAAATAACATCTTGTGAAAAGCTGTGTGTTTTAAAAAAACAATTGCATAAACATGTTTTTGAATTTAAACCAGCTTCCAGTTATAATAATATTGCTTTCGCCAGTGAAAAAGTCACTTAACCGTGAGAGAAATATACACAGAGCAAGCACAATTTACAAGCAAAAACAGAGCTATAGAAATATGTTGATTTGACTTTTTTACTGGATGAAGCATTATTAATTATGGATCATGGCCTATAATTGCAAGTTAAAACGAACAAACAGTTCTCACTTCACGAAATGTTAAATGATGGACTGGAGTGTTGAGGATTACTTGTGTATTATTGTGATGTTTTTATCAGCTGTTTGGACTCTCATTCTGACGGCACCCATTCACTGCAGAGGATCCACTGGTGAGCAAGTGATATAATGATACATTTCAACAAATCTGTTCCAACAAAGAAACAAACTCCTCTACATCTCGGATGGCCTGAGAGAGTGAGTGCATTTTCATTTTTGGGTGAACTTTTGTGTAATATATATACACTTTCATTGCTTAAAAAATCTATAGAAAGATGCAGATATTTCTAACAGAGGTAGAGAAGAATACAAGTATTGGACTGAACCTGAAGAGAAAACACTACAATGTTAAATAATCATATTTAATGCAGCACAGTTTTACAGTCTGACATTTAGTCTGCAACAAAGTAGTGAAGATAGCTAGTACATACAGAAGTGCAAGTTAAATTGAAACTGAATCATCAGTTATCTAAGCAGGCGAGGTCATTGTAGATAGTTTGTTTCAAATTAAGTGTTTTTAGACTGAACTTGATGAACTGAATCTGTTCTTGTGTGCTAGAATCATAAGACTGACCAATCCCACCTGAAGGACCGGGACTGACCATGGCTTTTGAGGAGATAAAGAAGAAAGGAATGATGGGTAATGAAGATTGTCAGACAGAAGCACCATGACACACTCAAACATGTCCAGTCCAAACCTACTCTGAAACTTGGTTTTCTTTATAGATATCTCAGGGATGGAAGGAGAGGTTGGTCTTGTTGCGGGTCGCAGCCAAAGAGAGAAGAGGCGCTCGTATAAAGATCTGTTGAGAGAGGAAGAAGAAATCGCAGCGCAGGTGCGCAAAACCTCCAAGAAACACCACAAGGTAACAGCAGGGAATTACGGTAACATCCAACATCAAGTTGCATCATATCAACAAGTGGTTGACTTGTTGACAAGTGGTTGACTGTCATTCATTGATTTATCAGTATACATATATATTTCATAACTGTGTTATGTGAGAAATAATACCAGTAATAACCACAAAAGCTGTTCGTAGACTCTAATGACATTAATAAACACGCAACTTGATGTTTTGTTACCTAGATAGGTATGACTTCTGGTCTGAGAAGGATTTGGACCTGTGTTTTTCCCTCTCAGGCCACTTGTCATTGACTCATGCTTAGGGATGCTGCGATCAGTGGGCTGATAATCACTTCCTGTGACTCGACTGGAAATCCCTGAACTGCCCCGGTCACCTAAATCCACAAAACGTCGTCTACTTTAAGACTTTAGCATTACTTTCATGCCATCACCAGTGTTATAAGTGTTGAGGAAAGATGAAAAATGTATGGTGCTTCTCAGTCTCCGTGAAGTGTAAGTGCAATATTAATGTGTGTTACAAAGCGGAATACACTTTAGACATCTGTATTAAGTAACTCCAGATTATCAGAGCATTAACAGTAGTAGCTGTTAAACAAATATTACTGGCATCCAACAAAATGAAAAGGCGGGGAAAATACACTTCTTTTTAAAGGTTTGGAGTCAGTACATTTTTTGTGTTTTTGAAAGGTTCTCTTTATGTTCACCATAGCTGCATTTATTTGATTTACAGCAAAAAAATAAATAAATAAAAAAAATAAATTTTTTATATATATATTTCAATGTAAAATTAGTGTTCTTTTAATTTTAATATTTAAAAATGTAATTTATTTCTGCGATGCAAAGCAAAATTTTCAGCATCGTTACTCCAGTCTTCAGTGTCACATGATCCTTCAGAAATCATACAAATATGCTGATTTAATGCTCAATAAATTATTATTATTATGTTGAAAACAGTTGTGCTGTTTAAAAACGTTTTTATGATATTTTGATGAATAAACAGTTTAAACGAACAGCATTTATTTGAAATATACATTTTTGTAACATTATCAATGTCTTTACTGTCACTTTTGATCAGTTTAATGAATTCTTGCTGAAAGTATTAATTGCTTTAAAAATCAAAATCAAAATCTTACTGACCCCAAATGGTAGTGTAATTATAAATAAATCCAATGTGCAATATTTAGATATTATAATGCATTAAATATCATAATGATATATTTAGTAAATAAATTATAAATGAGTAAAAATAATCTCACAAATAAAATATTGAATAGGCTCATATAACAAAAGCTCATATTATGTTTAATTACGGTATACCCATACAATATTTTTATTAGCCTTAGGATAAGGCTTTTCTTCATAGGTTTATGCATTTTAGTGCCTATAATCTTTTGTGTAAGCCTGTTTGTTTATATAAGGCCTTTTAAAATGTTCTGTATTCCGCTTAAAAAGTAAAGTAAAAAGCCTTTTATTAGTCTGTAAAAAGCCTGATCAGAGCATCCCTACTCTTCCCATTGTAGGTGTAGTTGTAGAGCAATAGATCAATAACCATATGTGGATTGTTTCCTCACTAACATTATCTTTGTGGCACACATCATGCATGTTTGAACATGCACTGTTGTCTTTTTTAGGATTCTGACCTTTTCCTATTAGGAGGAGATTCTCACAAGAAAAAAAAGAAGCACTTAAGTGATGACTACTATCACAGAGGTGAGGAGGTTTGTCTTCTTTAAAAACTAGGCGTAGTAGTCCATTTTATTATATATATATTTTTTTACATTACTTTTATATTTTTGCATATTTTTGAGAGTTTTATACTCTAAACTCTCCCCGCAGACCATCACAGCTCTGGTCAGCCACCCCACAAGAAGAAGCGCAAGTCTTCGGATCGGTCGCCCTCCCTCTCCTCCTCGTCCTCCTCTCACCCGTCCCACTCCACAGACACGGCCATGGGCCTCCTGGAGGCCATCACCTCCCCGCTGGCCACGGGCACTGACCCCGCTCCTCACCTCCACAAAAAACCCTCCTACCCTCCCCAAGCCTCTCCACACTCCTCCAAAGACCGCAAACGTGACGGCAGCTCCAAGAGCAGCCACTCCTACTCACACTCTCGTCCACCCAGCTCATCTTCGTCTAAAAAGCATTCCTCTTCCTCAAAGTCGTTGCTGTTCCACGGAGGAGCTGGGAAAGGAGAGCCGCTGACGCTCTGTGAAGCTGAAGGCCTCAAGATGAAGCTCATCCTTTCCTCAAAAGAGAAGAATGAAGGTGTAGGGATGAACGAGGGATTCTCCTTTCCGGTACATTCTTCTTCCTCTTCAGGTGTCGTAGGCCATCATTCATCCTCCAGCTCGAAGAAAGGAGGGATAAAGAAGGAGAAAGAAAAAGATAAAATTATTTCGAAGCCTCCAAAGAAAAAGCAGCACAGCCGAGAGCCGTTGCCTGTTGTGGGGAAAGAGGTGGAGGTTGTGGGTGAGTAAAGGTTCAATTCAATTCAAGTTTATTTGTATAGCGCTTTTCATGATACAAATCGTTGCAAAGCAGCTTTACAGAAAATTAAGTTTCTACAATATATTTAGTAGTAGCTTATCAGTGGTGACTATCTCAAGTTGATGTCCATATGGCAACAATGACAACAAACAGATGATGAACGCTATTAACAGCAATGATTATATGTTGCAATCAAACTTATAGCAAAATTTGGTAGTTCTATGTGTTGTTTCAGGGTTGGCATCCTCTGAGGTCCTCTGAGGGGTTGGCATCATCTCTTCTCAGGTGTTCAGTCATCTCAGATCTTTTAAGGGTTGGATCCAGACTGAAGCTTGTGTAATTCCTAGTTACAGAAACAGAGAAACAAACAGAGACATGATTAGCGTAGCTGCTGTTCCAACCAAGCAAAAATGATTTGTTCAACCCAAGCTAAATAGTAATAATGTACATTTGATCAGATATAACTGCAGTACAAGATTATGAGATGCATTATGTGAATGCTTGTCTAATGAGATGTGTCTTTAATCTAGATTTAAACAGAGAGAGTGTGTCTGAACCCCGAACGTTATCAGGAAGGCTATTCCAGAGTTTGGGAGCCAAATGTAAAAAAGCTCAACCTCCTTTAGTGGACTTTGCTATCCTAGGTACTACCAAAAGTCCAGAGTTTTGCGACCTTAGCAACCGGGTTGGATTATAGCGTGGGAGAAGACTAATTAGGTACGTAGGAGCTAAACCATTTAGGGCCTTACAGGCAAGTAATAATATTTTGTAACTGATATGGAAATTAATAAGGAGTCAGTGCAGAGACTGTAAAATTGGGGTAATATGATCATATATTCTTGACCTGGTAAGGATTCTAACCGCTGCATTTTTGACTACCTGTAGCTTGTTTATTGAAGATGCTGGACAACCAGCTAGCAGTGCATTACAATAGTCCAGTCTAGAAGTCATGAATGCATGAACTAGCTTTTCTGCATCGGAAACAGGTAACATGTTTCGTAGCTTGGCAATGTTTCTAAGATGGAAGAATGCTGTTTTTGTAACACGGGAAATATGACTTTCAAAAGACAAGTTGCTGTCTAATATAACACCCAGATATTTGACTGTAGAGGGAGTCCGAACTTTTTGACAGAAATCTATGCACGTTAAAAAATAATTACGACCTCACGTTGTGTCAATCACATTTACACACTGTCTCCGAAACTTGCATTGTTTTTAAATCAAAACAAAGATACTTACAGTACTGATAAAAAGTTTGGGGTCAGTAAGACCTTTTTTAAAGAATTTAATGCTTTTTTACAGCAAGGATACACTGATCAAATGGGACAAAGAGATGTCAAATTTTACAAAGCATTTCTATTTAAAAAAAAAAAGTTTTTCTTTTGAACTTTTACTTGATCAAAGAATCCTGAAAAAAAAGTATCAGGATTTCAACAAAAATATTAAGCAGTACAACTGTTTTTAACGTTGATACTAATAATGTTTCTTGAGCATCAAATCAGCATATCAGAATGATGTCTGAAGGATCATGTGACACTGACTGGAGTAATGACGCTAAAAATTCAGCTTTACATCAAAGAAATAAAATACATTTTATAATATATTCAAATAGAAAACAGTTATTTCAAATTGTAATAATATTTCACAACAGTGCTGTTTTTACAACTCTCTAGAAATATAATGGCATAAATCAATAAAAGTAATACTTTTTATTAAGTAATAATTTATGACTAAAAATATTTATTTTTGTAGTCTAATGATACTCTAATTATTTTTGTTAAAAAGCAGAAATTAAACAAAATTTAAAAATTGTGTCTGCATAAAAACCTAAACAAAAATAATCTGTTTTTGAGAGAAAATCGATCATAATCCAAATCCGTTTTTGTTTAACTGAAACAAGCATTATCTGTATCAGTCATAAAAAGTCAATATTGACCAATCTTTACTTATGGTGTCTGTATAATGATAAACATTCAACATCCATTTGTTCAAACACTTTAAAAAAAAGCAAATAAAATCCTCACAGGCATTTTCAAATGTACAAATGTTCTGGTTTTGTTTGCACGGAAGTTGTGTTGATTTTCTGCATGAACGAGACACACTGTATTAAAATCATCATCTAAGCCCTAACATGAATATATTGCAGCATTAAATGTGTGTGTTTGTGTTCATCAGGACATTACGGCGGGTCTTACGGCGGCATCGGAGGAGACAGCTCATCTTCAGGAGGAGAACTAGAGGCCGGCGAGCTGGTGATTGACGACTCCTACACACATCTCTCTAAAAAGAAGAAAAAGAGCAAGAAGAGCAAAAAGAAAAAAGATAAAGAGCGAGAGCGAGAGCGAGACCGAGACCGAGAGAAAGGATCCAGGGAGAAGAAACACAGCAAAGGAGGAAGTGGAGGGAAGAAAAGCTGTCCAGGTGAGACATGTTTCACTTACTTTAAACCTAATACTGATTGGTTGGTATTGTCATTTTGTCTTTGTTACATCAAATTTAATTTAACCGAATTTAAATTTCTCTTTCTCTGCAAAACAGGTGATCAGCCTAGAATCCACTCCCACTCTCACAGCTCATCCAATCACAGCTCTTCTGGTGGCATGTACGCTATGACTCCACGCACCTCATCCCATCACCATCAAAGCATTGAACTGGTGGGAGAGAAGAAGAAAAAGAAGGAGGAAAAGGACAGAGACAAGCATGACAAGGACAAGGTAAATTAAATCACTTCCCTACACCAGTGGAAATGCCTTGACTGGTCTGATTTTATCATTCATTAATGTTCTGTACATCTCATCAGCCGAAGAAGAAGAACACGACAGCCTATCAGGTGTTCTGTAAGGAGTACAGGGTCAATATCAATGCGGAGCAGCCCGGATTAGGTAAGTGCTGTTGTTCTGTGCACATGTGTCAAATATCTGTGCTGTTTTGCGATTGGTTGAAATTTTGTTCTTTTTCCGCCTCAGTCTTCGGGGAGCTGAGTAAGAAACTCGCAGAGGTGTGGAAACAGCTTCCTGAAAAAGACAAACTGGTAAACACTTTTTACCTTTGCTTTCAGATTTCAGATAAACAGTGACTTAAAGGGGTAGTTGAAAAGGAGATGAAAATGTAACTTTTACTTAGTCAACCTCAAGTTGCTGGTTGCCACTGACTTCCATAATATTTATTCATTTATTTATTTGAGTAAATCAAGACAGAATTTACATTTCTGGGCGATCTATCCATTTAATAACAGCAATTTAATGCTGGTTATGCTTGTAGTTATTCAAGTAGCCAGTGTTATTTATTAATGAAGTATTTATGATTAATTTGAATGATCTTTTTATATTTTTAATTCATTTATATTTTCAGTTTTCATTTGATTTTAAAGTTTTAGTAATTTTGTAATGTTTTTGTAATGAACAAGTTTTTTGACTAATTATTTTATTTCAGTTACTGAACTTAACAATGAAATAACACGTAAAATGGGTTGTTTCATGTTTAAGTGCTTGAACAAGTGCTTGAGCAGTGTTTTGTAATTTCAGTCAGTGGTGGGACAGTGATGCATATCCTCTTTTTGTCTCTTCTCTCTCACACCAAAGGTTTGGAGACAGAAAGCTCAATATCTCCAGCACAAGCAGAATAAAGCTGAAGCTATGACGGTCAAGCGGAAAACTTTAACAACCTCAGACAGTAAAAGCAAAGGTGAGACCAAAGCTGATCAGTTTATACAAAGTTCTGTCATGAATCTCTTGATGGCGCAGGTTCTAACTCAGTCTGATATAATCACATCATTATCACATGACGAAGCTGATTGGTTTCTTTTCACATCAGCAGCCAATGAGCTGCTGCTTAACATTCAAATACTTGGCTAGTGCTTGCTGTAGCAATTGCAGCGTGCTTCAGAAACCCTCCACCTTCCCCAGCTCCACCTGTCTAGATCTGCTTCCGGGTGATCATGTATGCTATATATGGAGGTTATTTCATATATGTTATATGTGCAGCAGCAGCAGTGTAGACCAAACACATTAACATAGTCACTTATATTACCGTATATGCTAAACTCTCCAAGAGTTGTCATGACAGAATTCCAAGTTACCTATCTTATAAATTCGTTTTTACTCATGCATCAATTTTTCTTGAGTCATTTCTTGAATATCCCTCTGTTTATCTCAGGCTCAAGTAAAGCTGTCAGTTTAGGGGCGGGATTGGCCCCTCAGGGCCGCTCGTCTTTGGGTATGTCCTTGTCTCCAGCGCGGGTACCTGATGTGGATCCCATAGATGCAGCAGCTCACCTGCAGCTGCTGGGCGAATCGCTGTCTCTGATTGGACACCGGCTTCAGGAGACGGAGGTTTGTGTTGCAGACATGTCCCTTGTAGGGGCCTGTCCACATATATAGATCATGTCCATAAGCATCTCTGTTTTTTCTGTAGGGGATGGTGGCAGTGTCTGGCAGTCTTTCGGTGCTTTTAGACTCCATTTTATGTGCTCTTGGTCCGTTAACTTGCTTGACGGCACAAGTCCCTCAGCTCAACGGCTGTCCACGCAACATCCTGGTGAGACACATTCACAAACTACAGGTTTTTTTTTTTAATCCCCAAAAATGAACTGTTTTTATCCAAAACCTTTACAAAATCAATTTGCAATTGATAAACAAAGTGCATGATTTCAACTCCTCACCCACTTTTTTGCAGTCAAATACTTTGGACAACATCGCTTACATAATGCCTGGACTATGAATCTCCTAAAAGGCACTTACAAGAGACTGGGTTACATTTGGACGCATTCCCAGAAGCACCAAACAGAGGACCAGAGTTTCTTTTTTAACTTTTTCTGATCAGTGGACATTCTTAGCCTCTTGACATGTTTTTAAAAATAGTATTTAAAATGCTAGTCATTTTTTATTGTTGTAAAAAAAATATCCTATTTTAGAGGACACTTTTGAAGTTTCCCTTTTGTGTTTGTGTTTAGTTTCAATGTCTGTTTTAAGATGTGTATGTGAGTGTGATCTAATTCACATGCTTTCATAATCTCCAGAACATTTTATGTTTTATACAATTATGTGCAGTTTCATTTTAGGGCCAAATGTTGTTTTTTCTAATTTAATGTTGAGTTAATTTATATCAACAGCAGTTTAACTGTACTGTCATCATTTTATGTCTTACATATTGTATTTTTGTAATGCAAATGTTGTAATAATATTATAGTTTTCAACTTTTAGCACGTTTACAGGGCAAGCATGTATAAAATGATTTTTAAGGTGCAGTAAGTACTTTTTATACCTTAAGAAACTCATAGTTAATTTCACAAATATTTTTATAATGTTGTGAACAGACATGAAGACCCCAACCAAATTAGTGGACAAGGTCCTCCCTCACATAACCCTCATTTATAGAGCACTTTTGGTTGCAGAATAACTAGTATCAAATATGCCTATGAATATTTTTTTTAATGGCATCATTAATTTAAAAGTTTTGTTTAATGCAGTATCCAGTTCGACAGGTATCAATATGCATTAAAAAAAATTACTTACTGCACCAACAATTTAGTTTACATTTAAAGTGATCTTTTTAAACAAGTGATTGTTGGTAGTTTTAGAAGATGGAGGAAAAAAGTGAAATATATTTGCATTGATATCTGTGCATTTTGCATTGAATAATTTTCATTAAATCTCAAAGACCTTAAGTGGGCTTGTTGTTATAAAAGACGTTTATAAATTAATTTTCTTCATGTACACAAAAGGTGCACCCCCCCCCCCCCCCAAAAAAAAAAGAATTTGGACATGTAAGTCTGAATTTTAATGTACTACTGTAGATATTAAAAAATATGATCATGTTCTATTAAAAGCGTACTCTACTCAAAAATGAAAATTCCATCACAATTAACTCATTCCAAACCTGCATGACTTTTTTCCTTCTGTGGAACATTAAAGATATTTTTAGAAATGCTGATAATCAAGCTGTTGGTTATAGGTGAAAAAAAAATGCAATGGAAATCAGTGGGAACTGAAACTGTTTGGTTACCAACAATTCTCCAAATATCTTTTCTTGTTTTACAGCACGTAGAAAGTCATAGGTGCGTAAATGACGACAGAATTTTCATATTTGGTTGAACAAACTCTTCAGTGTTTGACATCCAAAGAGTCCAAAAATGGTTTGTCTTAATATTGAAATAAAAGCAGTTTTTCTTTTTTTATAATGTTAAGTCATTCATCTGCTTTAAAATGTTAAATGCTGGGGTCACATTTAAAAATCAGTTCAAACAATTAACCTTTTTCTTTATTTGGTTTGCATGACTTTTTGTTAACATTTTATTACAAAGAAAATCTGATTTTATTAGAAAGCATTATTGTATGCATGTATGCATGTATATTGCATGTGTTACTACGATACAAACAGGGTTATTGTTAGGGGTTAGTATGTGCACATTTAAAGCCTTTTCAAACCAGAATTTCCTGTACTGCAGCTTTTCTAAGAACATTTTGTGTCACCACAAGATTAAATTACCCACTAGAATGTCACAACAGAGCCTAAACACTAGAAAGATAACATTATTGCATTTAGCATGCAAATACATTAAGTATTAGTAACTGAACCAAGGAAGAGCGCTCGACTTCCTGTTCGTGGTTATAGCTGATACAAATGCTGTAACACTAGCCCTTTATCCGCCCAGTTCATGAAAACAGACACACCTTTAAGAAGTATCTGTAAATAGGGGTGTGATTCAGAGACAGAGAGAGGAGGAAGAGGAGGAGTGTGTCCCAACAGCATCACATGTTCAGGCAGAGCCACACTGCCGGCAGTGTTTTGACTGAACAGCAGGAGGAGAAACAGGAAGTACAGAGGAGCACAGACCAGACCAGGCCAGGCCCAGCTCAGCTCATAAGCACACGGTACGCAAAAGATCAGTCTCTCACTTGAAGGTAAGCCCCTCGAGCCTGTGTTCTTTATCACGGTCACATAATCAAAAGCAGACATCAGTTGTTTGGTATGCCACACTGCTAGAGGAAGCTAAGCACTTACAGTATTGCTTTTAAGCTGTCAGTTGAAATGTGGCAGTGAAACTGCTTCAGTACAACAGAGGTATGTGAAATGTGTTTGTGTGGCCCTTCCTCTGTGCTGCTGAGTCATCTGAATGGAATGATGTCCTCCATTTCCACTCTTGTTTTCCCATTGGATGCTCTTTCGTGTGCATATTTTGAGTCATAGTCTACTGCACAATACATGAGGTATTCTGTTCCCTTTCAAGCTGCAGACTATGGAGGGAAGTACAACACAAGATGAAATTCACCAGGAAGAGAAAGACAGATCTGGAAGCAGTGAAGGAGGGCAGACAGATCTGAAGGAGAGAGGTACTAGAGGAAGTTTACTTACGTTTCAGAAATAATGTCTGATTTACACTACTAGCCAAAACAAACCAGCAACGTTTTGTGGACATGGTATTACCTTGTTTTTGGACATTTACCATGGTAATACCTTGTTTTTGGAAATTTTCCATGTTAATACCTTGTTTTTGGACATGTACCATGGTAAAACCTTGTTTATTTTTTGGGAAGTTTACCATGGTAATACCTTGTTTCTAGAAATGTACCATCGTAGTGTATCTTGAATCTTGGTGTTTTTTGAAGTACCTTGGACTACCACACTGGAAGAAAAGTAATTTAGATTACCAAGCAGGTTAAATAATATTTTTAATTCAGATTAATTACCACATGAAGTACATGTTTCAGGTTGCAAAACATTTTTTGCAGTGCATGTAACATAATTTACATATAGTGGGATACATGAAGTCTTTGAGTAGACCCTCTCATAAAAAGGTACAAAATCTGTGGTACCATAATATGCACCTTAATGATACTAATATGGAAAGGTACTGCCCCAGTGGCCGCTTTTGTGCCTTTTTGCTTTTATGTTGCCTACCATAGAAACATAATTTTGTCCTTATTTTTCTTTCTCTTTAAATGGCTTGGCATTTTTCCTAATACACTACAGAATCCCTTACTGAGATGCTTGAAACTGAGACACATATGTTTTTATTTTTGGGTGTTTTCTCTTGCTAATAGCATCTTACAGTATGTTCCTCTCCAACCACCCAAAAAGTAAAAAAGGAAAATAATTTTATAAGCATCCTTATTAAACTGTCGGCCCACCCATTAGAACCCACATATAGTGTAGCAATTGTGCTTTATTTGTGTGTTGAAACGGGTCTAAGCTTAACACACAGCCTGCTGACTGCAACACTTACAGCTTTTAGCTAATTGCATTTCTGAAGTTTCATATCATGAAAGCTGTTATGTGTCAATTCAGTCTTTAGGTGGCGCTATTGCATCAAAATGATGTGATGCAGAGCTAGCAAAATTGGCTTTCACATTATTATATTCTGGTAATCGGTTTGTGTAATGCATCATAAAGATCCGCTGTTTTAAGTAGTAAGTTCAATTTTAATTTTATGTTGTAAGTACGCGCACAATTCACTCTTGATCTGTTTTTATCTTAAAATGGTTACTTCAGACATTTCTTATTTATGTTTAGCATTCATTTTAACCTGTTGTCCTTGGATTATGAAGTAGCCCTTTAATATTTGATCTAAAAACATGTTTTTATATTTAAAAAAAAACATGTTTTTGCGTTGCTATGCACATTTCATTCTTTTCATAGCTTGTTTCATTTTGTTCAGTCAGGTCTGTTGCTGTGGGACCAGTTTATTTATCCTGGTTTTTAGGAAGTCCAACCCATATGTGGAATTACAAGCTCCAATATTTGTGTGGAAAGAAAAAGATTATTTTCATTGAGATATCTAACTGTTGTGCTTGTGAAACATGATTTCCACTTAAATAGGAAAAATATGAAACTTGCTTTTTGTTTGCTTTGGTAAACCCAGATTTGTATCAGTTTGTCACACCATTAACTGACGTTGATCAAAAAATATTCTTTTTTAAACATTAAAAGACATTCCAAAAAAAACATTATAGTTTGAACTCTGAATAAAGATGGAATTATTGTTTCCTAATTTTTGCATGTTTCATATGTTACAACAAATCAGCTGGTATTACTAAATAATAGTAAATATACTATGCATAACTACTCAAATATGAATTACTAAGATTTTAAAATAAAGCTCAAAGTGTTTTATATGCAAAACAAATGTGAATTTAAAAAGTGAAAAATGAGTTTTCCATTGTTTATTCAAAACTAAATCTAAAATGTAAATAAATCACGTTTTCTAATATTATTTGTGGAAAAAAGCCAAATAAAAGTGGTTTCTTTGTAACTCATGTCTGTGTTTAATAACACTCTTGTTTCTGTCTGTGGTTGTAGAGTTGAGACTGGTGCTCCTCGGCTCAGCGGGTGCTGGGAAAAGCAGTGCGGTCAATGCCATCCTGGGCGGCCCAACATCTGAGTCCGACTGTACAGGCCCTGAGACACCAGCCACCGACTGTCAGAAGAGACGTGTGACGCTGGCAGGACGACAGGTGCGTTCAGCTCTCACTTCAAAATCTATGAAAGGCCACACTCAGTCTGCACAGATTTTTTTTTTAATGTAAAATAAAGCTGCATTAATACATTCAAATGATTTCCTAAAATGAGTCCCAGTTATGTTCTCATTATATTCACATTTATGTATACATGTCATAAACCTTAACGGTAATTGTGCAAATTTAACTGACTTTAAGCAAACTTTTAACTGCCTTTTGTTCTTATAAAACCAGTAATTCATAAAACTGAGATGCCACCTGGGAGATTTAAATGAAAATTAATAAAAAAGTATCGTTTTTTTGAAGAAATTCATATGTTAGCTCAATTTATATTTGCCTACAAAACCAGTTTGTCTACAAAAATATTTGTCTACAAAACCTTTTTTTCAAAAAGAGAAACATAATTTTAAAAAAGATACATACACTTGAGCATAATATTTGCAATACAGTTACATTTGGTAACATTAGATACAAATGTAATAATTGTTCATTATTACGTAATAAGTATATATAATTTAGTGATGTCAAACGATGAATTGTGATTAATCGCATCCAAAATAAAAGATTTTGTTTACATAATATTTGTGTGTGTACAGTGTATATATAAATACACACACAAACATGTATATATTTAAGAAAAATGTTATGTTTATATATTTTATTTTTATCTGTAATATAAATATAATTATATACATGCAAATATTTTCAAAATATATACTGTATATGTGTGTATTTAATAAATATTTAATACATTTTATAAATGCATAATAAATATACACAGTACACACATATATATTATGTAAACAAAAACCTTAATAAATTATAGTTGTTAATTATTATTATAGTTATAAACTACATTAGTTAACATGAACTAACAAAGAAAATTACTTCTAAAGCACGTCTAAAGCAGTTAATGGTAATTTCAACATTTACATAATTAAAAACAAAAGTTGTATGTATCTGTTAATATTATTTTATATTCCTCACCTGACATGAATTAACAATAAACTGTTGTATTTTTATTAACTAACATTAACAGATGATGAATAAATAAAGTAACATGTATGGCCTAATGCTGGTTAATTTCATTTAGTGAATTAACGTTTACTAATGTGGCCTTTTTGTAAAGTCTTACCAAATATGTTATAAATAAAATATTTAATATTTTATAAAAATGATTATAAAATATGAATGTGCAATTGAAAGTGGCCTAGTGTTACCTACAGTTAAACTTATAAACTATGTTAAACCTTGTACTCAAATACCTCTTTACCGTGGTAAAATCACTTTTTTATTTTGACTGTATTAAAATAGATCCATTAGTGCTGTATTATTTCATAATGTATTGCAGGAGCCTTTTTCTAAAACTTTGTCTTGCTCTCTGCACAGGTGGCTGTCGTGGACACATCTGACTGCCTGTGCATCGAGCGTCCCGCAGAGGACGTCCGCCGCCAGTTTTCACTCTGCGCGGCTTTATCGGCCCCGGGGCCCCACGCTTTCCTGCTCTGTGTCCCTGTCCACCGGCCCAGCAACCTGGAGCTCCAGATTTTGGAGACCATCGAGAAGGTGTTTGGCCCTGAGGTGGTCAGTAAACACGCAATGGTGCTCTTCACTCGCATGGACCGACTGCCTGAGGATGTTTCTCTGGACGAGTATCTCAATACAGAGCGGCCCGACTTGCTAGAGCTCGTGCAAAAGTGCAGGGACCGACATCACCCGCTGCTGCCGGGATCCAGCGTGGAGGAGCTGTTCATAAAGGTGGAGAAGATGGTGGAAGAAACTGGGACACACTTCTACACCTGCCCTCTGTTGCAGGAGGCGGAGAGGAGAGTGAAAGAGAAGGAGGAGGAGATCGTGAGAAGCAGAAGAGAAAAAGGAGAGGATGATTCGGAGGGAATAAGGGCCGAAGCAGAGAAAAGTGTAGATGATTTGGTGGTTGAGGGAATCGCAGAGCTCTGCGTCTCCACTCCTGATACCTCGTTCTTACGCTGGTTGTGGGACAGTGTGGTCGAGTGGCTCCTGTGGCTCCCCAATATGGTGAGGGGCAGTGCTTTACTGGGGTCGATCGTGGGGTTGTTCGTCGGGGGGCCCTTAGGAGGGGCCATGGGAGCAACGGTGGGCTCTGTGGCGACGGAGGTGGGTAGACGGAAACAAAAAACCAAGTGAGCACTTGGAAATTTGGTAACAGTTTATTGTAATTTTCATTATGTCACTAAGAAACATCAAACAACAGATCAGTTGTTCTTGAACATTCAAATATGTATATATAGTCAGCCACAAAAGTCATTACAAATGCTAATGAAATGTTTATTCTATTGAATACATGCTTTTTTTCCCCATTACAATTTGTACTATTAACTTAATTTGAGTTGAATTGAACAATTAACAGATTGTTGATTTCAAAGTTGTGGATTTTGGTTTGTTCCCCTTTTGCATTAATGACAGAAGCACTTTACACAAGTTTGTGTAAAACTGATGATCATGTTCATGCTTGCTTGTTTAATTTCTGATCCAAAAATAGTGCCGAATCCTAAATATTTCTTATTAACTTTACCTTATGACTTTTTATTGTATTATAAATGAAAACATTCCGTTTATATCCGTTTAAATTAGATTTAGAATTTAGATTTTATATCTATCTACCTATCTATCTATCTATCTATCTATCTATCTATATCACACACACACACACACACACACACACAGTAATTCCAACTATTTGAATGTTCATTAACTAATGATCTGTCAAGCATAATATATATTAATGCTTGTTAATTCTATTCATGAAAAAATATTATAAAGTGTTACCAAGCATTCAAGTGCTTAAATAATCTTCATAGCTTAACACCAAGAGCAAGTATCACAAACTCAATTTCTAATGGTGAGCAGAAGATAAGGGTTAAGATGTGCCTTTTGAGATCCATTTCTCAGACTTTTTGTGTGCCCCATTAGTTTTGCACTGAGGCTTTTTTTGCCTTAAACACTAGATGTTATGTGTTTTGCATTTAAAGAGCAACTATCCATAAGCACTGTATATGGAACAATGGAGTGAAGATCACGGTCTTAACACTGTCACCAAATAGCTTTATTTCACACATGCACAAGTAAAAATCTCAGTATCACTACTAAGCCTGAAGCGCTTTCTTTGAAGTGAGCATTGAACTCTAAGCGCACTATAAACTCAGGATTTGTTTACAGGCCATAAACATCTCCGGATCTAGGTGCATAACAGTGTTTTTATTACATCACTGCTGCACTAAACAGCTGCTATGGAACAAACGCATGCTACGCATTTTCAGACTGATCGCATGAGCATAAATTTAATAACGCTCCTCATGTAAGCGATTTTCATGTGCAATTTTGCCACTTAATTGGTTTGCAGTTCAAATGTTTCTGCAGCTGTTCTGGAGTATGAAAATAAAGCAGCATAATGAAAACAATCAGTGATGGTGTGACTAATTTCCATGTTTTATTTCTACACGCATTTGCTATCACTGCTTTCAGTCATTGGTTTGGAGTTAAGAAATAATTTATTAGAAAAAAGGAAGCAAATATGTAATCCCATGCCATATGTGTAGGCATATGTAAATATATTGAATACCAGTATTTATTTGTAATTAATTAAATTTGAATTTTCATAATGTATAAAAAAATATTTTGTACATATTAAATATATATTAAAAAAATATTATGTAAATTCAAGTTACACATAAAATTTCACATTTGACATCAAATCATATACAATATACAGAGACACAAAGTATCTGGACACTTTTGCACAATTTAAAGTCACCTTTTGCTTTGCAATTATTGCTCAGTGACTTTAATCAACTGGTGTTGTGGCGATTTTTAAGTAAGATCTCCTCAAGTTCGCAGATGTGTAGTTCATCAGATTAGTTATGAATATGATCCCTTAGTGTTTAATAACTAGAAAGTGTCCAAATAATGTATATTGTGTACATTATATATATATATATTATTTTAGCATTTATAACCTTACAAAGTGTGTCATATGGAATGTTTTGCTTGAAAAGTGTGCTTGTGATATCTCTCTTAAAATAGTTTTTTTGTTATATAATACAAAGATTTTCATACACACAAGTGCTGCTTAAGTGTCCCGAAACTGTTTGGGGCCGCCATATCATATATCCAAGTATTTACTGTACATGTATTGCCTGCCACATATCGCATTTCTGTATGGGATTTATCAGTTTAAACAGAAAGGATGTGTCTGAAAAACAAAGATCTACAAGAAACCCAATCAGCCCATCAGCTTAGTCTTTTAACAGCTTCAGGAGCCACAAGCAGACAAGAGTATTGTGAAAACGCTTTTATGCCACTGCAGAAAGACGTCAAACAGACAGATGCAAAGACGTCTCTCTCTCTCACCCTCTTTTGCGAGAGCAGGTTTATGGTTTTGACATTGACATAAGTGATAGTCTGCTAAACCCATCCATCAAAAAAACCCATCCCTGTATTTCTGCCTTCAGTACAGCAAGGCGTTTCCTTATGTGGGTGGTCCGCCCAGGGAGAGAGAGAGAGAGAGAGAGAGTGAGAGACACAAGCCTGCTCTCATGTTTCTTAGCACAGAGAAAGAGAGAGAGAGAGAAGTACAGAGAAAGAGCTTGCTGTGGGACGTACATCTGTCTTCCAGATGTGGCTTTCTGCAGTTGTTTGAAACAGGAAAAAAGAACGTTTAAAAAATAAAGGAAAATTGGTGCTAAACAGATTTTTATTGTCAGGGATTACGGATGTAGTGCTCTATAGATTACAGTATAGCAGGCTGTGTATGACTCAGCCAGTACTGTATATTTTAACCTCAGATCCATCTTCTTAAAGAAACGATGCAGGAATGATGTAGTGCGGTCCCCTGCGTACTTGGACTTGTGGATAACGTGTTTAAAAAGGAACACCTGTCCAAATATTATTCTGTCCTATTGGACATGCGTCTGGAAGAGGACAGGGAGAGAGAGGGATGAGAAAATGAGGGAGAAATGTGTAAAAGAAAGCAATGGAAAGAATGAAAAGGAGGGGACTGTGGATTAATATGAGAAAAAACACTAGAAATATGGAGGGAAAATCATATAAACACCCGAGTTTGTTCCCTCACATAAAAAAAAACATTCTTTTCATGGCAATACAGTTGGCTCTCAAAGGACCTAATGCCCTTGAGAACCGACACTGTAATGATTTGTGCCGGTATGCGTAACACGGGCCAAAGTCTGGCGGAGTCACAAGTGGCCCATCTTTAAAACGGTAAGGATGAGTTATGCCACCGCGCCCCTCAGCGGAGATGTTGTTGTAAGGGCCTTGTGGTCCATTCGGTGAGGAGCAGAAGCAAACTGCAGATGCCTCGACATTGCTCTCTTATGATCGTGGCCTGTGGCCTGAGAAAGAGCAAAGCCCAAGCGAAAAAACCCAGTGACACACTTTTCCCACAGCGCGCAAGTCATCTTTTAGCCGCTAGCTTGCGCATGCGCAAATAGCCTATTGCAAAATAGGCAAAGGGCTGCGGGATCGATTACAAATGTAGGTTTTATTCCTCTTTCTTTTTTAAATGATTAAAGTAATATACTAAGATTACAATTTTACCCAGAAAATACCGTTTTGCCACTTTAAAACTAAGCCATTTGTAACAACAATGTCCCGACGACTAAAGTATTTTTTTTTTTAAAGTAGGCATATATAAAGTTGTGTTTTCTGTTGGTTGAAAATTGTAATTGAAATACACTATATGCACTTTTTAAAAATCGAAATAACTGAATATTTGTGGTGTATATTGGTTTTTGCTGACAAAATGCCTAAATTGAGATAATTCATAAATGTTTTTTCAGGTCCCACACAATTGTGATTGACAGGTGATCTGACCAACACAAAATCTGCCATTTTGTCCAACAAACAAACCAGAGAGGAGAGCAGATTAATGTCGGTGGACTTGAACTTGAAAAATGGTAGGTGATGTCTTTTTGCAGTTGAGATACCTTCTGATGTTCATTCATGTTCATTTCATGCTATGATTAGTATAGAGGAAGATATGATCAGTTCATGTGCTACTTGAACTGAGTTATGACACATTAAAGAGCCACAAATAGTATTAACGGTAGGTTGTCAGTGTCAGCTTTTATAATGATGCTAGTGGGTGTTATTATAAAATGTAGGCTTCAGCCTGTATTCTGTTCATATTTGAAAAAGAGACATAGACGGTGCACAGTGTCATTCACACAAGCACCAAACACCATCATGGTGAGACTTATTAAACTGAAATATGCAATAAACATTAATTTAATAACATTAGATATAACAACCCTAATAAACATAACTGATAAGAAAAAACTAAGAAACATAGTTATTTCAAAGAAAAAACATCAAATTCAAACAAAACTTGAAATACAACGCAGGGAATTCTGGGAACGTCAGTTTACGTTTTTTTCCTGTAAATTTTACAGGAACTTACTGTTAATCATTTAATGGGTTTTTACTGTAGCATTTTCACAGTTTTTTACCGTTAAAATCACGGTAATTTTTTACAGTGTAGGGTATGGTGAAGCCAGCATGTGTATAGAATTATGACTTGTGATCTGTTACACCCAGTACAAAAACAGGTTTTGTATCAAAAATTGTATCCAAATTGTTAAAAGACTTCATATAAAATAAAACAAAACAAATCAGCCTTAAAGCTCTAAAAAACATGATCCATGTGACATACTGTATATCAAAGAGATGCTGGAGATGACCTACACGGTGCTATAAGCCACAGCACACGACTGCTGATTGACCGTAAACAGCGTGAATCTTCTGAAACACATGATGTCCAGCGCTCAGCCCTGGAGAGAGGGAGTACTCCACCCGAATGGAGTTCCCTCATCTTTTTCCTATTAGTGCGATTTTCATGTTCCTCCCTGGAGCGTGAGCGAGTGTGTGTGTGTGTGTGTGTGTGTGGTTATGATTGTTTAGAATGAGTGTGTAACAGTGTGTGTGGCTTTCAGGCAAATATAAAGCATTGATAATAGCCCTGGCCAAATTACAAAATAAAAACGGACCAACAAAAGTTTGCTTTCATAATAGCACGTCGAGGGCTTATTTTTTTTATACGCACACAATCAAACTGTTAATGTTTATGAGGCACTGGCAACGTTACAGTGCATAAAATGGTGGTGTTTATTTATTACATTTGTGAACACAACTGAAGCCTAGCTAAGAGGTATGTGTTCTCAAAAGCACTTTACTTTTAAAGGTTTTCTTTTTAAAGGTCTGCATTCGGCTGGACTCTAATTTGAAGTCTTTTTGAAATGTTTTTGTTTCCACTCTACAAGTACTACAATAATCAGAAATAAAATCAATCTTTCTATAAGAGCTGTGCTGATACAATGTAGAAATGTTCATATTATTGCAGATTCTGCGCACTACCTTTCAAAAGTCTGGGATAAATACGTTTTTAATGTTTTTCAAAGAAGTCTCATGCTTACCAGTGCTGCATTTATTTGATCCAAACATGCAGTAAAACTGTAACATTGTGAAATATTATTGCAATTTAAAATAACTACTTTGTATTTGAATACATTGTAAAACGTAATTTATTCCTGTGATGCACAGCTGAATTTTCAGCATCATTATTTCAGTCTTCAGTGTCACTCATTCAAATATACTCATTTGCTGCTTTATGAATGTAGAAACACTTGTGCTGCTTAATATTTTTTTTGTGGAAACTGTGATTCATTTTTTTCAGGATTCTTTGATGAATACAAAGTTCAAAAGAACTTATTTGACATGGAAATCTTTTGTAATGTTATCAATGTCTTTAAAAAAGCATGAATACACTTATCAGATATATTAAACAAAAACAAAAGAATTTTTTAATGTTTCTGTTTAATTGTTTGTTTAATTATTCTGATTATTTACTTTTAACTACAAGTCAGAACAAGCATGTACAAGGTATTCATGGTATACATTTAGCCAATTTACTGAATCACTTCAGTGAATCAAGAGCCACTGAATGAGTCATCCAAATGATTGAGTCAGTGAGTGACGCATTAGTAACCTGGATCAAGATAATTGAGCCTTTCTGTATGATTCATTAAAAAATGGGAACAAATGAGTGTGACTTCATTCAGAAGCACTGTTAGAATGAGCTGTTCAGTCTTAATGCAGATCATCAAGAACCGCTAACGGCACCTAACGCCATGGAAATCAGTGCTTTACCACACATACATCATCTGAATGCAGCCTTGAGTGATCTTAAAGTGACTCAAGTGTGAGTACTAATGATCCTTCCCTCAAATCGCAGCGGGACGGGGGCCTTGCTCCGCGTAGGCCTTTAATTGATTAATTGTGCGGGCCTCACTAACTGACATGCTGCTGCTGGTGAGAGGGTACGGCCCACGTTTGATGTGCAGGCCTGCGGGATGTGTTTGAACATACCATAGAGAGATCGCTGCTCTTTGTAATGGACACCGCTCTGCGGTCTGATCGCGGCTCAGGGTCAAGCCAAAGCAAGCATACTGTTCCTCCCATTACCAGACTCAGCGAGAGATCTGGATACTGCTTCAAGGATGAATTAATACAATGCAGATCTGACCAGGATTGCTCCTGTCCAATACAGCGGATCAGGGCCTTAATCCTGGCTCGACCGCACACTTGCGTAATGGAAGAGTCGGGATACCGTCATGAAATTCGTAACCCAATGTCAGTCTGACGAGCAAAGAGACTGAAATGCTAATGGAGCAATTACATCATTCAGGGCTGTCTTTGTTTTCTGATAGATATGTTTGATCAAGAGGCTAACGTTAGTTCTACAACACTTACGAAAAGGACAAAACCAAAAAAAAAAAAAGGCGGTTTGAAGTGACAAGAAACATAAAGCCTGCGAAACACATTTTCTTTGATGCTCTGGCTATTAGATACTTTAGAAGTGTGTTCAGAAGTACTATCAAGTTGTGTTATTTTAAATGCAAAACATGCACACGCCAGCGAGACCTTGGGCTGAAGAGGACTGTAAAACAGCCATCATCTGGTGTCAAGGCAGGGAGAAACGCTACAGTTGGGTTTCAATCCAGTTTTAGTCTCATTTAAAGGAACAGTTCACCTAAAAAAGTTTTTTTGTGTGTGTGAGTTTTTGGAGCTTCACATAATGCAGAATAGCAGTTTACATGCTCTTCAACCATTTCTCTTTGTGTTCCACAGAAACAAATGACAGCGTACGGGTTTGGAACGACATGAGGGTGAGTAAATAATGAGTGAGTTTTCATTTTTGAGTGCACTAATCATATAAGAACCCCAACCCCAAGTTTCTCATCACCCAATAAAAGGAAGACAGAAAAATGATGAGAGGGAGGCAGAAAGAGAGAAAATTACGTCCTTCATCTGAAATCTCAAATGAAAGGCAGTGTGTTGGGCCTAAGGGCCAGACCTCTGATTTTCACTGTGGTCCTTTTGAAAGCATGCATTAAGCAGAAGACTGGGAGTGAGGGAAAAATAGAAAACAGAAATCGCTGCAATTTGTCTATGGGGGGAGGAAATAATTCCCTGGGAAATTTCATCAATACTGTTCCTTATTTATGAAAGAAAGCTTTAACCCAGCTAAAAAGAATGACTTATTGAAGTCGGAATGAGATGAAAATTCATGATCTTATTGTGAACGATTTACACTTTATTTTCACAAATTCTGTTCCTTTCCTACAGTCGACTGCAAACTCACATTCAGATCTGCCTCGCTCCAATCAACAACAGATTAATTAAACCAAGTCCCATCTCTAAAATTACAAAGTGAAACGGCATATTACTGTTTTGAACAGACTATGAATGGGTTGTGAAAACAATTTCTTATAGACTTTAATCCTATTCATGTTGTCTGTTTGGTTTTCTTACTTTTTTTTCTTAGATTTCCATCCAGAGGTGGCCTTTCCGCCTCATGTATCTGGACTTCATATTCTCGAGTCTTGAGGTTATTGTCTGTTTTTATTTCATCTGTTATCACAATGCCCTGTGATTTTGCTGAAATGGGGCAAAACTCGCGTGTTTGTGTGTGTGTGTCATGAAAGGCGGCAAAAGCAGACGTTCTGCGGCCTCTTTGATGCACTTTGAGTCAGGCACTCAGAATAGACACGAGACAAAAAAACTAGGAGAGTTTGTGTCTGTGCAGCAACCACTAATGAACCGAGCACGACGCTCCTTCACTCTTCAGTGACTCAAAATCATTAATGTGTGCAAACTATCGAGCTGTCTGTCATGGCCAATGAAACTGGAAAAGATAGCTTCAAAAGAGCATGAAAAAAAAAACCCTGTCCTGAACTTCCTGAGCGATGCAGCCCTTCTCAGAGGGAAACAAAACACTCCGCCACATCTGAATCTCTGTTACAATTCTTCTCTTTCCAGAAAGAGGTGAAAAAAGCTGAAAAGGAGGGGATGTTGCATTGTGACCAATATGCTCTCCATATGTCTGACTGCAGCCGCTGTCTTTCAACCCGGCTCATGTTTTTATTTTTAATGGAATTTGGATTTTCTTCCACACATCTATTTATCTAGCTTTTATTCTCCGGGGATTTATACTTGTGTACTCAATGAGCGTACACTCACTGCCGGGCCATCCGTTCACAGCTCAGGTTATTGATAGGTTGCTGTGTGAGACCAGACTGAATAATGACTTGAAGCACAACTTGAAGCCTCCTTGGCAGATGTCTAACGCCAGCCACATCATCACCACCGTATAGACTATCATCCGTGCATTGGTTGAAATTGCTATCATACGCTTCTATTCAGCATCGAGATGGCAGACGAAACCAAAGTTGGCACTTCATTTCATACCAGCTGGACTGGTACAGTGATATATGCTTAGCATCTGGCAATCTGCTTTATGACTTAAGCATCCATGTTTGAGTGAGAATTTTAGCATGATGATGTCCATCTGCCACTATAAAGGCCCGGTCGTTAGATCATAATAGTGACTGTGCGCTCCAGATTTTCCGAACTGATTGGAGAAACTTTATGAGCGTGCGTGTGTGCGAAAACCAGGGTGGTCTGGCTCTGAGTAGCTTGTGCGACCGTCACGACGGAGCGGTTCTCGACGCGCTCCGACCGCTGTGAGACGCTAGATAACAAAGACACCATTGATGCTGACCTTTTGCTCTTTGGTGAAAACCCCCTGACCTCTGACTTAAGCAAACACACAGAGATACACAGCATCCTGCGCTTTCAAACACACATGTAGACTCTCCCGTGTTGCAGTTCTGTGGAATGCATCTCAGGTGCAGGGCCTGCCCTGGTTCCAATTAGGCGAGTATAAATTAGCGTGACTTTCCCCTCTTCTATCCAAACATTCTCTTTCTCCTTCTCCCAACCCGTGCTATCTAAAACCCCCTTCTCTCCTTCCACACCTCTCTTTCAAGCCCCCTCCTCGTTCACTCATTCCCTGACCACCCTCCCATTCCTCACCACATAAATTTCCTCACTTTACAGCTAATGTCTACACTCCCTACCAACACGCACTACATGTATGAAGTTTAGCAGGCGATATCTTGCGTGCTCTTTTATTGGGATCTACGAATACATAAATAAAAATAGAACAAATAGTATATAAAAATTAAATTCAATAAATAGTAATAAAGTAATTTGTTCCTCTTGTTTCCATCCTTATTACCAATGTAATGCTACATTTCTGAACACCTTTCCTGCTGCTTGAAATGTATCATTAAACGAGTCAATTTGCGAAATCTCAAGTCAAGGTTGAGTTCATTCAATGAAGCCACAGTGTATTATTTGTTTCTCACGAAGGCATTGTTATTTGTAAATTAGGTATTTTCCAGATGTTTTATATTGGGCAGCATCATTGCATAATGAGGTGGAATTAATGTAAGGAGCAGTTTTTAAGCTACTTCCAAAAGGTAAATTTAATTTTAAATGTTGCCTGAGAAGTAACCCCAGCCCTTATTTTAAAACCATTTAAAATGGCCATTAAATGACGTGGAAGAGTTTTTTGCAGACCCACCGTTATACCTCAAGAGACCACCTAGAGATTTTCTATGGACTACCAGACCATTATTTTATTTGGAATGATTTTGCAGGCACTTACTCATGGACTCTGGTCCATTTTGTATTTTTTCCTTCTGGTTAATATATAGGCTATATATATATATATATATATATATATATATATATATATATATATATATATATATATGTATATATATATATGTATATATACTTCCAATATGGAATTGTCTTTTTTTTTTTTTTTTTTTTTACTAAAAACCATAACCAATAACTAAATAAACCATAGATAGATAGACCAAGGTAACCATATTTTACACCAAAATTACATTGCATAATACCATATTGTTACAACAATTTACTGTGGAAAATTTATATTATCTACCATTAAATTCACAAAAATTAAATTCACAAAAAGATTTTTGTGAAATAAACATTCTCCAGAGTATTTTCTGTTACCATCACTAAACTTAAATAGGCCTAAAATTTCACGACGTTATATAGGCCTATTCTTTAGTCCCTTTGTGAACCATTGCACTTTTAAGGAAGTTTCCAAAGGGAGGTTTTCAGATTTAACAAAAAAATATTTTCAGTCGAAGCTGGGACAGAAACACACTTCATCTTCCGTTTTTACCCTCCTTTTTCTCGCGCTCCACACCTGTCATGCCTGTAGCCTATTTACCTTTGTGCGCGCGCACGCTCTTTACCAGCGTAAACCGCAGCTTTAACAGGGAAAATAGCGAAAATAAGGAAATTTACGGAGCATGTCCTCCCGGAACTTCACAGGTTCACAGGAGTCAAATACTCCGAAGGCCTCACAAGTCTTTATATTTTCTTTCCACAGCCACTGTTTCATCTTAACTGCGCGCGAGACCTCCGCGTGCCCGCAGCGCGAGCCTTTCACGCGCCGCAACTCATCCGGAGGCGCGCAGAGAAAACACGAGCCTGGCCGCTTTATAGCCCTCCGGAGACCGATAAGCTCGCCCTGACCCCCTTAAATAAGAGAGAAGTGTGGTTCAGGTCTGGGTTTTACCTCCCCAAGGGGGGTTGAAAGGGAGGAAAGGACTGAAAGAAAGAGAAGAGGTGAGCCATGAAGGGTTTGGGGTTTCTGTGATTTGTAAACGCCAGACACATGTGAGGATAGATTAAAACTGCCTCCGAGAAATACATCCAGTAACGCGAACTTTCTCAGAAACAAAAATGTGAAATATGTCCAATATGGCAGTGTTTTTTTTTTTACTATTAAACGATAGATAGATAGATAGATAGATAGATAGATAGATAGATAGATAGATAGATAGACAGACCAGGGTAATAGTTTATATGACAAAATGCCATATCTTATTGTTACTTCAATATACTGTGGTAAACTGGTATTAGCTTCCACTAATATAAAATAAACAAATATAAGGAAATTGTATATTTTTTTTACAGTGTTTGTTTCACAATAGTAACAAAATTTTTAGCCGTGGTATTTTTTTGGAAAATGTAGTTTCTATCATTCCCCCCCCCCCCCCCCCAGGACTAACTCTAAAATGTACCATTTTAAGACCCATTGTGAACCATTTTCACAAAGTGCCCAAAATGATTTTTTTTTCAGCTGTTTTGGGTGGTTACTAAGCTGTTGCTATGCGGTTGCCAAGGAAACTGGGTTGTTGCTTACTGGCTGAAACCAAAACACATCCACAATTACATATAGTATGTATTTGGCAAGGGTTCCTCTAAAAAAAAAAAAAAAAGATGAGTGAAATTGTAGAAGTTAGATTGTAAAAACATTATTTTTGTACAAGCCATCAGTAAAATACATTTTCACCATCTCATGAGAATTATTACATGGTGTCACCATAATAGCAATAATAATAGTTACAGGTGGAACTTTTTTGGAGCAGGTGTGTGTTTTTTAGGAATCTGAAATTTTTAAAACACTAAGCTTCTGTCCAGTTAGGATATCTCTAAAAACTCACTGGTAGAAGATACAGCAAAGTGTGTAGTTTGCAATGGCATGCCATATACGTGATACATGGAACACTTAATGCATATTTTACCTTGGCCTGGTCTTCACTCCTCCACTCAACCTCTCCGGTTAACCTAATAGTCAGATAAGGAGGTCAAACTTTCACCTTTGTTACATGGAGGCCTGTCAAGTACGGCCCCCAGCGCTCTCGCTGCCTTTCATGCAGACTCGTGGAATGCTGTTTTCCATCCGTCTCAATCCAGGAGGAACAACTCCGGCATGATTTGGCGTGTGATGTATCCCACGCAACACCTGCGGCGTCCTCCAGGGCTTCCATCCATCAAAAGAGCTTTATTGTGCGCCTAGAACTGCCCCCAATGTAGAACAAAACTGGTTTATGTGTAAAGAAGATATATAAGGTATCTGCTCTTCCAACTTTCTGCTTTTGCCCACGAGTTTCTGAACTGATATAACTTTCCCATGGAGTTTCCCACCAGAAACAGATGTTTGGAGGGTGTGAGAGCAACAAACAGTTTATAAATAATGGCAGTGCAGCGACTTCATTAAATGCGGTGAAGGATTAACAGTGATATTTCAGAGAATGTGTCATGATTAGACTTGACGTCAAAGTATCGGTTGAGTTTTGATTAATTTGGACTTATGCTCAACTCTTGGATATGCTCTTCACAGCTGTAAGACCTCCTATGAGTGTAGGCACAGGGAGTGTCGTATTCTATGATGGTGTTCCCATTGTGAATGGCAACTGTGTTGTGTCATTCAACAAAATGAGTTATTAAGACTCAAACACTTTGCTACTTTTGGCTCGGCAGGCACGGGGTCCGACATCATTAGTTATTGGCACACAACAACTGGTCTAAAGGTCTCACAGTCTACAGCAGACACCCTCCAAGTTTAGTGCTTCTAATTTCAACATGGTGGCTTCCCCCCCCTCGTTCGCATCCACTCTTCTGTTCCAGATCTCTGACAGGCACGGGTTTTATTTATTCACATTTTGCTCAGGGTGCAGGTTTTACAGTTCCTTTGGGTAATGCAGAGTTAATGTACAACTTTCTGTTTTTTCCCTCCTTGCTCTTTAAACCTTCCTTAAGTGTTTAAACACCCAGGGTAATGACGTAGTGTTGTGAAAGTGAAAAACCATGCTGGAGCCGGAGACGCTGAAATGCTTCAGCAGTCCCTGAGGAGTGAAAGTGAATATAGGGGAGAGAGTCGGACAAGGGGGGGACAAAATGGAAAACGAGGTATTTAAAGAGGAGATTGAGTTAAGAATAACCAGAAAGAACAATAAAGAAATAGTTAGGGCCTCTGGAAACTAAAGCTGGGCATCAATTCTGTTGCCAAAATCAAATTTCAAATTTAATTAGATTAAAACTAGATTTTATTTATGATGTGCATTTTGCTCATAAATTAAATTGTCTTTCATCAAACATGTAACTTGGTACATAATGGACAAAATGTAAAAAAAAATGATATATATATTTTAAACCTATTATATATATATATATATATATATATATATATATATATATATATATAGTATAGTAAACCTATAATATATATATATATATATATATGTGTGTGTGTGTGTGTGTGTGTATATATGTATACATATACAGTGCATACATATATATATATATATATATATATATATACAGTCATGGCCAAAAATATCCCTTGGTACCCTTGGTAAATATGATCAAATAAGGCTGTGAAAATGAATCTGCATTGTTTATCCTTTTAATCTTTTATTTAAAAAAATAGACAAAAATCTAACCTTTCATTGGATAATAAGAATTTAAAATGGGGGGAAATATCATTATGAAATAAATGTTTTTCTCTAATTGGCCACAATTAACTGCACCCTTTCATTCAATACTTTTTGAAACCTCCATTTGCCAGTTGAACAGCTCTAAATGTTCTCCTATAATGCCGGATGAGGTTAGAGAACACCTGACAAGAGATCAGAGACCATTCCTTCATCCAGAATCACTCCAGACCCTTTAGATTCACTGCTCCATGTTGGTGCTTCTTCTCTTCAGTTCACTCATTTTCTACAGGGTTCAGGTCAGAAGCTTGGTTTTGTGCTCAGTGACCCATTTTTGTGTTGTTTTTGAGGTTTGTGTTTGGATTATTGTACGGTTGGAAGATCCAAACACGGCCCATTATAAGATTTCTAAGAGAGTCAGTCACTTATTGATTTTTTTATTGAATTTCTTGGGGCACCAGTAATTGTGTCCAACATGTATTTGAGAAAAACATTTATTTCATAATGATACCCCCCCCCCCCATTTTAAATTCTAATTATTTATGAAAGGTTAGATTTTTGTGAATTTTTAAAATAAAACATCAAAAGGATTAACAATGCAGATTCATTTTCTCAGCCTTCTTTGATCATATTTACCAAGGGTGCCGATATTTTTGGCCATGACTATATATATATACTAAATGGAAATGAAATAATAGATATATTGAATGGTAACACTTTATTTCGATGGTCCACTTTAGACATTCTACTAACAGTAAGTAACTTTGCAACTACATGTCAACTAGCAGTCATTAGAGTATTAGTAGACTGTCTGCTTAATATCTTCTAACACTTTATTTTTATGGGTCCACAATATACAACATACTGACTATCAGAAACTTTTCAAGTATATGTCAACTTATCCTACTCACCCTAAACCTACCCTACTGAGAGTTAGTAATAATAATAATAATAATTCCTTACATTTATATAGCGCTTTTCAAGGCACTCAAAGCGCTTTACATTGTGGGGGGGGGGGGGGGGGTCTCCTCATCCATGTAGACATGTAGTTACAAATTAATGAGAATTAGTTGACATATAGTTACAAAGTCACTTATAGTTAGTAGAATGTCTAAAGTGGACTATCGAAATAAAGTGTAACCTTTTGAATTTATTTATATATATGTGTATATGTGTGTGGTTGTACATACACATATGTAGTTGTTTTTTTGGTATTTGGCTTAGTGTTATGTTAGAATCATTGTCATACTCATACCTTTTGTTTTTTTAGTATTTTGAATTGTTTTTAGCATTATTTTTTGTTTTCATTTAAATGTGTAGTTTTGAAATGTTGTTGTATGCATTTGTCATTTTTATTTAATTTCTTTATTTTCTTAAATCTGTATATATAGTATTTATAGAGTTAACTTTAAGTTTTAGTTACTTTTTCTTGTTTGTAAGTCGCTTTGGATAAAAGCGTCTGCTAAATGACTAAAAGTAAAGTATATATATATATAGATTCTATTTACACTGTTCAAATAGCAAGATTTTCTGCTATTTATATACTACTTACTGCAAATTGTGGCAATTATTTGCTCCTCAGTATTGAAGTAAATTATAAAACAGTATGCAATAATAACGTATTGAGTGTAAATTATAGTTTTAATTCAAATTATTCATTGGATGCCACCTTATTGGGACAATAAAGCCCTCCCTACACGTACTCTAACCCTACCCGATACTTTATTTTCAACTTTTTGTTTATTTCCTTAATTTTTATTGAAAATAAATGCCTTTCCGATGCGATATGAGATTTGAAAAGGGTGAAAAAAAGTTCGGTATAAGGCGTGTTCGAACTCGGGTCGATCGCGTCAAAAAGCACGCCCCTTACCATCTACGTGACTGAAACTGATGTAAAACAAGTGTCTTTTTTCAGGGGTGACTATCCCAATCACACGTTGGTGGGCGGAGTTAGTGTAAATAGCCTCTGCCAACAAGGCGGGCTATTTGCATTTACTGTAAATAGACACTCCGGGAAAGGCATGGTTACCCGCAACTGTTTGGTTACTGACATTTTTCTATATAGTTTGTGTTTAACAGAAGAAATAAATTCATACAGGTTCGGAACAACACAAGGGTGAGTAAAAGATGACAAAATTCTCATTTTTGGGTGAACTATCCCTTTAAGAACGTTCACAATAAAATGAAGAACTATAGAATGGTTTGAGGCTTGTTTTATTAACTCTAAATAGTAAGATAAAACAAGTTCATTTTCCCTGCATTTTTCCCACCATCTTCAACAGGACCCAGAACTCAAAATCTAATTAGTTTGGAGCTACTGCACACTTCATGTTCGAGAGTTTACATTCATTCATTTACACTTAATGTTGTAAGCCCCATATGTTCTTGATCTCCCGGGCTCTCAGAAACTTCATGGAAACATCTGAAGATCAAATGCATGGGCTGCAAACAGTGCAAAAGAGGCCTACAAAACAGGAGATAACTATGTTAGACAAGGGTTACTTCCTTCCTCAGAGATCAATACAGTCTCGTTGCCCTCTGTTTAGTTCCAGCGCTTCCTTTGCTTAATTCTGTTTTTTCCTTGATATATAAAAGTGATTGGCTCTCTCGCTGCCAAAACGTGTCCTGCACGGCTGTAAAAAACAGCTTCCCCACAGCAGCTTTTTCAAATTTGGGGCTTGTGACACTGCCAAAAGCCACAAATTACCCCCCTCTAGCAACAGCGAATTAGGAACAATTTTCTGTTTGCTATAAAAAATGGGAAAAAGAAAGGCAAGGGTAAAATATAGCTTACACCAGAGACCACCAAGGCAGGCAGCGCAGAAATGAAGTGCATGCTCGCCCTGCTGACGGTTTGGGTGGCAGGGTGGCATTTGGCATTTCATGCACTTGCTGATACTCGTAGTAATCAATTCGCTAAAACATGGTGTAATGTTTCAGCTCAGTGAGGTCACGCTGAGAGAGAGCAAGACCGGCATATTAATATCACGCCTTGATGGGGAACAGGCATTTTTTAAAATGAGGGATTTGAGACCGATTGTACAGGAGAAAAGATGTTTTACACCAAATCCTCTCTGGTTTTCTTTGAGCTTGGTCTATTGGATTAAGGATCAGAAGGGAATAAGCAGACTTTTCTTCATCTGATACAAAGTGTGAGGTTTGGCTAAGTGTCCACTATGTATGCCAACTCATGATTTTTCCCTTCCAGAACTTGTTCCAATGCCTTTTAAAAGTCCAGGTCCAAGTTCTTCTGCACTGCTGTAGACGTTAACGTAGAAGAGCGGAAAACCAAACCAAAGCGTAAGGTTGAGGTTGAGGAATTGGTGAGGTTAAGAGCCAATCTCCTGCTGCAGCTCGCTGCTGGTGGTCCACAAACCTCATTCAGCTCCCATAGCAACACCCAGTGACTGAGGGTGAAGGAGATCTCGAATAAACCACCTGACCATAGGCAGCCCGACCATCACCACGTCAGCATAATCAGGCTTTGGGCCCATTGAAAAAACAAGGCAACAGTAACCAGAGACTGAAACGCACATTAACCCGGTTCTGTAGCCTCTGACCCATATGTTAATTATACTTCCTGTTCCCTTCCTGATTACATGACAGCAGATTTTTAGCTCATTCACAAAGGAATCAGCTAATTGTGCAACTGGAAGCAGCACCACTTGATGCCATTTGTTCAGTTTTTAGTCAAAAAACATTTTTGATTCAAGAAACATCACGTTGTTTTGTTGCACAAGAGATTGTTGACTATTTTCAGCAGTGCCATTGGCTTCCGATAGGGATGCAAAGAGGCTTTGTTTGCAATAGCATAGGCCTGCTACCATGCTACTCTCACTACTATTACAGTATATAGTATATATAGTTTGTTAAACAAAAATTGGACACGTCTACTCATTTTATATTCCTATAATTATAAAAAGGACTTTTATCGCATAAAATAAAAGTAGCGGAATTTTTTTAGTCACCAGAAATGTTAGAAATGGAATTATAGCTTAGTACATGCATATGTTTGTTTTTAATTAGTAAGTTTTTAAATAGTAGTATGCTACATATCACATGAACTCCTATTTTGCATTTTAGTGGTGTCTTGCACAGTTGTTTTGCATATTTTATTCAAAGAAATTACACTACACTCATAAAAATAAAGGTACCTTACTGGCATCTATGCTCCATAAAGAACCTATAACATCAATGGAACCTTTCAATTCAGCAAAATTACTTTAAAATTAATTACTGCAGAAAAAAGATTCTTCACACTAAAGGCTGGAATGCACTACAATTTTTGCCCCGATTTACAGTTTGGATGAGTTTATGCTAGTTTCTGAAAGTCAGAGCAGTCTGGAGATTTGAGCTGACAGATATCATAGAAAATAGCCTAGTGCATGATGGTCACAGACTTTGATTTTTTAGCTTCAGACTGTGATTCCATCCAGTTGTAGGAAATCAAACATGTTTGATATTTTGAGCCGATTTTAGATTGCATATTGTTTTCATTTGTCAAGCATCTCCTAGCAACAAGATGCACATTTCCGTATGAGTTTGTTGGGATTGGAAAAGTGTTAAAGTGACTTTTGTGACTATTACAATGTTGATAAGTGTATGATGCCCAGTGTTTTAAAATCTGTTTAGATTTTAAAAGTCGTGTACTGTATTCCAGCCTTAAGAAAAAAAATGGTTCTTTTAAGAACTGCCCTCTTAAGGGTTCTTTGGGAAACCCAAAATGGTTCTTTATGGCATTGCTTCAAAACCCCTCATTTGTCATTTTCATTTGAACTATTTAGAAAGTGACTAAAAACATACATCTGTTTAAAAAAACAGTGTCGCTGTATTTACTTCTGGTCCATAATATTGGTAATGGAGGATGAAGTCAAGCACATTGCCTTGTGCACAGTATACATACTACAGAAAGAAGAATACTATGTTAGTGTGCTGTTTATAAACACCAGGTTTCTTTACTAAGCCTGAGCATCAGGGCTCCATGTGCATGGAAGCAGCAGGGTGCTTCAGAGATTAACAGACAACCATACACCACTTCTGAACAAGGACACATTAAGCAGCCCTAATTAAATTTCTCATTTTCTTTCCCTACGGGCCATTTGTACTTCCTTTTTTCTCATTCCATCTCTGCCATTGCCGTTCATTCATCTGCTCTGCCCATTGGTGAAGGAGCATGACTGAGGTGTTAGCTCATTCCCCTTCTGGGTGGCTTTCCTGCAGTATTTCACTGTCATCTACTGGCAAATTGATTTTGGCAAAGAAACCAGCTGGGGTGGGAATGAGGAGGGGGCATACGCATACATACATTTCCCACATACGTATTGAAAAACACTGGCATACGTGTGCACGCAAAATGTATGTGCACTACTTGGTCACCCCTGAAATAAATAGCTGGGCAAAATAGTGAGCATGGGCCCCTTGGTTCTGGAAAAAAGACTCACTGACGAAAGGCGAAGGGTGGAGGTGTGGGGTGATTTATAACTCAATTCAGTGCAAATGGAGAGGCAGAGCGGCACACGTTTTGCTAGCAAAAGCACGTGTGTGTGTGTGTGTGTGTGTGTGTGTGTGTGTGTGTGTGTGTGGTGCTGGCGAAAGTGTGTGTGAGCGGAACTGATCATTTATGTGACATCAATGGCTACATCAAGTGCTGACATCATACAACATCTCCCCTTTCATTAAGGACGTGCATCACTCTGTCATAGTCGTATTAGTAGATCGTTATTGTCCCTTTAAAGGGCAATTATGCCGCAGCATCCGATTAAAAAAAGACTGTTTACACTTGGTATTAACAACCGTCTCTGGTGATCCGATCACAAGTGGACAGCTGAGACTGACTGCTGTTTAAACCGGGTGTTTACATATATCTCAAATGTGTCTTCAGTGACCACTTGTGATCAGATTTCATTATGTCAGTGTGTTGCTTCTAGCTGATAAAGTGGCAAAAGTCAACACTTTATTACAAATGTGATGTTTCGGCCAGAATGATCACTGTTGTATTAGTGCTTCACTCAAATTCCAACTCGTATCATGGATGAAAAGAGAGTTTGAAGTGTGTACTGTACTTGAACAAGGGCCTTTTAGGGAAATTTGAGCTCTAGTTTTAGGAAAAAGCTTCCATTGTAAAAACATTTTCAGACTGCTTCTTCATCTGATTCTTCAATCAGATCTAAAATACAACCTGTTTCTAATAATAGACTATCCAGTTTTTCAGCTGTCTTGTTTCCAGAGATATTTTCCCATTTATTTTTTTATGTGTAGGAATTTTCTTTTTCAATAATTCTTCAATAAAGAATGGGACTTTTTTTGTTTTTTTGTTTGTTTGTTTATGTACAACAGTAGAACTTAGTTTGGGTAGCACCATATTTAATTTTGACATGAAAATGAAGCTGTGAGGAATAAAGGACAGTTTGTTTAATTTATTGTACTGTTTTTTGCCTCTTTAAAAAAAAATAAAAAATGAAACATACACACTGGCCTGCATCTGTGTAAATGACCTTTAACTCAAGCAAGATTAACCCAAAATGACAATTATGCCATTATTTACTCAATCATGTCGTTCCAGGCACAATTTCTATTCATCTTTGAAACTGAATATAGAGAGACAAATGAAGATGAAGATATTTCTGTTCCTCCATTGAAAGTCCATGCTTCAAAAAGTATGTAAAACATCATGAAAAAATGAATCTTAATAAATTGACTCGTGAGAATTTGATGTACTTTATGTGTGTCGGTCAGTGTTTGTTTAATTAAAAACATTCTGTTTTGTGTTCTGAAGATGAACAAAAGTTATATGGGTTTGGAACAACATGAGGGTAAGTAAATGACAATATTTTTTTTGGGGTGAATTATTCTCTATATTGCAATTAAATTGTATTGCTGTATATTGTAACACTATAAAAACCGCTTTTGTCAGAATGATGGGACATCTGTATGTACTTAACATAAACCCTTACTGGTTTTATTTTGTTTATTTTGACAGATTTCGCTTGTTTTTATATTATTTTGAGATTTTAAACAATTAAAAAGTGAAAGGAAAAAGTGTCTCAATCATTAAGTTGACACGAGGAAAAATATTTCGCCATCTTATAGCTAAAAATTTTAAGGCAGCAGGGTGACAAATGTGCTTAAGATTAATCAACTCATTAAGTTGAAATGTTTTTTTTTTTTTTGTTTTTTTTTCTCAAATTGACATAATTTCATTTGTTAAAACAATGTTAAAAGTCCAACATTGACTGGACTTGAAAATAAAAATAATAAAAATAAATGTATTTATAGGGTAAGTTATTCCAACAAGAAATTTATTGTAAAGGTAGCCTAACAAAAAGTTTAAGGCAGCATGGAGTAACTTTTTTTTTTTTAAGTTGACTCAACAATTTTTACCGTGCATGGAAACTCGCTGTGGCATTATGGGTAGAGTAGTAACTTAATATTTTTTATTTACTTTTTATTTACTTTTTTTTTTTTTTTTGAAAGACTTAGATGTGATTGTTGGAAATCACTTTCTGGAGCAAATGGATTTTAAATGAATGTCTTTATTTCACCCCTCGAATCACTTTATTACCTTCACAGCTCAAATGCAACAAAATAGACCTCAAACACACAGGAATATTATGAGGGAACAGATTTTTTCCTTTTCAGGAAGCTGCTTGGAAGGAGCAGGATATCCCACAGAGCACCTCTGCAGCGCTGCGTGCTGGAGGAGAGACCTGCGCGAGCTGGTACAGGCTTTGAGCAATGACTTTAACCATCCTGTTTGACTTGGCATGAGGAGACAGCAGAAAGCGCCTCTCGGGTCAGGTACAAGCAGACCTTTAAACAGAACCTGCTCGTTCACTCCCTTGTAAAAGCAAACCGTATCGGAGGGTAAAAATATGAATTATAATACGTCATTGCCAATAAAGCGCGAGACTCGGGCGCGCGCTCGCGCTGGCAGCCCTGCTGGAGGGTGTCAAATAAAGAGCAATTCATCACAATCACAATATTATTAACATGCTTAATGTGACACTGATGGAGCGTGAAGTGGAGTTTTCACAGATGACGTATTCAATTTCAGACCACAAATGTAGGGCTTATTATGATTTCTGTCTTCGTACGTGAAATGACTTGTTTTGTTTTAAGTTATGGGTCTTAGACAGCCATTTGACTGGAGAAAATAATCTCGCAGATTGTTTTTGAGGATCACAAACTGTGGCAGCTGGGAAAGACGATAGTGTTCAAGCGAGATGTGGGAGCTGGGTCACAGATACGCTGTGACGGTCACTGTAGAAATAAATATTTGTCTCTATATCACTGCTGGGACGCGGCTAAATAGAGGCAGTTATTCAGAGCCAACAACAGGAATCTTTCCATCTACTGCATGAAAGAGTCTGTGGGCGAGCTAAAGACAGCTGGACACATTTACACTAGTGAATTTTCTTGTGCTCTCACACACTCGCAAAGACACACTCCTTTTGTTTCCTTTATTTTGTCAGGTGCAGCGGGGTATCTCAGGTTGGCCTTAACTTTGGTTCTGGCTCTTCTGCGCTTGTTTTATTTTTCTTTTCTCACACATGAATCCAGTACAGTCCATTTAGGCATATAACTTTCAAGCTCATTGTGCAGTCACATGAATTAAAGAAAGACTGGAAAACGTCAAACACCAAAGCGCAGGTTAAATCCAAATAAACAAGATTTCAAATGCAGCCAAAGCATTACGGTGAAATTCAAGGCAGTCACGGGTTTTACAGACAAAATAACCCTTTCTCTCAGTTTGATAGCTTATATGAATAGATATTTGACGTTTTATTCACATTGGCTAAAAATTAAAAATGCTGCTTTATGTCTGAATTTGGAACTATCATTGTAATCGTTTTATTCAGATCTATATGACAAATAATGTCATTGTGTGCCAATTGAGAGAGTCCATTCTAACAAAGACACACACACTCAAACTAAATCATTCAGTTGCAATCCCCACTTCAACAAGAGCATTTCACTGCTAAACCAATAATAAAATATACAGGCGTTATAGTGGCGCTGAGAAGGTCATCAAACAGAGAGCAGGATCAAGGCACGTGACTTCAGTATGCAGCTGAGATGAATTCCTCCAGTCATGACAGATTGGTATACTCCAGATCACGAACTCCTTTGCTTGCATGATATTCATATAGCGATACAGCACAAAGTTTATAAACAGTGAGGGACGCGAAACGCCATTGCGTGTGACATTTGACTCTCTCGTGGTGTTATAGGCTAAGCCTACCGTATTATGTTTTATTAAAAATGTATCTTAATAATTCCGACAATTTCCGAGGCATGGATTTGCTGTCAATATGATAAAATATTAGGGATTGACTTTTTTTAATTTGAAAAAATATTTGAATCGCCACTCTGCAACATAAAATGCATAATTCTTAAATAGGTTATTTATAGAAATTCGAATTCTTTAACTCGTTATCAACGTTCTAGTAGCTATTAATACTAATAAAAATAACAATAGGCTAGTAGTGGTAGGAGATGAAGTGACTATTCTATTTATTATAAAACAATTATAGGCTAATACTCGCACACATATATAAATAAATATGAATAGCTATATTTAGATAAATAGGCTACAGTACACTGGTTTAACTCTTATTTTCCACTTCCTATCATAGACACACTGCCCTCTGCATTATCTTTATTGCTTCTAGTTGGAAATACCAGTGCTTGCGTGCTTTCTTCATTTCCTTTCCCATAAAACTGTGTTAAGTTGACATTCTCTTGCATGCAAATAAAAACGCATTGTGTAACTGAGGGAATATTCTGAAACTTAGCAATCATATGCCCTTATGACATAAAACTCATAAAAACAGCACACTGCACAGTAGCCTACACATAAAATAAAATATGTAGCCTATACTTCAAAAGGGTGTCATTATACCTCATTCCGAATCTGTGGCCTGTTGTTTCCCAGGACAAGTATAAATTCTTTTTGAATCATTTTATGAATTTGGTGACTGTGTAATTTTGATTTGATTATGAAATCATACAAAATCTGTCCAATTATTTCAAGCAAAAATGGAGAGCCCGAGATCCTAACAAAGCACTCAGAAGAAGGATCAGAGACTTGCGGTCATGTGATGATATGCATAATGTGCAGAGCTTTTGAAATCGACTGTTAAATGATTGTCAGACTAACAGGAGTGTGAATATACACCTGAGTCAGAGTCAGCTGTAAAGACTCTGCTGAGCGTTTGGCGATGATTATTTACAATGTGCACTCAGATGGAAATCTGCTCATGCTCGGGCGAGATACTGTATATTTGTGAAGCGCATTTGAGACTGATCCGGTTGATTATTTCCGCTTAACAAGCTTAAATAAATAAACCGACACGAGTGGACACGTGTTATACTTCTATTTTTTTTTTTTTTAGCTTATTTATGATGGAGATATAGGCTAAATCAACGACCATTTAGATCTAATGCAGTATCAGAAATAGGCTATACAACTTTGTGACAATATAAATGTCTTCCTGTAAATGATTTTCAGGGCCATTTTACGACTATCAGGGAATTATTTTAACCATATAAAATGCCTTTCGTTATGTCCAATACTTCAGTTTAACCAGTTCAATAAATTCTGAATGCTAGCCTAATCATGATTATGGCTCTTATAAAATCACATAAAACGCACAAGATAGCTACTATTTAAAAACCCTCCCATAATCAATACAAACCATTTGGCCTAGATTATTATCTAGATTTTCATCAAATGTTAGATAGCTGACATTTTGCTCTCACGTTTTAGATATGTGAGGCATTATTGTAACTTTCTAAGTCCTGGTTTATTTCTGACTTTACACACACACACACACACACACACACACACACACACACACACACACACACACACACACACACACACACACAGTGTTTATTTATGCCTGTGCGTGTCATAGTTACCATAATTCCTAATTTTTCATTCATAGTAATGAGAATATTTCACATTATTGAAAATGTGATAATGGATAATAACAATTACTGAATTTAAAAATGTTAGCATTCGATATCTTACCTGATCTTACCTTTTTTTGGGTGGTTGCTTATTTAACTGTTTATTCTTGTTGAGAAATGAATGAGACACGTCTGGAAAATAATGGCACTGTATTTACAGCACATTTAAAGAGAAATTTTGCAAGTAAAACGTCTTACAACACAATCTTATAACCGTTTCCTGGTTGTATTTCTTGTTCATGCCAAATCATGAACAAGTCACGACATTTCTTGTCCATTTAAAAAAGTCCATTTTATTTCCGTCAAAACGCGAAAAGGAAATTCGTCATTTAAATAATCGATTCGTTCGATATTTAATCATTCCAATAAAATAACATGCATCAATAAACAATTTCAGCATGTAACACTTCAACACTTCACTGGATGAATTCCTGACAGAAATTAAAAACTCAAAAAGTTCCTTAAAATATTCGAAAACATTCGACGCGATGCTTTACACACTTTTATACCTCGGGATAAATGAAATGATTCCTGAGAAAAAAACAAACAAAAACAATAGTTTCGTGTCCAGATATGCGCTGCTAGTCATTGACGCTAGCCAGGTGTCTGTGTTTAGTGGACAAATCCACGTGGCTGTGCACATCTTGCAGCTTCTGGTACTCGTACTGAAAATTAAAGACCCGAGGGAAGCCCACTGGATTGAACAGTGCTGAGGACGCGTATGGAGAGGTCGGGGCCATTGCGCAGGCGAGGCCAGGGGTGACAGGCTCCATGGCCACTGTTTGAGACTGTGGGAAAGACTTGGCTGTGACAGAGTTCCTCGAGAAAAGCGTGGACAGCGCCGGTAAAATGCTCCCAACAGGTGGCACGCCGATGGGTTGATGGAAGCCAAACGGGTAGATATCCAGCCCCGGTAAATGAGCGCAGGACGCGCTGAGCCCGTACGCGCCGTAGCCGAGGTTAGGAAAGCCACTCGGCTGCAGCGCCTGATCTTTGAACACGCCAAATTTGAAGTGCTGCCGCTTAAATCGCTTCCTCCTCCGCAGGAAACTTCCGTTCTCAAACATATCCGATGAATTGGGATCCAGAGTCCAGTAATTCCCTTTCCCGGGATTACCGGGCTCGCGTGGCATTTTCACGAAGCAGTCGTTTAGGGAGAGATTGTGTCGGATGGAGTTCTGCCAGGCTGGGAACTTCTCTCGGTAGTACGCAAACCGGTGGCTGATGAAGTCGCATATCTCGCTGAGGGTGAGACGCTTCTTTGGGCTCTGGAGGATGGCCATGGTGATCAAAGCGATGTAGGAATAGGGCGGTTTCACCGAAGTGCTCTTGCTCGAGCTTGAGGGACACATGGAAGATGGGACGTGGTCCTTATCCTCCCTCTTATGTACCTGGTCGGATGCAGAAAGAGCTGAGGGCGAAAGATGTTCGTCTCCAGACTCCTTGCCACCCTCTCCAACCACGTCGACAACGAGGTCATCCATTAAATCAGTGTCCAGGGTCATAATCCACAAGTTGGAGACGCGAAACGGGTTCTAAACAAGCAGATGGCAACGCGCGCGAGTCTTAAACTCTCCTTCGCTTGAAAAGGGCTGCTCCTGGTTCCTCGGAACACCCTGGATGGAAGATAGATGATAAAGAGACGAGCGCGCTAACAACACAAGATTTAATTTGGCCACACAGGAATCCTCAGCATTCGAGCGCAGGAGGTCTGGAGAGCTGCGCTTGCAGCAATGTCCATCGTCCACTCCAACGCAACTGGATTCCTGCAGCTGTTCGGGAATCGGATGACGATGATGTCATGACGAAGTTCTCAGGAAGAAGCTCCACTCCAATGAAAACAGGGCAACTTTACCAGGTTCTGTCCGCAGACAGTCCTCTGGAGGACCCATGACTGATATCATGTCACTCAAGTCGCTTAACTTTGATATGAATTAAACAAACTTCACTGCCTGCTCCTTTGACTGCTCGACATAATCAGGTAGCCTATTGTGTTTGAGTTGACAGAAAATATTAAAAGCATGCACTAATAAAAGTGAGAATGTCACTGTCCTTCTTTCATGTGCTGAGATTAAAGAAGGACAGAGACATGCTCACTTTTATTGGTGCATGCTTTTCATATTTTCTGTCAACTCAAACATAATGCCTGATATGTCGAGCAGTCAAAGGATTTGTAACTTTTATTATTATTATTATTTTTTTTTTTAGAAATCTAAAGGAATTACCAGAAATGAAATCTACCAGCACCAAAAGATTAGTTTAGCCTATGCTTATTTCTCTATTCACGCAATAGCTTTTACATGCAAATCGACCAGGTTTATTGAAAATTGCAGAATTCGGGCAAAAGTTAAGAAATGCATAACGTAACATAACATGCGAATTGTGTATCCTTGAGATCATTTTTTTTTTTAGCCATGCAGCAAATTTAGTTGCAAAATCAGTTGACAGTATTCATATTGCACAAAGTGGTAGGCTATATTATTTGGGGTATTGTCATCATAATTTATTCATTAATATTTAATATTCTTTATTATTTGTATCCGCATTGTTTTATAGCCTATCATAAACAATGAATAACAAATGATTAAATAATATTAATAATGATTGATAAAGAGCCTACTTGAACAGCATTAAGATCAAACATATCATTTTATAGTAGTTTAAATGTTTTTATTAGGTCTATTTTAGCTATTGTTAAATCCAGATATTAAATATAATACAACAATTAGCCTAATATAGGAAATACTGGAGACCATTAAAACCAATAAAAGATCATTAAAATGACAGCAAAATATGAATCAGCCTGCATGTCATTCAGCTTTGAAGCAATGAGGCTAAAATAAGAAACAGATTTATTATAGGCTAGGCTATTTATCATAAGGTGCAGTATACTGTATTTGATCTTCGCACATATGTTTTCTCTATCTTGCATTTCCCATTGCGCGTATTCTAGTTTTTTTTGTTTTTTATGATATGGTGAAAATTAGCTATATCATATAAAATTGTCGGGTCATTCAGATGAAAGTGAACCATTTTCGCTCGCAATTGGCTGCTGAAGGCCGTGGGGTGTTTGTTTTAATGATGCAGCTCTTTGTTGAGGATTTCTACATTTCCTGCGCATATAATCTTATTGATACCGGAGCCCACCGAGCGGAGAGATGAAGTGGGTGGGCATGATTTCACAAATCTACCACGCATGTCCTCAGATTGGAAACAGGCCCAGCCAGAGAAATGAATGAAGGATGGTTTTGGAAGCGAAAGGGGATAATAATGCAAACCCGACGCAGCAGTTCCACAGATAATGTGCTTCATTGTGGTATTCATGGGTGATGTATTCCTATAGACAACATACTCTACAGATGGAGACGACAACAAATGCTACGACTTGCTATAAAAGATGTTCTGCATTAGTATATTTATACGATTAATATTTTGGTTTTATATTTCTACTATGAAGTTATTAGGACAGACCGTGGCTTGCCACTGGGCTAAATCGAATTGATCTAAAGCCAAAGTCAAAAGTCCCATTAGGCTACACAAACGTGTTTTCTCTAGAAGTAACATGGTCTCAAAAACTTAGCTCACCATCTTAAATGACAATAATTTTAACAAATAAAAATACAAAATCATAGTTTTTTTTTTTTTTTTTTTTTTTTTGCAACATCCGTTGGGTAAACGCAATAAGGCTACATTTGCATTTTACATTTTTGTTTAGGCCTATTGATTTTTTTAATTCTTGTGCAAGCTGTCACCACGTTGTAAGTGTAGCTGGCCTATATAGCCTATTATAAAATGCGATTTAATTACAGTATCTGAAAGAAATTTATTTTCACATAAGTCTAAGAAATGAGCATTATAGTAAAAACTGTGACAACTAGCCTAGATCCAATTAAAATATAAATGTATAATTTGTGTAATTCACATTTGTCTTTCAGTCTTTTTCGCCGCGGTTCACGATATTTAATTGATCGAGACTGTGATGGATATAAATCAGTCTCGACAGGGAGGTTGTAGTCAAAGGCTAGTGTATTAAATATAGCGTAAATGGGTGTTGAGAGAGACTTTGGTGTACATCATCTGACGTAAACATTGAAAATAGCTACATCTTATAAAAAATATAGCCTAGAACCTGCTGACAAGGTCTGTTTTATTCTTATCTTATTTAGCCTACTTGTGTTTGGCAGATTCATCCTATTACAAAACTAATAGACTTCAGTTTACAATGCATTGATTAGCGAGAATGATGGTCTGTAGCTAGTCTTTTGTTCTTGTGTTCAAAACAACTTGCTAACCATGCTGCTCATTCTTGCCCTCAAAGAGATGGTTGTTTTATGCAGATGGCATGAATAAATGAGTTGACAGCAGAGACACACTGAACAGGCTGCAAGTGCTGATTTTGAGCGCGCTGGTGGGATGCCTGCAGCCTCGAGGGAAAACTCCCCAGATTAAAGAAACAGCGTCGCCTTGTGACTAAACATTTCCTGCTGTGGAAGATGGCTTTTAAATATACGAAATATTTCATCTAGTCCTACTATTCTTCTTAAATCAGTGTAAATAAACAGCTGGTTCCCGATAATGTATAGGCTATATCAACATGTGTTAGAAATTCGATAAAAATGGCTACTAGAAAAACATTGGATTTGAATTGTGTCATGACAAACGTCTCTTGATAGTTATTAAACAAAGAAGAGGAAGAAGAACAAGAAGACAGAAAGAAAGAGATGCCTTACAGGTGCAGGCCTGTATACTGCTTGTTTGTTGTCCTTCATGTCATGTCATGTCTCCTTCTGTTCAACTGAAGACTGCAGACAAACCTGTTCAGCTTTTGTATATTTATATATATATATAGGCTATATATACTGCTTGTGTACAGCTTTTTAAAGAAAAAGAAATTAGCGTGACATTACGTTGTTATATAATAATAATATATATATATATATTAATTTATTTTAAAAATGGTCTTTTTTAACTTATTAATGGGGTACTTTTAACTATTATAAAGCTAAACTTTAAGTAGGCCTGTAGTGTATAATGAATGTAAGAATGTAGGCTACTATGAATATCAATTAATATGCAGCTGAAATAACTACTGAAGTCTCCATAAAATGTGATTTATTTCTTTGGGTTTCATAAACCCATAACACGTTGTTACACTAACTCACATTATTAAAATGTGCATTCAATGTGGATATCTGATTTTTTTTTTAAATTATAAAAAATAAAAATAAAAAAACTTAGCCTACTTTAATTGTTTTCTAATTATTTAATCATTTTTTACCTTAATAATTTAATTTATTTTACTTACTTTATTATATTTTTACTTTAGCAAAATGGCATTGCAGTTGAAAATGTATCGACTTTCTTGTTGATCAATTAAATGACCAGTAGGTGTCAGCAAAACCGCACTGTTCAAACTTTTGACTACCGGCTGATGGCGCTAGAAGAGCACGCGCAGCTTTGAGCCCCTCTGGTCACTGTTACGAGCTGCGACAAGGAAGGCAACGGCATTACTTGGTAATATAATGCATTCTAAATTCATAAAGAGTAGGACTGTTTAAGATGCGTCCCACCTTATGTTTTTCTCTTGACCATAGCCTGCACAAAATCTCAACCATTTTTAATAAATGGCTACAGCTGTTTTTAATTTTGTCATTTCATCTGAATGCCAAAGTGTGAGATTTAGTCAGTGAAAACAGTTTGGAGGTTAGTGGTCTGTGACATTTTATTATGTTGAATATCAAAGGTTATTTGTGTCTATTTGTTAATGATAGATTCGTGTTTTTAGATTTGTGGAGTAAAAAATATAGTTGTTATTTTGAAGTAAAAATATAAAATTAGACATTTGGGGTAAGATGCCCCTCCAGAATTGGCATAGAATGCCCCAAGAGGCATGTTCATTGTAATTAATGAGGTTATTGTTTAGTATTTCCATGAATTAGATGTACATGTCAGTAACATCATTATAAATGCTATGAATTAATAGTGTTGTTATTATGACATACCTTTAATTAAAATATGGGCAATTAAATATGTAAATAAGTAATTCATAAAATAATTCCAAGACAATATTAAGCAGCACAACTGCTTCCAGCATTGATAATAAATCATCATATTATAATTTCTGAAGGATCATGTGACACTGAAGACTGGAGTAATGATGCTGAAAATGTAGCTTTACCATCACATTTGAAAGTATATTAAAATAGAAATCAGTTATTTAAAATTGTAATAATATTTCACTGTTTTTACTGTATTGTACTGTCTTGATGTACATATGAGACTAATTAAAAAACATAACAATTCTGAGTTGTGTGTTGCTTGAAAAAAAAAAAGCACAATTACATTACTACTTCTCAATTCTGAATAACTGTCAATGAAGAAACATGCTGTTTTGGGGTCCAGATAGTGCACTTTGGGCATCCACCAGCAGAGGCAAACTGGGTTCTTCTACTGAGCCAAACCTTGACCTCAGTTTTAAATAGTTTTAGAGCAGCAGTTCCCCTGTCATCAATGACTAGCATTTATAAATTCTGCTCCTGGAGGTTCTTGCACCTCACATTTACATGATTTATTAATCTGACCCACCCAATCCATGTCACAGAGCCTTTATAATGAAATGATGAGTTGGATCGGGTGTGTTAGATGAGGAAGACATCAAAAGTGTGCAGTGCTGGGGGGCAAGAGTAGCAGCATTGAGAAACACTCTTATAAACCCGTGCACTTTCATATCTGAAGAGATGACACAACTCTCACAGCTGGGCCTTTTATGCTCACACGCAAAGTGTTACAGGTGACATTTTTCTCTTCTTAATCTGTGCACACATTTGCTGCTTCAGGCTTTCCTCATTAACCTGACAACTGTTAACAGCCCACACACACAGACACACACTCATCTTCAGTCCTGCCCTCTGTTCATCCACTGTCGGCATGCTCTCTGAACTCTCCCATTGTTGCTCACTAACTGCTCCTGGGCAGAGGAGAACATTTACTCACACATCAGTCACTGTGAACAGTGTCCTTATCCTACCCAAATTCTTTACACACACACATCCACATCCACACACACGCACGCACACGCACACACACACATGCACGCACACGCACACACAAAACACAGGGAACTGTAGTGACACTCTTTGGAGAGGCTTGTATTCAATACAAAAACTAAGCACTAAATAGGGTACAAAATAAGGCCTGTAAAAGAAATGACTTTTTCTTAAGGTTTTTCTTAAATGGTGCGTAACATACTAAAGTGCATTCTTACAGTTTTTTTACTTGTCACACAATTTCTGAAACCTGACACTCAAACGCCAGAACCACACGCCAAATCTGCAAAACCATACACTAATTTTCAGCCTTTTGACTTTTCAATTTCAACACACAATTCTCTATGTAGCCTAACACACAAAAATCTATGGCAAAGGTGTTTGCTTTTGAGGTGTGTTTGGGATATTTTGAATACAGTGCTTCATTTTGCAAGAGATGTGAGGCATTTTGCATGTTGTGTGCAATTCTTGGATTTGTGTGTAAAGTTTTGAGAAAAGTGTGTAAGCAGCTGAAAAAAACTGTGAATGTTTATAATCTCTTAAGGGGAAACAATTGAAATATTATTTAGTTATTTACTACTAAATATTTTTTTATAGTTTATGCTATTATTGTTTAGTTATTTTAATTTTATATCATGCTTAGCAGCAATGTGTTGTTACTTTTTAGCAAAAAAAAATCAGATGTATAAATTTATATATATTTATACATAAAATGTGATTATGTTTATATATATATATATATGTGTGTGTGTGTGTGTATAATATATTTTACTTTTAGGATCAAGTTTGCAGTAATGTGATTTTGTTACTTTTTTGTAATTAAAAATCTCTCTATCTATGTACACACACACACACACACACATATGATTTCTGATTTCTGTAATGGGGCAAAATGTGGTGTGGTGTCATTGTGAAGACTAGAGGACTGTTCAGAGTAGAGAACAATGAGATACAATGGTGGATTTTAGTGACAAAGTGTAATTGTGGTACTGAATGAGAAAGAAAGGTCCAGGGCAATGATGATTAGAGGGTAGTGTTACCACAGTCGATGGACAGACGGATGGATGGGTGGGTGGTTAGAGTGGCTTTCTGTAGTCTCAAGGACTGACTTTCAATTAATCAATTAATCAAAATAAATAAAATATTGAATAAATTATACTATATATCTACACTCTAAAAATAGTCTGTTAAAACAGGGCCCAATGTACTGCGTTAATAGAATTTTTCCGTATTGATTTTTCACAGGTATTTTGAATTACGCATCGTATTGCCATAAACTTATAAGAAAATATTTTGGCAGAAAACTACCAATGCCTGGAATTTTGGTCATATCTTTAATCTAAATCCAGTGGAATAATCTTCATCATTCCAGTAAACAAACACTGGCAGCGGGGCTTGAGCTGTTGTCTCTGAAGTCATGTGGAGTCATGTGGAGTCTGGGATCATGGAAACAAAATCGTGATCTGTTAAAACCTTCAGAACACCGTTGGTGGAGCAGAATTAAAACATCAGGGTTGTGAGGCAAAATGAGATTTTAATGTCATAAAAGCAGTTAACTGCTTTTTTGTGGGTAACATTTACTGCACATGCATTCAGATGTTTCTTAAATGTTGATGGACAACAAAGATACCGCAGTGAACCACAGTTTACTGCAAAATAAACCCAGATGGGGTTATCAGGATGCAGATGGATTTATTTTGTGGCAACATCTGGCTGTTCATGGGATATTCAGTACAATAAATGAATATAATATAATATAATATAATGATTAATTGCACAATGTTATTTGACAGGAAAAAGACCATAAAGTCATACAAGAGATGTAAATCTAGCATAAGTATGTAGGAAATCGTTGCCAGGTCAATTAAGTAGTTATATAAAATATTTGACTGCAGGATGCAGCAAATGACCAATCAGAATATTCCTTAAAGATAATAAAGTATTGATATCATTGAATACTTAAAAACAACTTAAAGTGCCCAATATGCATATTCAAACATTATCTTGCTTTCATTTTTAAATGTAACAATCATTGTCTTGTTACTGTGGAGCACTCAGACACGAGCAAGTGTCAGCTGCTGTCAGTGAGTGCTAAAGGTCGCGACCCCCAGGGCAGAGCGGATGTGCGGAGGTCAGTATCTGATACTGGAGTCACGTTGTTTCTCTCCTTAGCTCAGCATAGTTTCCATACAGCCAAAACAACTGCTGCTGACCCCCGTTCACCTGTGCTCCCATAACGTTCCCACAACTGTTATCCTGCAAGAAGATCCACTCAGCAGTTCTCTGCAGGTCGTCGCTCTGAATCACTGAATATGCATTGTGCACATGAGCTCTGTTTGATTGCATCATTGAATCTGTGCAGTCTGGTGAATCATGTGTTATTAAACTAATCACTCTGATTTCGGGAAGGCAGAAAGGTGACGAAGTCTTGAAATGATCTTTACTGATTTGATAATGGCACCATTAAATTGTCTTGAGGCCTTCGGGCACTTCTGCACTGTGAGAAAGTGAATTTGTTTGGCTTCTGTGTGATTAATTGAAGTTTACTTTTCAGCTTTTCTTTATGAGTCAGCACCGTTGTTCTCAAGTGCTGCCTGGGAACAAAGCAGAAAAAAAAAATCTAAATTCACCTTTACATTTACTTGTGGCTAGGGCAAGCATTACTATTGCTCATACCTAGGGTTGGTGTTCTTCAAAACAAACAAACTTCTAACCGTAAGTATTGAACATTGGCATGTAACTTGCCACAAGTTGTCAGCTGATTGGACTCTCATTCTGACGGCACCCATTCACTGCAGAGGATCCATTGGTGAGTAAGTGATATAATACTACATTTCTCCAAATCTGAGCTGATTAAAAAAAAAATAAAAAAATAAAATCTCATCTACATCTTTGATGGCCTGAGGGTGTATAAATATTCAGCAAATTTTCATTCTTGAGTGAACTATTTCTCAAAATACATATAATATAAGGGTCACATATAATATAATATAATAAATATTGATTATTTGCACAGTAAGACCAGGAACATTTATCATGCAAGTAAATGGGAACCATCTTGATTTTGTCTTCAAAGTAAACATGAAACATTGTACGCAACCAGTTTACTTTCATAATGTAATGTATTTCCAAGTGAAATAGGATATATACCCAGTAAAAAAAATCTAGGTCAGGACATGGTTTTATTATTTGGCTGCTGGTTAACATTGTCCAACCGCTTGCGCGGCCTAAATGATGTCAGCCAAATTAGAAAGACACGTCAAGCAAGTTGTTACATTTTGATAAAAGATTAGAAAGGCAAACATGTTTTTCTTTGGAATAATGTACACCGATGAATCATTTACAATTAGACAGTTATTAAGAGTGAATGGATTCAATTTTCCTGTCATGTTAAAAAGCACACTTGCCATTAAAAAATGGTTGAACACCTCTTAGAGCCTGCTGAAAGGACAAGTTTCTTATGAAAGCAGAATTTACTTTTAATACACTTGTCATTTAAACCACAAAAGGTAACGCATGATGAATTTAACTTATTTAATCTTTAGCCAGAACCCGGAGACAGGTCAGAACAAGCAAAGCTCCCTCTCAAGCTGAAGGCTTTGTTAATCAACTTGCCAGGCGACTCTAGCTATTCACGGGAATTCACACAAACCAAAATATGTCCCGCCTCTTGGCAGCAGCTCTTGGTTATGCTGATTAAAAACAGGTTAGAAATGACACAGCTGATATCTGCATGTGAGAAAGCGGCAACACGTATCACCCACGTAAGCTGAATCAATCGTGTAGCACTAACCAAGTGTCACTGTTCCCACTACTATTCATTTTTAGCGCATCATGCTTCTCAAAAACATTGCATAGGCAAAAACAGCCGCAATGGACCAGCATGTCTCATCGATTCATGCCTTGCAGCAAAGAAGAGATTGTGCAGAGAGGTGGAGTTTTATAGTTGCATTTTCACCAGCCTGTAATTTTATGACAACTTTGACAAGATAACAACATGGTGACTTCCAGACAGCAAACAAATCATGTTATATAATTTAAACTTTATTGCACACTGTTTTGTTAGACAACCTAAAATATTACTTCATGTCAGGGACGTCATTTATTAAAATCAGGTTACATCATATCTACTACAAAAGCCATGTAAAATTCACATAATCTAATACTCATTTGTTAACACCAATATATATATATTTCAATCATGACAACTCTCTGAAGATTTTAGCATGGTGATGGATATGACAATGTTTAAGTATTTGGTCTTGGTGGAATAGATCTGCTACGCTGCTGCAGCTGGATATTGCTGTAGTTGTAGATTACTGCTGCAGCTGCAAGCAAGTATTAAAATCAACAGTAGCAGTGGCAGTAGCAACTTGCTACTGCCAATGCATACGGCGATATGGTGCTGTGAGTATTCAAGACATACTGCTGCTGCACAAATAGCATTTAAAATAACCCATAGCAGGTGGAGCTGGAGAGGTGGAGGGTTTCAGAGGAACTCTGAAAGCGCACTGCAAAATGCTCAAGTGGATGTTAACCAGCCATTTAAATGTAAAGCAGCAAGCTTATTGGTTGTGTATGCAACATGAACCAATCAGCACGTGCCAAATCGTTTAACGCAGTGAATATCATAAGTAATGTTAATACTCATCAGCCTGCGCCATCTAGAGTTTCATGACTGAACTATACATATATATATATATATTTCCATTGCGTTTATAATCATGCAAAACTAATTTCAAAGATTTTTGCATTTAAAATCAACTTGACTGGAACATCTGAGGGGACATACTGCTTTTGTTGCTTCATGGCAAATTAACTAGCTTTACTTGGGTCAAAGATATTTTTTAACTGACTGAATAAAACATCAGATGAGCACTTTTTAAAGGTCAAATCAGGTAAAATTGGGTCCTTGAGGAGTGATTTCACATATTCACTGGAAGAGCCTGAGGAATGTGGGAGGAATGGAAAGATATGAATGAGTGGGTAATTTCTCTAGAATGAAGAATGGACATATGCCAACAGTCTCACTCCCAAGTATTCCCGCTTATGTCTAAATGATTGCTGCACAGTGGCTTATGATACTGATCTGTGTGGCTTGATTTGGCAGTGAGGTAGAAAAAGAAAGTTTGTTTTGAAGTTTTTAGTTGGGCTTAAATTGTCCACAGCAGCTTTTCACTGTTCCAAATGGCAGATTTATGAGGGCAGAATATACCGCACAGTGTCTTCATTGTGTTTTGAACATGTGCTGATGCATTCTGGGTAGCTGAGGTTAGATGGGAATTTCATCTTGTTCCCCCCAGAAGAACAAATGGAACCCATAACTTTCATACACTTGTTTAAAAACATGCACATGCAAACTCTTCTTAAGGCTATTGCTCCTACTTAGGGTTCATGATTGGTACAACCCCCTAACCTTAAGTATTTATTAAAGTTCAGCATGTTACTCGTCCTGCACTATTTGCAGCCAGTTCAAGTCATACCCACACCATCATCAATCATCAACCCCTAAAGGGTGCACATTAGTATCTTAATACTAATCTTAGCTAAAGCTATTATTATTCCACACTTTTATGGCAGCGTAGAGGCCAGAATTTGGGACTTGGGGACACTTGGGACTTGGCCTCCTAGCAACCATCCAGAACACCCTAGTAACCACCAAGTGTTTTTTTTTTTTTTTTGAATCTTTTTTTCACAAATATTCACAAAAAAAGCATATTTTTGATCATCTTGTACTTTAAGACCAGAAAAAAAAAAAAAAAAAAAAACACATTTTCACAAAGTTGTACTCAAATTCCTATTTTTGAACAAAACTGCTCAAACACGGTGCAAAACAAAAAGCCTTTTCAAAAACAACAAAAAATGATCAACTATTGAGATTATACTTAGCAGCAAAAATGGCAGATGTCAAGTGTGAATCACTCGATTTTAGGTAAATACCAAAAATGTGAATAATCTCTGAATCAGGAGAATAACTGTAAATATAATTAAATAGGAATAGTTAGGAAACTCTTCAATGTGGATGACGCATTTTTCAAAATTTTGTTACTATTGTTGCTTAACAACTCATCTTGCACCATTAGTGCCATAGACATGAATGGTACTTTAAATGGAAAATGGATTCATGCTGTACTCGCTTATTATATCAATTTTGAACATTTTCAACACAAAAAAAGTTACGAACTGCAGCTTTAAATAATTTTTGAGAACTTTTTTAGTTTTTGTTCTGCTGTGGGACTGAGAATTGTGAAATTTCTCTGATTTCTAAAATGTAGATGCCATAGCAACATTTACAGAAAATATATATTGCTGTCTTTAAATAAAACACTCGTCATGTGGCTTACTCATAATCATCTTAAATAAACGTGATTACAATATTGAAAAAAATAAATGTGATTATGATTTTGCCATAATCGAGCAGCCCTACTCCCCAGATATTTTATTTCCAAACTGCCGTGATACGTATAAGATCCCTTGTGATAAAACATCACCAGATTCACGTTCATCTGTTTTGGATAAAACAGAGTGCCTTTTTCACTCATTGGACATGTCACTTTGAAAGTGTCGCAAATGTGCAAAATCAGTAAGCAACTGATCAGTGTAGCTGAATCTTAGCGAACACAAGATTTTGAAGCTATGAAACAGATCAAAGATCTACTTTTATAACTGATGTTAGTTTAACTTGTAGATGGCAGCCAGTAGCTCTCTTGCTATTGCTGCTGGTGCTTATCATTCTGTCTTTGAAAACAATAATTGGGATTGGCATGACAAATGATTTGAGGATTATTTTACTCGGCCAAGCCTGATTCATGTGGATATGGGCGCCTGTCCTAAAGCCTGAAAACAGGGAGGAATTACATCAAAGTCTTGAGAATAATGACTGATGTTGACCAGTGAGTTTGGAAGCTTTCCTTGGCAGCCCCACTCTCCTTTTTTCTCATTCCCTTTCTCTTTTTCTCTATTACTCTTTCTTTCTTTCTTTCTTCTCTCTCCATCCGCCCACACATCCTTCCACGGGCTTCCCAGGCCTTGGCAAAAAGCAACCGCTGCAAAACTAGCAGCCTGAGCCTGTTTGGCTGTCAGTAGGGCAGGAATCGTGTTTCCAGAAAAATGACAGATGAAAAACTGCTTCGGATACACAAACACTCACTTCTATTGTGTTGAAAGTCTGAGTTTCAGGGCCATTTCGTTCAAGGAGCTGCAAAAATATTTTAAATACGGGTGAGCCTTTGCTCCAGGGTTGGCCGGCGGTAAAGTGTGCTGTAGTGCACAGTGATGGTGGTCTAGTTACTGAAATTATAGCAGATACATATTATTTGAGCTCGGTGAGTTTGAGTTATTTATGTTTGGACGCGTTGGTTTCAGAAATCTGAGAAAATTCCTGAACCTGCAAAACAAGTAATAGGTCACACAAAAATGAAAATTTTGTCATTTACTCGCCCACATTTAATTCCTTTATGACTTTTTCCCATGCATGAAACACAAACAGAATAGTTTCGCTAAACACTCTTTGTCATCAATGGGGACAGAAAAACAGTAATCAAATAGCTATTTTGCACTGTTTTAGCAAAATCACATTCAGGCAGGGTTGCCATATCTGTGTAAAAAAAATAGACAAATGACCCAATTCCAAATATCAAAGCTCAAAATATGCCACTCCCATTGCAAAAATAAATATTTAACCGTCACTGTATTATACACAATTTCAACTTGAAAATCACGATATAGTATCAATCATATATGAACTCTCTAATAGTGTCCTTGCCAGTTTTATCATTGGTAAAACGTAAAATGGGTAAAATATTTTGAGCCAAATACAATTTATGCAATCATCAAATTTTTAACTTGAAAGAATAATCAATCAATCAATCCTTGGCAACAGTTTAAAAGTAGCCATGTTCAGTAGACTCGGCAACTCTGCATTCAGGTTTGGCACCATTCTGGAAAAAAGTCAAGTTTTCACTGATCCTATCAATTATGGTGAATACAATTAAGCCCCGCCCTACATTTATTTTCTAATATATTGTGTCACTCAAACATTTGACATGGAATTGGCAGTGAAAAGGTTCACTTATTTGGTGCATTTGATCAACAATACAGTAAAAACAAAGCACGAGTGAAATGTTAAAGCAATTTAAACTGATTCCTATTGTCATTTCAAAATGTAATTTATTTTTGTGATGGTAAAGCTGAATTTTCAGCATCATGATGATCGTTCAGAAATGATTGTAATATGCAGATTTGCTGAACTTATCAAAGTTGAAAATGGTTGTGCTGCTTAATATTTTTAGTTGTTTTTTTCAGGATTCTTTGATGAATATAAAGTTCATACAGAACAGCATTTCTTTGAAATGGAAATCTTTTGCAACACTATAAATGCCTTTACTGTACCTTTAAACACGAAAAGGTGTTAGAATCAGATTTTAAACACAGTTCTTTTTCCCACAGTTATTCTATAAGTGTCCTTCTTAGTGGTCAGCATTCCTGAGCGGGGCCCCAGGCGCTGCACTACATTCCTCCTGACCACACTTGGTCAAATCCTGCTGCTTCCCCTCAGCTCTGTTCAGAGCAATCCCAGAAGCCAACAGCTGACCGCAACAGTGTCTTTAAAATGTGGCTGGGTATGACCATACTGGTGCTTGGGGGGTCAAAGGGCCAGTCCAAGGCATTAAAAATGACACTGCAGAGGTGGGCCAAAACTTTCACTTTCCCACTAAAGAGAAAGCAAAAGACAAAAGGTAATGCCACAGTTCTTCACATTAGTTTAGGCTAATGCAAATTTCTTAATAACACAGACTGAGATCCTATCTAGAGTTTGCGGTCTTTTAAAAATTTAGAATTTTGAGCTGAGCATTGGTTACAAGGCCACAAACACTTCTGACTTAGCACTTATCGATCACCCAGAATGCCCTATATAGCAACCACATAGCAATAATTTAAAATCACTGAGAACATACGCCATTGCAACCAACCACAAGTCTGATCATTTGGAACAGAACTGACAGTGTGAGGTACTTTATCAACCATAATAATCTCCAATCTGTATCCACTACCAGTGTCAATTTCAGTTTTACTGGCCAGGGAATTTTTACGCTTAATTAAAGCGTTTACTGTAACTGCACATCATGCAAATCTTTCCAGATCTGGATATATATTAGTCATATTTTTTATCATGTCTTCCTTTATTAAAATAAAATCTCAAAGTTAAACTTTTGAACTTTCTATTCATCAAAGAACGCAAATCAATCTGTCATGGTTTCCACGAAAATAAGAAGCACAACGTTTTTCAACACCGATAATAAGAAATGTTTCTTGTGCATCAATTCACACTGTGCTGACACCGGACGTGACCTTTATCGGTAGTGTCGCATCACACTGCAACAGACTGTGAACACTGGAAAGTGTCCTTTGTGTCAGTAGTTATAAACGGATCAATGCTGCATCCAGTAATCACTGTTTATGAGAAGTTTTATTGTCTTTATAACACGGTGTTAGAATGATTTCTGGAGGATCACGAGAGACTGAAGACAGGAGTAATGAAAATTCAGCTTCACCATCAAAGGAATTAATTACAATTCAACATATAACTGTTATTTTAAATTATAATAATATTTCAAAATATCAGTGTTTGTACTGTATTTTTGATCCAATAATTAATTGTAGCTTTGGTACACATAACTTGTCGACCCCAACATTTTTAACAGTAGTGTATTGAGACAGAAATAGAATACATTAAGGAAAACACACACACACACACACACACACACACACACACACACACACACACACACACACACACACACACACACACACACACACACACACACACACACACACACACACACACACACACACACACACACACACACACACACACACACGTTGGTATTTATGGTTTACGGGGACTCCCCATAGGCGTAATGGTTTTTATACTCTACAAACTGTATTTTCTATCTACCCTACACTTAAACCTACCCCTTACTGGAAACTTTCTGCATTTTTAGATTTTCAAAAAAAACATTTAGTATGTTTTTTAAGCCTTTTGAATTACGGGGACATGGGCAGTGTCCTCATAAACCACCTTCAAACTGTAATACCTCTGTAATGATTTCTGAAATCAAATGAACATTTTTTACAATATTTATTTAAAACTGAACTGTTTCACAAGCACATTAGCATACCAGCCAATACTGATAACTTCAAAACAGCCCAAATTTATCTAACTAATCGGCCTGACTATCACGTGCCATTACAGAGGCTTTGAACAGTGGTCTGATGGTGGCAGCACTTTCTTTAATTATTAAAGACTGTCACAAGTCTCATGAGAGTCATTCTTGTGTGTGATTCCAATACCAAAACTTCCTTACTGACTTGTGCCTCTTTCTATTGTGTTTATTGTCCACTGGTTGCATGTGCTGGTTCTTCACTACTGCTAATTAACCAGCACAAACTACAGTATAACTTGTGATAATGGCCCAATTACAGTCACTACGTTGAAAGTGAAATGCAGTGATCAGATTTCCCCAGTTTGCCCTTTTATAAGAGTTCTATTCTAAATAGTAAGTCAGACTGTTTTTAAAATATAAACTTAAAGTTGCACAAGGTCTGTGATGTCAAACTGGCAGGCGAAGTACGTGACGGGAAAACTCAGTGTGCTGCTCATTTCCAGCAAAGCAGCTGTGCTAGATCTTGACGCTCCACACGCACTTGAGCATCCACCACGTAAAACTGCATGCGCCTACGCACTGGCACTGCGCCCACCCAAAACACCCCTTAACCCCACAACCCCTGACCTCATGACCTCAATACCACTCGCCTACAATCACAGCTGCTTCCCGCAGATTGGACTGTATATTTGTGGAAAATGCAGAATAGTACCTTTCTTTTTTTACCCACAGCCCTTCACAATTTGAATTACTCTAGCACAGAACTAGAGAAAACAATGTAAAACAACGTCTTTATACCCTGAAGCATCATACAAATGATGTTTCCATACAGACAACTTCCATATATTTAAAAAAAAAAAAAATCATCCAACTGAGTCAACTTAGGTCATGTTTTATTTTGGTGTGAGGGTGGAGCCAGGAATGATATACAAAAAGAATTATACCAACAGAAAACGTCTATCTTTTGCTCATCTATAAGTGTGGGAACATAAAAAAAGGCTATGGTTGGTTTGTTTTCAACTTTCCTTCAGAGACAATGTGAGGATATGTGTATTTGATTACAAGACATGATAAGATCCGGTGGAAGACGAAGGGTTTGGCTGAGAGTGTTCAGATATAGAAAACCCAACTATGGATATCGTTTTATGTTGTGACATGCCTGAGATTATTAATGATAGCCATGTCATTACTGCTGACAGGAGAGCTGTCCAGACAAGATTTTTAAAGCATAATGCAACATAACAATGTGGCCCACATTAATATGTCAACAGATAATATTCCTGGATCAATATCATTAAGCTGTTTCCCTCAGTATCAGAAGGATTTTTACTTGTCCAACATTTGGCATTATTTACACTACTTTTTATTAAAAAAATTAAAAAGACACTAAAGCCACAGAAAGCCAAATTGAATCCAAACACCTGTAATACCTGATCAAAGGTACGGCAGCTGCATTCTGCTTCGGTTCAAAGGACGTAAACTCAAGTCAAGAACGATCCATGTGACCCCCGGTATCCTGCAGCAGTACGGTCGCACAGCTCATATCCAAAACAAGATTTTATCAGTCTGCAAACTCATCTTTTTTACAGCACAATGCATTCTAGATTCCTGCTTTGTCAATTGAGGATAAGCCGTAATTTAGATAAGAGTATCTCAGGATCTGAGCAAGCAGGCAAAGGCCTTTGAAAGGGCTTTCTGAAGTACTTCAGGAGTATTCAATATTTACAACGTTGTTTCTGAATAACAAAAGGATGAGGAAGTTCACAGTGAAATTCTCAGTGCTTTGAAGGGAGTCGTTAAATGTTTTCCATACAATGAAAATGAATGGGGATGGATGCTGTCAAGGTTAAAAAAACGTCATAAAAAATTCGGTGCTACATACAGTAAGTCCTCTGAAGCCATGTAATTATTGTAAGTTTATCAACAACATTCCTCTTTGCCACAGCATATACATTCTAGTCAGATTTGACAATTAAACAAGTGATATGATTAAACGTGAATTAGAATTAATAGTTTGTGTATTTTTCAAAGCATTTTAAAATATTAAAAAATTGTATGTACCTGCTTAACATGCAGAGACCATTGTGAATAAACCGTCATCAGCTGTGATAAAAAAAAACAAACAAACAAAAAAAACCCCAAAAAAGCAACCAATTTCAGACAATGGGAATATTTGGGAAACTTGTTTGAAAACAGTCATTATTTTTGCACATCCATCAGGTGCAACTGATTCATTAATTACGCCAATAAACTTTAAAAATCATTCTTGTTTCACAAAAAAGACTGTCATGTGACTTCAGAAGACAATAGCTGGGTTTCCATCCAAAGTTGCGAATTTAACTTAAGCGCAAAATTGGATTATCGCATAAAACATTTGCGAATAAGCACCATTTCCATCCAACAAGTCAAAGTCTAAACTGGCACTAAATATCAGTAAGAAAAGTAGGAGAAGCCACTGAATATAATAATTTTCATTTATAATAAATTGCTTGCGCCTCAGAGCAACAACAAATGCAGTCAAATTGCTCTCGGAGGCCTGCTGTTTGGGAATGCAGTTGTGTAAGACAATTATACAGAAATACTTTCATGACAGACTTTGTTCGGGCATTTAATAAAGACCATAACAATATTTCAGATCCTGTGCAACAAAATCAGTCCACTGGTTATTTGTTTATTTGGCAAATGCATTTCTAACCCTTTTTCAAACAAGTCAAAACCCAAAAAATGTTTTTGAGCGTAAAAAGATTAAGGTTATTTTTTGCCAGAAATTAGTTACAGATGCATGAATTACTTCTATGGCATCATTTACAGGTCAAACGGTGCAATGCTAAAGATGAGTTTCCAAAAACATGTTGGAATAAAGGTGTTGTAAAACATAATGAAATACAGAATTTGAAAAGCTAAAGAGAAATAGCACAGTAGAAACAGTATCTCTTGTAGAGCCTGTCAAGATCTCCTTCAGATTGTGGTTTTGGACATAAATAAAGCAAGTACAGGAAGGTATGTGATGTGGAGCGTCTGTTTTTCAAGTAACAGAGTAAGTCTTATTGGTAAGTAAAAGTTTCCTGCGATAAAAAGAGACACAGACGTCAAAGCAATATTTCTTTACATATTTTCAAAAGAGCTTCCTGTCCCCTATCCAGGCCTCCGTATGTTTCAGAGTCGTCTCAAATATAAAGGACGCAGCAGGGATTGGTTTCCTCGAGACCATTAGAGATCATGTAATGACAGGCCTCACTCTCCAACCCCCAAAACCAACAGAACAGACGCAAAGCCAAGAAAAAGGAGGAGAGAGCAAGAGGCCGAGAAAAGGGAGGAGAACAAAAGAGGGGTGAGAAGGATGGAAAGGGTGGAGAGGGTTGGGAAATTGCCCCATTAAAGACAGAGACGAATCTCTGGTGGATCCCAGGGTCTACTAAATTACTGGCTGCACAGAGGTTAATGCAGGCTAACGCTGAGAGGAAACGAACCAATGTGTGGTTCTCACTGTAATTTCGACATTTAGCATTTAGTACGTACAGCGAAAGCAGAGACACCTCTCTCTAATACATCTGCAGTTCACAATGCACTCTATATTTAAAAATAACTCCACATGTAGGCGCATTATAATAAGCACATTTACAAGCACTTCAAATGAAGAGACGTTCTTGCAGAAGTGTGAAACAGAGCCACAGACAGAAGTGTGGAAATATATTCATATGACCTCAATGACCAAAAAGGAAAGAATGTGGTTGTAAAAGATTATACACAGAATGCAAATCTATTCCATTAAATGAGATACTTTGATTCAGACTGCCTATGCTAAGTGTGGGCTGATGACTGTTTCCAGAGCTGATTCTGTGATATGCAGTCCTTTTTTATTCGAGATTTTTACATTAAGAAAAACAGTAAGAATTGCTTGAAGAACATTTGTGTGCTGTTTACTTGTGCAAAAGCCCTCATCCTGCTGCTAGAGTGTTGTTGCTGCAGGCTAAGGTGTTAAAACTGGATTCAGCCTTATAGGAAACACTACTGACATTTCTACAAAATCCAAGTCAAATGACTTTCTTCCAGTAGAAATCCTCTGGAAGCATGGGACAGCATCTAATGAGTCTTGAGGAAATAGCCTTGCATGCGCAGGAGCCTAAACAAGAGGTCAAAACATAATCAGCAACAGATAAAAAAAGAAATACGACAAATCTGAGAAATAACAGGATGCTCTTGATAACAGACTCGATAACGTCAGTGTATGGAGATCCTCACTGTTAGCGCTATCAGGTCAGATACCGATAGCATCTGACCTCCTGTTTCCCAAACGCTGATAAGCACATTTTTAATACTGTCAGGAGTGTTTGCAAGCATATGTATAAAAATAGAGTTGTTTTCTAGGTAAAACTTTATTTTGATGGTCCACTTTAGACATTCTACTAACAGTAAGCATCTTTGCAACTACATGTCTACTCATTAGAGTATTAGTAGAATGTCTGTTTAATATCTTCTAACACTTTATTTTGATGGGTCCACAACATACTAAGTTTGACTGTCAACTTATTTTACAAACCCTAAACCTAACCTGACAGTCTACTCTGAGAGTTAGTAGACATGTATTTGCAAATTAATGAGAATTAGTTGACATGTAGTTGCAAAGTTACTTATAGTTACTAGTATTATGTCTAAAGTGGACCATCAAAATAAAGTGTAACCGTTTTCAACATTTTAATGACATTGTTTTGTTCAGTTACACAAACATTGGTTATGCTTTTTTGCTATAGATAACATAGTCAATGTTCCTGAGAATCATAACTTTGGTAACACTTTGGTCCCTTTTGAACATTCTGTTGACACTAAGTAATGTTGCAACTATATGTCAACAAACTCTCATAAGAGTATTAGTAGACTGTCTGCTTCATGTCTGCTAACTCTTTATAGTGATGGTCTCTCAACAGACATTGACTGTAAGTAACTTTGCAACTACATGTCAACTTAATCTAACCCTAACCCTACCAGTCAACTACTAATACACTACTAACACTCTAATGAGAGTTCGTAGAAATGTAGGTGTAGTGTTACTTATAGTCAACAGAATGTGTTAAAAGGACCATCAAAATGAAGTGAAACCGTAACTTTTAGCATCTAAAATAGTTCGCCACAGAAAGGGTGCTGAAAGTCACACTACTCCACCCTGAAAACCACATTTTCACGATGCAAAGGTTTGTGCTGGCTTGAAACAATGTCACAAACACAAATGTGAGAACTGCGCTCAGTAACAGGTTGCATTTAGTGGAACAAGAGCGCATTTAGTGTCTAGCTAAGGGTCTGTGACACCTACAAACAGAAGTTGTTAACCAACAGTGCATTTGTTTCTGTCATTATTTCTCAGACTATGTGCTATAGGGTTAAAAAAAAATGCTTAATGATTATTTTGCAGTGACTCTGTCAATTATTTTTAATACTTTAATCTGGTAAGTCACTATTTGCAGGTTTTATATTTTCAAAAATAGCTGTGCTAGTTTCATGTCTTAAATCAATGGTCTCTTTTTTCACACAAAATAAAACAATGCAAATTCAGAATCCACATCATGTCCATTTATTATTTTTATTTGGTAAGTAGCTGCATATCTGTAGAAAAATACACAATTAGTTGGTCAATCACAAAAATAAATCAATCAATTTAAATAAAAAGTTCTGGATCATTTAGCATCCTATAAGCATAAAGTTTTCCAATGTATGAACAGGAGCAATGTGCAAATCTAAACAATTGCTATGGGCAAAAATTTGTGTAGCTTTTTCAAAATGTACGTTTGGATTTGCAAATGAAATGAAGATTAACTGGATTTTTTAGATCATGGACAGTATGGCTTTTTACTTCTTCAGCGTGAACTGGAGGTGAGAAGGAGTTACGTGCTCACAGATGCTAACTTTCACATACGTGACAGATTTCACATCTCCTCTGCTAAGTTCACCTGCTACACCTGTGCAATGTGTTTCTGACTGATTACTGCCAACAACGATTAGTATACAAATGATTAGTTGGTATAGTTATTTCCCAGCATGTGAGACTTTGGTCTTTGGCAACTAACTGCTGGTAGAAGCCTGCACATCTCGCTTCATAACACCCGAGATGAGAGAACAAATATCTCATTGTTTCTGATTTATTTATAATGAGGCACCAACTGAAAAATGAGTTTTCCATGGGTGAGCGGATATTTGGATGGAGTCTCTCTCAGTTGGCAAACAATCGTATTTGTATCTAGCTGGTTTGTCAGCGCAGCCAAACTTCCATCTGAGAAAAACGTTGGTTAGTGTGTAGGATAAGAGTTCAGTTTCAGGTAAAGTGTGTGTTTTTTCAGCAACTGACAGATTCGGTCAACAGATGCAAATGGAAAACAACAAACTCAGTGACCCTATTTCTTTCTGCTTCCTCAGGAAATCCTACAGGGACACTTTTTTTTTTTTTTTTTTTTAACTTTAAACATGTCTGACTGCCATTTAAATCCCCAAGGACAAAGCAGACATGCTTGGAAATGACTTAAGGGTTAAAAAGAAAAGCAAACTGAGGTTGATGATGATCTAGATCAGTGACCCTCCAATGGTTTTGCTTCAGGACTGTCCATGTTACAATGTGCCGACCCAATACAGTACAAAATTTTGTTCAAACATTGAAATGTATTACATTTTTTTTGAAGATCACCTTGCCTGTGTTTGACAGACAAATTTGCATCAACATGGTGTTGAGTTTGACTAGATGCATGACCTTTGACATCAACAAAAAAGATATGGAATATTATAATACATTCTTCGCTGTTTTAAAAGCCTGTTTATTTTAATGTACTAGCTGTGTGTGATTACATAGCTAAATGCATTTCTTGCTTTGCATTTAGCATTGTTTTTAAGCTTCTTTCTGCAATCTCATGAGAGCAGACCTGTGACCCACCAGTTGAGAACCACTGATATGGAGAGATTGAGTGATGTGGTTCATACGAAAAATAGGTCATCTATTTAGAGACTCTGAAGAAGTCTGGAGGAAGAGGTTTTGCATAAGGACCCCCGTCATCACTATCCACATGTGCATTTAAGCAGAGGCCAGCTGGTCAATTAACTTAACACAGTCCAGATCAGCTTGAAAACCACTAGAAAATACACAAAAAAAATGTTGAAATGATAAACATGGCATGTGGCCAGAGGAAGTCTAATGCCAAGACAGCATTTGGAGACTTTTTGATGAACTGCACTGTATGTTTAAACTAAATTTCTGTAAGCATACCATACAATCTAGGCAATTGAACATTTTGGCAAATATCAACTAGGAAGTTAAGTAGCATTTATAGGCTGTTCTAATGGTTTATTTTCCCAGGACAGATCAAAGCACAAAACGATAAATGAAATTGCAAATATTGTAAAAGCTAATATACAAAAACATCAATACTGTAATTTAAGGATCTGTGCCCCTTGACATTTACTGCACAAGCAAATACATCAGACTACTAGTAAAAAACACCCACACGTTTGACTCAAAACTGTAAAGTTACTGAGATACAGTTTAACTTTCCCACGTGACAACTAGCCCCAGTCTGTTCTACAGCGAGATCAACTGGTTCTATTGCTTTCCTTTGTCACAGTGTCAGTGATAAATAGTCTATTGTGGTATGGTATGGTATGGTATTTATTGAAAGGAAATGTAACTCTCAGCTAATGGAATTTGTTTATATTCCATCTTAAAGCGTGTTTGACATAAAGACATTATGTGAATGACATCAGCATTCCAGTCCCATGCCAGCTGAGTATATTTCCTAATTCGCCTCTGCACCAATGTAAACACTTCGACAGCAGTCACAGAAAAGCACATCTGCTCATAATGAACTGTGAAATAATATCTTCATATATTCCTTTTATCATTATTGGTGACAATGAAACTGTAAGTGAAGTATATGTTATAAATCAGGCATGTTAATTTAGTGTGTAATTAAATTTGATCAGTATTTTTTGGGGGTTATATGTATGTATGCATGTTAAGCATATGTTAGCTTATGGTTTCAATCTAAAGTTAAATCAAAATTAAGCTTTTATCTTGAAAAGTGTGCATTGTGAGTGGCAAAAAACAACAACAAACATTTTTGTGGCTCAGACAGCCAAGCTGGATCTCAGGACATGTGGGGAAATACACCAGTTTTAAAGCCAAATAAGTCCTGAAAGGAGTTTAGAATGAGTGCACCTTTCGTGTGTTTTACCAAAATTCCCCACATTATCCTCGCCTCAGATTTTGCCAGATAGTAAACCAACCGAGTTATTTTTTCTTTGTTAATGAACAGTTCACTCAGACTACATGAGCTTTAATGATTTCCAGAGGCACACTCCGAGTCAGCCAATAACAACAAAGCCACCAAAGGAAGAATAATTCACTTCCTGTTGCTGCTGTGCCGTTGTGACCGGATAGAGCCCTGGTCCACAGTCCGTATGGGTGATCATGCGGTTTCTTACACAGAGTTCATGTGCTCATCTAAAGGGTAAAGGCTTGTTGTGCATAACAGCGAGACACAAGCTGTTTATAAATCCACTACCTCACCTAATATCAAAGGTGGAGCTGGGTAATGGAGCGATTCTGGAAAAATGTGAGGTAAGGAGCTATTTAAGGTGGGAATACATGAACACGGACCTCCCAAACTTTCGTTTGGAACACCAAATGTTATTCAAGAAAGGTCTGTACTTACTTCTGAATTATTGTAGGCTTGACTGCTTAGTTTCGAAAATATTTTGAAGGCTTAACTCCCACATAGTATCACAGATTTTAAGATCCATCAGATGAAGCGGAATGCATTGGAAAAAAGGTTTCAATCTGTGTTAATGTTGTTCAGGAATATCAAGCCACACATCCCTCAAGTCTGTAACCTTTCTTGTTTGAACCCTACAAACCGCCCTGAAATACTTTGAAGGGATTCAGAGCGAATAATGAAACTCTCGTGTAAGACCTGCTCATTTTGTTTCATAAAATCCCTCTTTATTAACCATCCAGACACCTCAAAACTAAAGTGATGATCTGATTTTGTCCATTTTTTATCAAACATTTAGCATTCCTAGCCTGTGGACATTGTTAGTTTCTAGTGACGTGACTTCATTAGATAATATATGTGTTGTTTATACCGACTAATTTACGCAGTCATCCCAGAATTACCAGCACTGAGCGTTTTGCACCAACCACAACTTACCAACCACCCTATTTCTGCTTCACTCAAGAATCTTTATAACCACTTTGAAGAGGTTTTCAGCATCGAGCTGCCATCTTTTTAAAACAAAACAGGATATTTGGATGAGAACAGTCTAAACATTCAATTTCTCCTCCATCTACGACCCCTTATGTAGTGTGAATTTATATTCACAGGGCTTAAAGCTGTAAACGTTTTCTACGTCACATTGGATCTTTGTTTTGATTCATTTCTCGTTTCTCTGAGCAAATAAACTCTAGATCACAATGTGTATATATATACCATTCCTCTCAAGAATGTGTTTATATTTGATCTCTCTACTATGCCAGACCCCCTTAGTTGTCTTCCCGAATTAAGCACAACTATTTTTCAGAGACATTTTTGGTCATTGAAGCTGAAACTACCTCAAATGCCAAATCACTGGCGTCTGGATCTGATTATGAGGAAATTACTCAAAAAACGAGAAGGACCATGTGTGAACATGTGAACTTTCAGACTCTTTCTGTGGGGGTGGATGTCTTTAGTATCTTAGAAAAACATTGTACGCTGCAGTTTTTCCCATTGTTTGTGACTTTTCTCATTCCAAAAAGCAACATCACAGGCCATTAAGAGAAATTAAAACTACAGACTAAAATGGTTGCAAAAAACTTAAAAAATTTGAAATCTAACAAACCATGCACGTTTTCGACAGATGTCATCATGCTAGAACATGCTTTAGACTTTCCTATACGCAACATCGAACACAGAGCAAGCTGTTATGTCTGATTCGCGAACAAATGACTCTTTGGAACAGGTTTTTTTAATGAGTCGGTCTAAAGTTTTACAAAGCAGTCTCAAACTCGCTCGTGAGATAACCGGTTTGAATCAGACTCAGTGAATCGTTCAAAACATGAGAAACTATGGTCGCAAGTTCCGACGTTACCGATAGAGTTCAGTGGAGCTAACGACCGTAGTTAGCTAACGATGTTTTTGGGAAACACACCCCAGAGTGGTTACTGTTCACAACTGACTGCTTGACTGAACCGCGAGTCATTTTTAGTTTATGCCCGATTGGAAATGAACCCAGAACCAAAATGTGATGTATGTTTGTGACACACAAAGATACACATTCACAACAGTTTTGTTTTAAGTATTTTAACATTTGATGTCCAAATGCGAAGATTAATCGACTGCGAGACTATAAGAAGTTTGTTTGGGTAACATATTGTAACAAAATGTTACTTTTTTTCTTCAAACAGACCAAAATATTCTTAAAAACATAATGTTATTCATGACAGCATCAAATTGGAGTGAATGTATATTAAATACAACAAGAACAACAACAAAAAAACCCCCACCATTTCATAAACCTCAAGGGGAGGCGTGATTTTTCAGAGGGGTTTATAGACTTCTTAAAGAGGGCTTTCTCATGAGTCACAGCCATCCCACTCCAATAATCCCCCACTTTGAATGTGGGAAAGCGAAATTTCCCTCCATATTTCGTTCATAGGACTGAATCCCAGACTAATGACTAAATACAAAAAACAGCCTTTTGTATATCAGCCCCCAGATGTGTGGAGCTGTGGGGTTGCTGGACTTCACAATGTCACAGACCGCTGCATCAGCGTGGTACATGAGGTCAGAAAGTATGTTAATCTAAAGTGACAAATGGTGGAGAAATAATGGAGAATGTGAAACTATTTTGTCAATGGAGAGGGTGGCAGTTGTGTTTGTATGAGAAAGGAATGACGCATTATCTGACTTCCAGGGCTTATCAGAGAATGTATTTGATAGAGAACAAAGCAGAAAGGAGGAGAAAAAGAAAGAATGGGGGAAGGTGTTGAAGGAATAGTTCACCCAAAAAATAAAAATCCTGTCATTGTTTACTCATACTCTTTTCCATATAATTAAAGGGAATTGGGGCTATCAGTTCTTAACTGACACACAAAAAAACCCCCACCATGTGACTTTCCTCACCATTTTTCAGCTATTAACAGCACACACTGTTCTCACATTTCTCACGACCAAATGTACTCAAATCATGTTTGATCTGAGATGAAATGGTAAGCATAAAACTGAAGCCATGCTTTTAGTGAGAAACAAACTCAAAATTAGTTTTTCACTGACCATTTATATCTCAAATCAAACATGATTTGAGCACATTTGATCATGAGAAATGTGAGAATGGCGAGTGCTGTTAAATAGTATATGTGTGCCATTTTTGTAGTCCATATGACTTCTGTTGAGTTTATCAGTGAATGATGACAATATGAGGGTAAGCTAATCACAGCAGGATGCACATTTTTGGCTGAACTTTTCCCTTCACTGTTGGGTCTGAGACTGTATCTACTCGAAAAGAAGTAATGTACTCAAAAGTTCAGAATCAAAGTCAATATTGTGAAATGAGTAAGAATGCACAGCAAAATCTAACCAACGACAGTAGTCTTGCTGTTTCTCTTCAAATCTCAAGCGAGAAGAATTAGTCAAGAAGTTCATGCAGGAAATCAGGAGGTTAGTAGCCCTACATAAAGTCTATAGTATACATGTAAGCTTTCAGTATAATCAAAACGGTCCCAAATGGTGGTTTCTTCCTGTGTTTATTTGTACCAGAAATCCCTGCTGACCACAACAACATCCATTACCATGAAACACTCTTTTCCGTCTCTCTCTATTTTGCATAAACGGAAATTCTGATTTGGCAACGAAAGCTGCACATTCAGATGCATCCAACTGTAATCTAAATTTTACAGCTTGAGACCTGTCAATACAAGCTGTCTGTCTCTGAAAGGCAAACTTCAGGAGAAAGTTCACTTATTAAAGTGAGGCGATTCAGACTGTACTCTAGAAAGCTGCAAACACTAAAAATGAAAGATTAAATCAATAGATTTCCATGTACAGGGTTCGTTTTTGTGCATTACTGTCAGTCAAACAGAATCCCACCACCAGACGACGGTTGAGTGTCACGATAGGGGGTCGATTTGAATAACAAAGGACCCATCATTCAAAGTTTGTTGTGGCTGTGATAGGCTTGCACCAGCATTCTGGCCAAAGGCTGTTTACTGAACACAACATTGTTGAGTCACTTCAGAGACAGACAACAGGGCCTCAAATGAGCCCCCAAAGAGCGCAAAACAACAAACAATGGAAGAAAAACTAATCCAAGATTTTCTTTTAAATAACAACATGCCAATGTTAATCGCTGTTCTTCTGAGACACCACTGAAACTCATTTTTAAACAAATAAAGATAACACTAACGTATCATTTCAACCATTTCCATTCCATTTGGAACTTTTCAAATTCAATCTAAACATTCAAATGTTTCAGCCAGATATTTATTGTTTTAAAAGCGCTAAATTTAAGTCATGTTCGCTAAAAAAAACAGAGCAGGTCTATCATTATTTCTGGTAGCTAAGGCTTTTAGACAGTTGGGCAGGGTCAAACCCACCCCCTCGTAGGACACAGGAAGTCTCATGACCTCATAGGTCCAGCCTTTCCACCAAGCCAAGGATAACAAAGTACGAATATAACTTCTATTCTGAACTGTCAATGCTGAACTCTCTTGAACCTAACGAAACACTTATTTTATTATAACAAAACCTAAGAAAACAGTTTTTTTTATTGAAACTTTGATAAGCATTGACTACATGCAGATGAAATCACAGTGATGTTTTTCTGAATTGGTAGGGAGTGTCAAATATGTAAAATGCTTCCCAGATATTAATGTTGAATTTGGAAAAAGATCCAGGATGAGTCAAGGTCTCCGCAGCTGGAATAATGGATTTATTTATTGGTCATCTAAATATTTGTTGGTTTGACGCATGTTCAATATTTCCAGTGGCCAGTGAGACTCTTTGTGTGACAACACAGTGAATTTAATTACTGAAATTTAATGGCATTTTCCCACACCACCATAGCAGCATTCAGCTAAGGGAGTGTCTTTCCATCTCTCTCAACCACAAATAACAACAGTAAAATGAATTGAAAGAGAAGACTGAGCTGTGTAAAGTTTGTGTATTCAGCTAATGCGATTTCGCCGGAGAGAATAAAGTTCAAATTGATTGATTTGGCAAAAGCTTTGTGATCTCTGACAGCTCATTTGGATCATTTGGGTTAAAACTGTGATTTCAAGCTTCTTAACACTTGAACACTTAATTAATGAAATTTCAGTCAATTGAATAATAGAGTCGTCGCAGCAGTAAAGAACTGAATGGCCCATTGAGGTCCATGACAATGCTTGAGTGATGAATAAAGACAATAGAAAACACAACAAACAAGATTACATATGTAGTTTAAATATAGTGCAGCAGTTTCGCCATAAAAAAGTGGTGTAAACACAATTTTCACTCAGATATTGCTAGTAAACTAGCAATTATTAAGAATAAGAAATGACAAGCAACACATTGCATTAAACATTACATTTTGAAGTGTATAAACATAGTCTAATATTCTTTATTTTTACAGTGTAGCTGAACCTAACAACACTCTTTGAGTATTTTTTTTTTTAAGTATTGTATTTAATGTTAATTAAATTATTTTTTCAATTATTAGTTTTAAAGGGAGATTTTTTTTTTTTTACTTTAATAAAGCAATTAAATATAATAATGTTTTAATTTTTATTACCTTTTTAATATTTTGAAACAAATGGTTTGCATAGTTATGTGTAATGCATTGGTAGCCTCAACAGGAAATGTCTTTGGTGAAATAGCCACTGTATGGAAAAAACATCACATATAAACTTCCATCTGGAATTGCACCTACTTCTTCTCGGGAACTATCATATCTGTATCACAGGAGCACCAGACATAAGTGTTTGAAACAGGAGCCAAGACTCAGGGTGAGCCAGCAGTCTCTGTGGGGAGTATCAGAGAAGAGTGCTTGATTATCAGGCCTTTGTGTGTAAATGTAGGTAACATGCTGAGCCCAAGATATCCAGACACAGCAGGAGCGATGAGTCTGTCTGCTGGCTGAGGAGGTGGAGCCCCTCCGATATTGCCATTAGGCTAGCCTGAGGGCAAAAAGCAGAAAAGACTGATAAAGCAACTCTCCGTTCACTTCTGGCACCCCGGCCACCCACTGGAAAGCAGCAGAATGTGCAAAGCACTGAATGTGTGGGCCCTCGTTGCCCTGTGAACAGGTGAACAAGACAGACCTCTCCCATGTGCTTAACATCTGCCAGTAAAAATGAAAGCATGCAACGCTCAGTACTTTTTACTATTTCATGTCATAGAACGAAGAATCCAACTTCCATATGTTTTCAAGATCTCATAGTTGCATAATACCTACTAAAGTAGGGGTTATTCTGCTCCACGTTCAGACAGGGGACATGGTGTTCCTCTGGAGTGCTTTGTTCGGCACGGCCCAGAATGACCTCATAGGTGTTTCTCAAGGAAATCCCTCTCCCTTCGAGGTACAATGACAGAGTTTCCTGTTTAAGAAAGCAGGATCCGGCTTCGGACTTACTCACACTCTCCACTGCCTTATGTAATTGCAATGCAATTCCGAGACTGCTCAAGTTTTACGCATACTTGTGCATCACATACCCAAAATAAGCAGGGTTATTTGTTTATTCATTTAGTCATACTTGTTTATGCGCCTGTTTGCACGTCAGAATGAAGGAAGAGAATACTGTAGAGGCTCAAAACATCCTGCATTATGAGTCTTGTGTTTGAGTATAAGGATGAGAAATGGTAAAACATGCAGGAGTTCTTAAATTTAAAAACAAAAACAAATAATTAATGTTAACTATTAGCAGGAAAATAAGTGAGGATGCAAGTCTCACAAAAATTAAGAAACCTCTTAAAAACAAATCTTTGAACTATAATCTAAAAAAGGCAATGTTTCAAAAATGTCAAGTAAAAAGTACTAAAATGCTTAAATCTTGAAATATTACTTTCAATAAAGATTTCAAATCTGTTTTTTTTTTCCCCACAATAAAACGTTTTTTCTTAACTTCGCATTTTTCATTATAAGCCCCACAAAGATATATGAAATTGCTTCTAACTCACAAAAATAAAACAAGTTCTTCACGTAAGAATGTATATTGACGTTATGAAGCGTGCGTTTTTATTATTAACTTCATAGATCTGAACAAAAAATTTGTCACGTCATTGACCTACATATATAATGTCAAAGTACGTTCAAGTTAGCAAAGCAATTCATTACCCATAAATGCTGCATCAGCACAGCCAGAAGACGAGAGAAGACGAATGTCAAGACCAGCCCACTTCAGGACGAGTCTTGATCCAAGGTTCAGCTCTCAGCTCAGCTGCCGGCCGGAGCGCTTGTCAGTTGTACGCAGGACGCTGGGGAGAGATAAGGTTAGTGGAGCAGAGGAGGATTTGTCATTTCCAGGCACTGTTCAGTGTTTCCAACTTAAACGGTAAGCTGCGCTTATTTACACGAAAGAGCGAGGTTACATTTGAATGTAGGCTAGATTAAAGTCAGTTTAGGAGAACCGAGGGTGCAGTATGTAAACTGCCGTTGTTTTGCATGGATGTGGACTTTTCGTTTAGTTACAGACTGGTTAAAGTTGGGTTCGACCATTTCGTAGTTTATAAAATGATTGACATTTGTCTTAATTCAGCTTGTGCGCACGAGCGCGTAAACGATGCTCTGCTCGCGATACGCGCAACGCTATTGTGACTAATTACCGAAATAATTATGCAGAAAATGTTTGCGTCGTGTGATCGTCCAACGCTGTAAAACTGTTAACAATGTTTAATAAACGATAATAAACCGTTGAACAATGTGAAAACGCTTAATTTGATAACTACGATTTTCTTATAGGCAACTGTAAATATTTTATATTGCAATAAACGATATATGGAAATTAACTGCAAATGGTTTTTTATTTATTAAAAAATTATAAAGTAAAATAAGTATGACAATTTACGAAGGAAATGTGTGTTTAACAAGGTATTAGGCTAGGAATGTTTTTACAGTAGCTGCAATACTAAAATAATGTTTTATCTGGAAAATCTCTATATTATCAATAGGCCAACGTTTTACACTAACAAACAATTTTAATAGTTCAAATAGGCTGGTATATTAACAGTCTATAATTTGATGTCACATGCATAAGTTTCATGTCTGTAAAATATAGGCTACTCCTTCACCGTATTATTTTTATGGTAAAGGTCTGGACAGCAACAGTTGCTAGTTTTATTTATTTTATTTTTACAGCACTGTATATTTTTACAGTGTACGGACAAATTCTAATAATGATACTCAAACACGGTTTACTTTATTACAAAGTATATTTTGTTGTTGTTTTCCTTAAATAGTAGAGTCATAATTAAATACATCTGGAATAAAATGTCCATTCTTTTAGATAAATTTAACAGGTACAGCTGTTTGTTTTGTTTTATTTATTTATTTATTTTACAGTACTGTACGTTTTACAGTGTACTGACTGATACTGATACTCATACACGGTTTACTTTATTACAAAGTATTTTTTAGTTTTCCTTAAATTGTAGAGTCATAATTAAATACATCCAGAATAAAAATGTCCATCATTTTAGATAAATTTGACAGGTACAGCTGTTATTTACAGTACTGTATGTTTTACAGTGTACTGACTAATTCTAATACTAATACTCAAACACAAATTGTACTATATTTTCTACAATTATTCCTTTGTTTTCTCCGAATTCCTAATTAAATGCAATCTGTTAAAATGTTCATTTGTTTAGATAAAAAATTGTTTACTACGTCTACACTGAAATAAAATATTGACTATGAAAGAATAATTAAACAGTTGAAACAGAACATGCTAAATGCTAAATATTCTATTAAATATGCTTTTTTATTTAATTATGTTATGCTTCATTTTTCTAAGTGTATTTTTATCTATTTTGTTTGTCATTAAAATATGATTACCATAATTATTTAACATTATTTTCTAATGCTTTATTTCAGTTCCCTCTGGTGGCCTTTGAGGATATAGCAAAGCTGTGATTTGAGCATCAAAGAAAAAGTGAAAATTTCAACACAAACGAGCCTACAACACAAGGATTTAATGCTTCTATGTTAAATCCTCCTGAGAGTTGTTTCATGTGCTTTGCTGGAATATGGCAATAAGAGGGACTACAGAGATCCTTAAGAAACGTCTTTAAGGACAGCAAAAGAAACGGGAGGAATGGAAGCTTCATACGCTGCTAGTGCCGCTGTTGCTCCAACTCTGCCACCAATCACCTCGTCTCCAGGTTACCTGCTCAGAATGTTTCGGGAGTATCAAAGCAACGCCGTTATCATGGCCCATTACAACTTCACTGGAAAGCTGAAAGAGAACAAATACCGGGACGGACTGAAACCCGAGGCCATTGTGTTTCTCATCATCTGTCTTCTCATTGTGGTAGAAAATGCCATTGTTTTGGTGGCAATATGGAAGAACAAAAAATTCCACATGCCCATGTACTACTTGCTGGGCAGCTTGACGCTCTCCGATTTGCTTGCAGGCTTCACCTACATGGTGAACATTGTGACTTCGGGTGCAAACACTCTCAAAATGACTCCAGTGCTGTGGTTTCTTCGAGAAGGGGGCGTGTTTATCACACTTTCTGCGTCTGTCATCAGTCTCCTCGCTATAGCCATCGAGCGGCACGTCACGATGGTCCGGATGAAGCCATATCAAGGGGCCAAGCGAGGCCGAATGTTTGGTTTGATTGGTGCAAGTTGGGTTCTTTCGGTGCTCCTCGGCATTCTCCCAATCATGGGCTGGAATTGCATTGGAAATCTGGACGAATGCTCCACCGTCTTGCCTCTTTACGCCAAGAGCTTCATCCTCTTCTGCATTACCGTGTTCACCCTGGTGCTGATGTCCATCGTGGTGCTCTACGTGCGCATCTTCCGCATTGTGAAGTCCAACACCCAGCGGTTAGGCTGCGGTCCTCAGCGCAAAGGTCTGGCCAAGAAGTCCCAGAAGTATCTGGCTCTGCTGAAGACGGTCACCATTGTTCTCGGGGTCTTCATCGCCTGCTGGTTGCCTCTCTTTGTCCTCCTTCTGCTGGACTTCTGCTGCCCTGCTCAAAGCTGCGAGGTGCTGCTCAAGGCGGACTACTTCCTGGGTATCGCCATGATCAACTCGCTCCTCAACCCCATCATTTACACCCTAACTAGTAAAGACATGCGGAGAGCCATTTTGAGACTGGTCTGCAGCTGCTGTCTGATATCAAAAGATGGACAGGTGAAGAAGTTTGGCATGCCTTTCTTGGACTGTAGCACCAGTAAGGTTGAGGTGCCATCACAGAGGCTGGAGGGCTTGGAAACAACGGTCTCCTCAGGGAACTTCACACCATCCACGATTAAAGCTATTTACCCGAGGATATTGAAGAGCTGAGGAACAACAATGCATTAAGTTCAAAAGGACAATTCGACTTCTCCTGGTTCAGGTTGAACATTTATAAAACTGCCAGATGGACAGGTGCTTAGAAATGAATTCAGGCGACTTTGGATGAGATGGAACTCATAAATCTTGTGTTTTGGACTTCAAAGTAGAAGACTTTGTTTCCTCCACATGCATTAAAGCAAACCACGGAGGCTACCAGAGAACGTGGTAGACCAGACAAGTGGAATTTTTTTTTTTTTTACTGTGATAAAAACCAGGGTTTAAAATGGATTGTCTGTGGTTCAGACTTACAATACAAGAGCTACGGTGCCTTTTTAAAAATAGGATTTTAAACAGCAAACAAAACGGTTATACAGCTGAACTGAGCAAATGTGACGCATTGTGCAAATATGTTTTGAAAAGAACTCTTCAGATGTTATATGAGACTCGTGTGAGCATTTAAAAAAAATAATGAGCTTGTGCAGCGAGCCATTTTCACCTCCAGTGCAAATAGCAGTTGAAATGTTCAGAGACTTTGTGGTGAAAAAATGCAAAGAAAATGACGTATTGATGCCTCCACATACAGGCACGTTAGTCCTCGGGCATTTTAAGAGTACACATGCATGCAAATAAAAACTACAAGGCAAGTGACTATTTTTAATTTGTAAGATGTTTCCTCTTATAATGGTATTTTTGGGAAATATTGTTTTCCTGTTAAAGCTCCCTTTAAAAATGTAAGTACGCTATACTTTTCTATATTTGCTTATACAGGAAATACAGTTTCAATGACTTTAAGTCATTGAAACTAATAAGCTAGCTATAAATATTATAGGTGGCACAAGCTATATAAATATTGTATATTTTATAAATATTGTAACAAAGTTTTTATGTTGTTGTATGGAATGGCATCATTTATGTGTAGCAGTCTGCAGTGATAAAACAGCACTGACATTCAAGCAATATTGCATTTCTGTAAAACTGTCTATGTACTGAAAACGATGCATTCATGTTTAAATGTATTTTGTTGATCCTAAATTATGAACCTTAAAAACAAATCTTTTATAAGTGCATTAATTAAAAGTGTTTTCTTGAATGTTCTTTTGCAAATTATTTTTTGCAAAAGCAATTTATTTTGCACTATATAGATTAGTTTGCTTCTATAGATTACATTTAAGCACTGCCCATTGTTTCCCATGAAAAATAAAATAGAGTGCCATCTGAAATTTTCATCTAAAATTAGCATTTTTATCAGGCTGCTATGTTTAGGTTCAGTAATTTTACTCTAATGGCAATGTACAGGTCCTTTTCTATGCAATTAAAGTGAAATAACTGAACATAAATATAGGGGCCTGATAAAAATACTCACTTCAGAAGAAAATTTCAGATGGCATTTACAGGCTTTTGCATCTGAACTCTTCATAAGTAGGTGTATGTAAATACATAAATTTTGCTCAGATGTAGTGGAAAACCCATCCACTGTTAGGTTCAGTGCAAATTTTTCTGGAAATTTGCATCATAAAACAACGAATGGTCTAAATGGACCATTTTAATCTAAATGGTTAAAGTGCATATACGAAAAAAATAATGCTCTCACAGTGAGTTTAGCTGATTTCCATTTGCCTCAATCACACTCACACCACATGTTAACCAAGCATAAACTAAACTATATTGTGGTTTTGTCTTTTCACACGAGCCACACACAGAATTTTCTCACTGTTCTGTCTTTGCAAAAAACCCCAACAGAAAAAATGGTCATAAGCTCGTGCCAGTCCGGATGTTTATCGAAGCTGAAAAGGCATGTGTCTGCACCTCAAGGGCATGATGACTCATTCTTGAAGTTAAACGAGCAAAGGTTAAATTGGTCACGCAAACAGAGTACGATGATTAGGCTTTTGAAAGAATACCCATCCATATGCCCTGACAGATATCAAACATCCCGAAGTATTGAAATGAGAACCAGTGAAACTAGTGTAGTGAAAGTACTGAAAGATAAGATGAGGAAAAAGTAGGCAAGTGACTTACACAAAGCTCTGGGCAATTATATAAAATCATTCTGAATGAAAATGAAACCATATCTGAATATATGTTATATCATACTTCCTCGCACTTTATATTTAAAAACATATATTAAACATATTTAATTAAACCTAAGGCAGGAGCTATATAAAATGAGTGATTTATTACTAAATATACACACATCTTGAAAAATAAATACACATCACTAACATATCTCCATAGTTTCAGTTCAAGAGTTTTTCATTTTTAGTGGCATGTCAATAAATCCTAAAAAATTGGATAGCAAAAAAAAAAAAAACCCAACTATAAAATACATGTAACTATTAAGAAATAAGCACGCCAAAACTGAAACAAGAAAGCAGTACGAACAAACAAAATGTCTGTTCACACCGAAAGAGAAAGCCACTTTCATGCTAATGCAAGTTACAAGCCATCTATCTCTATATTTTTAAATATGCTGCATGTCCTTTTTATTAGTGTTTCTTTGTAATACTTGTCAGAAATCTTGAAAAATCTCACCATAAATTATTATTCAATAAGTATTAAAAGAACACTTGATTTCATTACGTTTCATCACAATGTTTGCAAAAACTGATTTTAAATTTCATAGGAAATTCCCTGCTCTATGGAAACAGCAGGTGAGCCTTTTAACAGACAGCAAATTATAACATAACTCAGAAAATGCTATTTTAGTAATGCAAAAAAGTGCATTTTCAGGCTGTAGGGGGAATTTTTGTGAACGTATAGTGACATCTTGTGGTGTGTGGGTCAAGGGGGCAACTGAGGCAAATTTATTAACAGAATTAAAAACAGAATAATTATAAAGACACATACACATAAAAACAAACAGTAATTTAGCTAACACTGTTCATGTGCACCTGGTCTACCATTCAGTATTAACCAGGCTCCACAGGTCATCGCTGATCTCACAGGCTGAGCGGGTGGATGTGTCTATGTTAACGGGGGTTGCCACATCTGTGCCGTAGTGAACTGCCAAGAGACAAAAGGGATTTCATACAGTCTAGAACATGAAACTGTTATGTTCATCATCATCATATACAGTAAATGTGTCAGGATTACCTCCTCTCAGTATGTGCGGCTCTGTGTCCACCTCCAGCTTTATCTTGGTCACTTTAAAGTACAGCTGAGCGACGTATCTAAATCAAGCGAGCAGCAAAACAATACAAAACAGACTTTTTTTTTAGCGGACATGATCATTTCAAAGCAGTCTGGCAAAACAGATTTACAGGCATCAACATATTACTATAGGGTAACCAGATAATGACTTTCCATCACTTTTATTTTTTTTTACTGTTAGTTTTTCATTGAAAAAATTTATAAAGCTTGCACTATACAAGCAATTTATAGCTCTATGAAATATTTCAGAGCATAACTAAAATAAAGTATACTTGGTATAAAAAAAAGTCCAACAAAATGTCCTGATATTTTCAGGTTTTCCATGACCATGTGAAAGAATTATTGGAAGAAATGAGTACTTTTATTCAGCAAGGATGCATTAAATTGATCTAAAGTGATCCACAAAATATCAAGCAGTTTTTCAACATCGGTAATAATCAGAAATGTTTCTTGAGCATCAAATCAGCATATTAGAATGATTTCTGAAGGATCATGTGACACTGAAGAGTAATGATGCTGAAAATTCAGCTTTGAATCACAGGAATAAACACAGTATTACCGTTTTTACTGTGCTTTGATCAAACAAAAGCAGTCTTTGTGAGCACAAAAAAACTTCATTAAAAACCCTTTTGAACAGTACTGTACATGATCAGGGTTGTTATGGGTACTTTTAAAATGTATTTTACTACAGATTACAAAATACATGCTTTAAATAGTCATTTGTAACCTATTTTGTTAGATGAAACAAGTTCTGTAACCTAATCTAAATACTTTATAATACTTTGGAATACTAATAATGTATGTAACACAAAGGGTCTTCTAGGAAAAAATGACATCCACCAAACATACAACTCAAGGGTATGATGACTCACTCTTGAAGTTAAATTGGTCACGCAAACAGAGTACGATGATTAGGCTTTTGAAAGAATACCCATCCATATGCCCTGACAGATATCAAACATCCCGAAGTATTGAAATTAGAACCAGTGAAACTAGTGTAGTGAAAGTACTGAAAGAATGAAAGAAAAGATGAGGAAAAAGTAGGCAAGTGACTTACACAAAGCTCTGGGAAATTATATAAAATCATTCTGAATGAAAATGAAACCATATCTGAATATATGTTATATCATACTTCCTCGCACTTTATATTTAAAAACATATATTAAACATATTTAATTAAACCTAAGGCAGGAGCTATATAAAATGAGTGATTTATTAATTACCTAACTAAATATATACACATCTTGAAAAATAAATACACATCACTAACATATCTCCATAGTTTCAGTTCAAGAGTTTTTCATTTTTGTCATGTCAATAAATCCTAGAAATTAGGATTTTGTTCCCCAGTAAAAAAGAAACAATACAATAAAAGTGCAATAAAAGTAACTTTTAAGGATTAAGCACACCAAGACTGAAACAAAAAAGCAGTACGAACAAACAAAACATCTGTTCACACCGAAAGAGAAACTCACTTTTATGTTAATGCAAGTTACTTACAACACATCGATCCCCATATTTTTAAATAAGCTGCATGTTCATTTTATAGAAATTATTTTTTTCTTTATAATACTTTTCAAAAATCTCTCTCATCTCAAAAGTATCAAAAGAATACTTAATTTCATTACCTTTGCAAAAATTGATTTTACATTTTATTGGAAATTCCCTGCTCTATGGAAAAATAACATCCACCAAACATAGAACTTGATTTTCCACTGCATATAACATCAGATTTTCACAATATTTCTTGAAGGAAAACAATGCAGATTACTTAAAAGTTACTGATGCTTAACAAGGCAACACCGTGCATTAAGAGCTGGGGTGAGTAAACTTTTTGAATTAGATGAAGACGGTAAATTGTCGTTATTTTTGTCTTCTGGGAAACATGTAAACAGCTTCTAAAGGGCAATAATAAAAATATTTAAACAACATTAGAAAAATGTACATATCATCCTGTTCAAAAGTTTACACCCCCTGCTTTTAACGCATTTTGTTTCCTTCTTAAGCATCAGTAAATTTTCATCTTTTTTTAATATTTGTGTATGAGCCCCTCAGATGTTCTTAGTATTAAAAAGATGGATCTTAAAATCCTACGGTCATTGTTGGAAAGTGTTATGCAAAAGCTGGAGGATTTTTCTGAAGAACAGCAGGCAGTTTTAAGGATTAGTTCACTTCCAGGATAAAAATTTATGATAATTTATTCACCCTATGTCGTCCAAGATGCTCATGTCTTTCTTTCTTCAGTCGCAAAGAAATTCAGTTTTTTTTTAAGACTCCACATATTTTTCTCCATATAGTGGACTTCTTTGGTTCCCAATGGTTTGAAGGTCCAGAGTTTCAATGCAGCTTCAAAGGGCACTACACAATCCCAGCCAAGCAATAAGGGTCTTATCTAGCGAAATGATCGATCATTTTCTTAAAACAATAAAAATGTATATACTTTTTAACCACAAATGCTCGTCTTGCACTCAACCTCACGCATTACGTAATCACACACGCTTGACAAAGAAAGTCAAACGCCCTTTACAAGAAAAGGTAAAACAACGATGACTGATGATTTTGAAGTTGAGGAGAAAATGAGACGAGACTAAAATGAGTACACAGACTAAGAACTAACCACGCGTGACTTTTCCTACATGATTACTTAATGCAAAGTCACATAGCATCGCATAGCTAGTGCAAGAGGAGCATTTGTGGTTAAAAAGTATATAATTGTGGGTTTTTTTTAGAAAATGATCAATCATTTCACTAGGTAAGACCCTTATTCCTCAGCTGGGATCGTGTAGAACCCTTTGAAGCTGCATTGAAACTGCAATTTGGACCTTAAACCCCTTGGGAACCATTAAAGTCCACTATATTGAGAAAAATCCTGGAATTTTTTCCTCAAAAACTTTAATTTCTTTGCGACTGAAAGAAAGAAAGACATGAACATCTTGGATGACATGGGGGTAAGTAAATTATCAGGAAATTTTTATTATGGAAGTGAACTAATCCTTTAATTGCTCAGGATAACCAAGGGACTCACAGACAACTATCACAAATCATGAAAAGAGTCATGGATCATATTGACAGACAGTTAAAATTCAAGGGTATGTACATTTTTGATAAATTCAGTCATTTTGCCTTGTGGAGTATATATGTAAACATCTGTTATGTGAAGCAGCTTATTGAGGACAGTACTAAATAAAAATAACATGCTATTGATCCTCTTATTTTGTAAATATTCTGCAAGGTGGATATTCTGCACTTGTGAGCAGAAAATCACCAATTTCTGTTTACATTATTTGCCCTTTACAGGTTACGATAATGTTTAAATGAAATAAAAAGTGTAGCAAAATTCAAAGTAATCACTTTGGTAATTAAAAAGTTTTTGAATGTAACTGTAATTTGATTACTACCTATTAAAAATGTAACTGTAATGACATACAGTTACTCATATTTTGTATTTTAAATACATAACTAAGTTACACGTATTTCGTTACTCCACAACCCTGTACATGACAGGGGACTGAATTACGTAGTCATTACAAACACAAGGTGAAGTAAAGCCAGCTTGGTGTTTGCTTACATGGCTGAAGGAATGACCTCGGTTGTGTCTTCATCCACTTCCTGTTGCAGAGTTTGAATTTCTTGCTCAGTATCTCTGAGTCTTTCCAGCTCTTTCAGCAAGAATCTGATCCATGCGTTAGGGAAACTACAGGGAGCAACCAAACTAAAGAGTAACAAAGTTCATAAATCAAGAAGTAAACTAAACAACACTCATGTTTTGGTAAAATAAAAAAACACCATTATAATAAAAATAAAACAACAACAACAAAACAGATCATATCTGAGATCAGCTTGAGATTAGTGAGCCTGACAATGTCAATTAATGCATACTTTTTTTTAACTTACAGATGTATAAAAGTACATAAATGCACAAATCTGTACATAAACCTACTGATCTTGATGTACATTACTTTATTGTTTTTAAATTATTTTTTTACTTGACATCATTTTTATTTACATGTTCTTTCTATTCTCTTTTGTTATATGTATGTATGCATGTATGCATGTACCCAGAGCTCCTGGAAAACACAACACATTTCTTGAGTGTGTGTGTGCGCACACTTGGCAAATAAAGCTCATTCTGATTCTGATATGGCCAGTTATTATAATGAGAGCTGGTTCAGGTCTCGAGGGAAACACCATACTGAAGGATACTCCTGCTCTGAGTCCAAGATTTGGCTTTTGGAGAGGCTCCTTTGTATTTCCTGCTTCATCCTCTCGATCTCTTGCTCCATTTGGCTCTTCTGCTGCTCTAAATCCAGAAGTTTCTGGCCGACCACTTCCTCTCCATGTACAAGATCTTTAAAAGGAAGACAACACAGAAAAAAAATAAAAATAAATTGTATTTAGTATTATTTATTAGTGCATTTTGTTAAGTTACTATTAATTAGTAAGTTAAAAGTTAGCATTAGTACTGTAAGTAATACCATTTAAGAGCTCGGTTGTGGTCCTCTTGGTCTTGATGTGGTGGTCAAAGAACTCCTGCAGATTCTCTCTTGCTCCTTGAAGAGCGCTCTCTGCCTTGCTGCTCTTGATGAACTCAATCAATGCTTCCCCTGATTTCTCGAGGTCATCGTCATGCATCCCGTCGTTCTGTGACATGTCTGCATTAATAATGCTTCTGCAGAAAAATGCAGCACATACTGAGATGAAGCCATATGCCACGACAGAACATTTTTTCATTTAGCAGATACATTCACCAAAAGCAACTTACAAATGAGGAACAACACAAGCAATATGTCAGAGTTGACAAGCTTCACAGTATACAATCAATGACACATTTACACACACACACACACACACACACACACACACACACACACACACACACACACACACACACACACACACACACACACACACACACACAAACCGGATTAGTAAACAAGCTAAAGCTTAGACAGGTAAATATTGTATATTCAGTTACAGTCAATGCATTTTAACTGGACGTCAAATCAGAAACATGAAGGCTACTTTTAATTTATTTAACAGTTTTGCTGTATATGTTAGGTATTATTCAGTACTCAACAAGATTTTTTTATACAAACAATAATAGTCTAAAGTTAGTTCTTGCCAACATTTTCACTGTCACCAAATTCCCAATTTTTATTTTCAGCAATGCTTTTAATTTACCCTCCACTAGAAATATTTATATTTTTATTAAATATCTCATTCATCTACAGCTCTAATATAACTCCATACACGGCATACAATGCAAAACATAAAGTTACTTGTCGGATTGTATTCTTATACTAAACGCATTTTTATTGATGCTTTATTTTTACACGTTCAACAAAACCTGTTTTAAAACAAAAATAACTGCGAATCATAATTCAGTAGCTCTATTAGCTGTTAAAGTAACTGTTATATAGTCTAGCACGAAATATTAAATAATATTAAAATTAAATGACTGTTGTTGAGCAAACAATGAACAACATTTTTTCAAAACAAATCCGGCTATAATAACAACCACATAATAACGCATCCACAAATGCACGATTCACTGATTTAGTCAAGGCGGCGCTTTAAAACACTGATCTAAATAACACTTATTAATAAAACATAGAACAAAGCGGTTTATTGCGATATATTTCAGAGTAAACAGCCTCACCTAATGCATGCGCTGTTTATCCGGATTTCAAACTGGCGGCTGTTTGGCGCGCTTTCCACAAACGCGCCTGAATAAAAAACAGCTTCAGTACTTCAAGCTTTTGTTTTCACCCCCATCGTGATCAATGTTTTAATACATTACATGATACATGAAATCCATAATGTGTTCTTCTAATATATTCAAGGTTATTTTAAATAGACGCTAGAGTTACTGTCAGGCAGCTATTCGAGATACCTAAACCGCAATAGTCAAAAGTCAAAACCAAAGCCCTCTCATAATCATGCAAGGATAGCCTGAGACAGTTGCAGTTTTATGTATAATACCTAAACAAATTGCGTTTATTTCTCATTATGACATGATACATGGACATTGTTTAAAATTAAATGCCACGTAATCTGAAAAATCTCTATGCCGAGATTCACACATGAAAAAATACTGTAGTGTTTTTGAACCACACTATAGTAAAGTACTTGAATTAGTTAGTTGTGGTAATTCTATAGTTGCTGTGGTAATACAACTATAGTAATATAAATAAATTACTTTATCCGATACTGTACTAAGTCTTCTAAAACTATATGGCATAATATACATACTACAATACACTAAAAACTAAAGTATAATACAGTATTACAGTTTATCAGTTCACTATAGTTAATAATACAGTATGCTGTAGCATTCATTAAAGTGTTGTGAATACTATAATATATACAGTATAATACACTTTACTATAGTATGATTACTTTAAATTACTATAGTATTTTTTCATGTGGGTTGTATTGAAAAGAACATGTTTTCTCTACGAATCAACAAGAGTTTCATAGGTTGCAATGATTCTATGCTGCTTGCAACTGAAAATTTAAGTAATTAAATATTTGTATTTGTTATATTTTAAAAGTGAATCTGGGATAACTCCATCAAAACTCAGTAACCAAGTCTGACAACCTTAATATAATGTGTTTCATTTCCTAGAGCAGAGTGGTCAACAAATAACATGAAAAGGAATGTGAAAGAAGTATCTTTATCTCTCCTTTTTATTTTTTAAGAACACAGATAAAATTCATATTCATGAAACAACGGTGAACCAGAAACTTTCGAGCTTCAAGCTACGTATTAGAAAATTAGAAAGCTATTATTTCATGCTTTCTGGTCCCTCAGGAACAAATGTTCAATATGCCAGAAACAAACTCAAAATGGTTTACTTTAAGCATCACTGTTTGCTCTTTTTCTGCTGCTTTTCCTTTTTCTCCCGCTCTTTTCTCTTCTGTCTGTACAACTCTCTGAAGTGGAGTCTCTTTGGATTCAGCCCATAGGCCTGGAGTCTCTTTCTGCTGAACTCTGTTCCAGCCATCTTCACCGTCATGGACCTGGAAAGTAGGCGTCCACCTCGGTACCTCATTTTCTTTTTAGGCCGTTGAGGTTTTTCAGTCTTTTCCTTGGCCAGCTCCTCTTTCGGAGTTGCAGTGGTCTCCTCCTGCTTCATCTTTTTCTTAGGAACCAGGAACTCCATGTCATCCTCCCCTTCATCCTGTGCAGCGAATTCTTTGAGGTCTGTTTGGCCTAAGCCGTCAACTACAGCACTTTCAGATGCATCTTCTGTCAAATCTCTCTTCTCCATATTGACCTCAGACTTCTTTAGATGATCCCTTCTCTTCTTGCCCACCTTCCCCTTGGGCTCCTTCAGCTCCTCCTCACCTTCGTTCCTGTGTAAAGAAGCACAAACACACTAAAACACAAGTACTCATATGATGGGCAGGTGAACATGGTTCTTGAAAAAGATGCAAATTGGTGCAAAGCTTGGTCTCATTTGTATGAGGTTTATAGCTTGTGTGCCATGAACATGATGTTGAAAGGAACACTTACTCATTATACAAAGACACAAACACTTGCTCTTTCTTCTTGTTATTCCGTGCTTTGATCTGGAAGTTCTTCACGTCACATAGCTCCTCTCTCTCTGACCTAAACAAGGAAAAATGAAGCAAGCCTCATTAAAAAAAATGTATTCCAGGCCAGTGGAAAAAATGTATTTTAGCTAAAACTATTTTCCCCAGATAATATCATTAAACAATATTACTATGTATTCCAATACTTCACTATAGTTCCCGGCCAACGCATATCCATCACAAAAACTGCTGTGTGGTACCTGTACATGCAGGTCTTCCTCAACGAGCACCAGCGGTTCAACTCACTTTCATCTGCTTTCAGGATCTATGGAAAGAAGTTCAGGTGAGAATAACATGGAAATATTAGAATGGAATGGAATAACATGGATATAATAAATTAGTTTTTATTTAAATAAAATACAAATAAATAAATCATATGATAGATTATGTTAAACCATTCAAAATTTTAGGGCTGCATCAACTGTGGCTTATACAACTAATAATTATTTTTATGTTTATGGCTGATATCAATAATGGACAGAATAATAATTTTAAAAAATCTACTAATAACTAATATTTAAATATTTGGGGTCAGTTTTTTTATGTTTTTGAAAGTCGTCACTTATGCTCACAGATGATTTCTTTGATCAAATATAAATTAAAAACAGTAATATTGTGAGAACAGTTTTCTAAACTAACATTCTGAAAATATGTATATACATTACTGTTCAAAGGCTTGTTATTTGACAAAAACAAAAAACCCCACTAAAACCAGTAATATTGTAAAATATTATTACAATTAAAAGAACTGTTTTCTATGTTAATATAAGTGCTGTCAAATGATTAATCGTGATTAATCTCATCCAAAATAAAAGTTTTTGTTTACATAATATATGTGTGTTCTGTGTATATTTATTATGTATATTTAAAGACACACAGCATATATTTTGGAAAAATTTACATGTACAGTCGTGGCCAAAAGTTTTGAGAATAACATAAATATTAGTTTTCACAAAGTTTGCTGCTAAACTGCTTTTAGATATTGGTTTCAGTTGTTTCTGTGATGTACTGAAGTACCACAAGTTCTCAATGGGATTAAGATCTGGGGAGTTTCCAGGCCATGGACCCAAAATTTCAACATTCTGGTCCCCGAGCCACTTAGTTATCACTTTTGCCTTATGGCACGGTGCTCCATCGTGCTGGAAAATGCATTGTTCTTCACCAAACTGTTGTTGGGTTGTTGGAAGAAGTTGCTGTTGGAGGGTGTTTTGGTACCATTCTTTATTCATGGCTGTGTTTTTGGGCAGAATTGTGAGTGAGCCCACTCCCTTGGATGAGAAGCAACCCCACACATGAATGGTCTCAGGATGCTTTACTGTTGGCATGACACAGGACTGATGGTAGCGCTCACCTTTTCTTCTCCTGACAAGCCTTTTTCCAGATGCCCCAAACAATCGGAAAGGGGCTTCATCGGAGAATATGACTTTGCCCCAGTCCTCAGCAGTCCATTCACGATAAGTTCTCCCCAGAACTTAATCCCATTGAGAACTTGCAGTCAATCCTCAAGAGGCGGGTGGACAAACAAAAACCCACAAATTCTGACAAACTCCCAGCATTGATTATGTAAGAATGGGCTGCCATCAGTCAGGATGTGGCCCAGAACCTGATTGACAGCATGCCAGGACGAATTGCAGAGGTCTTGAAAAAGAAGGGTCAACACTGCAAATATTGAGTCTTTGCTTAAACTTAATGTAATTGTCAATGAAAGCCATTGGCACTTATGAAATGCTTGTAATTTTACTTCAGTATACCATAGTAACATCTGACAAAAAGATCTAAAAACACTGAAGCAGCAGACTTTGTGAAAATTAATATTTATGACATTCTCAAAACTTTTGGCCACGACTGTATATATTTATATTCATATAAATTATATCATATATAAATATATTTATTTCTTAAATATATACATGCATGTGTGTGTGTATTTATATAATACATAAACATACACAGTACACACTCTTATTATTTACATTATTTATTTACACAAAAACTTTTATTCTGGACGCGATTAATCGTTTGACAGCACTAGTTAATATATTTTAAAATTTAATTAATTCCTGCGGTGTCAAAGCTGAATTTTCAGCATCATTACTCCAGTCTTCAGCGTCACATGATCCTTCAGAAATCATTCTAATATGAAGATTTGATGCTCAAGAAACATTTCTCTATAATCAGTGTTGTGCTGCTTAATATTTCTGTGAAAACATTTTAATACTTTTTTTCAGAATTATTTCTTGACTATAAATCTTTTGTAACATTTTAAATGTCCTGACTGTCACTTTCAATCAACTTAATATCTCCTTGCAGAAGAAAAACATCTTATTAAATCCCAAACTTTTAAATGGTAGTGTATAAATATAAATAGCATCATAATGCAACATTATTATTTTATATATAAATGTAATTATTTATAAATGTGATTATTACTTAACAAATTATACCAATAAATCACTAAATACAATAAAAATCAATAGCTTTTGGCAATGTGAAATGACTGATAGGCATTAGGGATGTTCATTTCGGTTATTTTTCCTAACCGACAACCGACGCTTGTTAACCGATTATTAACCGTTAACCGACAAGATTATTTTAAATTAGAAAGAATAAGTGTATGTGACCCGTTAAAAATACTATTTGTTTTCCGGGGATTAATTTTACATGCGCAAAAAGCAGCAAACAACCCTAACCATTTACAATTCTGATTATCTTCATGACTAAAAGGAGTAACGTTAGTTGCTTCCACTGTTAGAAGGGAAAACAATCAAGTGAAAGTTTTGCATTCTACCTTGACAATGCAGCCTGTTCATTATCATTTAAAAAAAAAACTAAGACCTTACTAAGACAAACAACCCTTAGTTTAAATATGTAGTAAAATCTGTGCCGTTAAGCGTTATCACCGTATCGCCGCGAAGTTATGCAAAACATTTTGTTTTACGTGGATATTGGAGCGCGAGTGAAGTAGGCCTAGAGCTTGGCAACCGACGTCACTGCGCAGTGCATTCTGGGACGTAAACAAGAGGGCGCCGCCATATTGTGAGGCCACATCGAGGGAGACTTACATGACAACTACATGAAAAACAATGTTGAAAAGTAGATTAAAAGAACAAAATGTACTATACAGAGACAAACTTCTAACGGACGCAAGAAAACGGCACCTGGAAAAGATGGCCAACCACCCGCACCTATATTTTTGCCTGATTTTGATTTAGATAACCGCACCCGATCGTCACATTCAGGGTTCATATACGGTCATGAAAAACCTGGAAAAGTCACGGAATTTTAAAACAGCAATTCCCAGGCCTGTAAAGTTTTGGAAAAATAAATAAACCCAGAAAGTTTTGGAAGTGTCATGTTTCACAATTTTATGTACAGTAGAATTATGCTTAATCAGGTCCCGAATTTTGGTATAGGATTGCGCATATATTCCCGCAGCTTTCGACATTAAAATGAGGGAAATTCCTGGAAAACATTTATTCAATATAGCGTGTAGGTTAGATGAGTAAATAAATCCACACAACCAGTCATTTGAAAACAGCGTGAGTGATTCAGCTGCACCGCGTCCTCTCTTTGACCTTCTCTTCACATCTGCTGCACGCTGCGATACAAGACTTTAGCTCGCTTTTCGGTACAGTTGACAGAACTGTCAATTGCCTAATCGGTCATTGTTGCATCGTCACTTAAATGTATTATTTGCACGTCTTTTTAAGTCTTTCGGTACTCGTGTGCTCCAGAGGTGCTTTTCTGTGCGCTGCAGTCACATCCAAAGCGCGCGCTGCGAACAAACACACACAGCTTGTTGCGCTTAAGTGGCCAAATACACATAAAATAATGTCAAAATAGTCGTCCTGACGAGAATCCTCATAAGCATTGTCGGTTTTGTCTTAAGTTGCGAAAGAAAACGCATATGTATAAGTATTGGATCCGTGAAACAGGTCTTGTGACAGCAGCCTAATAAAGCTGTGACGTCTGTCATTAATGTTAATCAAACAACAAAAGACAGAAGAAACTCACTGCTCGACTAAATAATGTTTTGTTGAATAACTTCAATATGTTGATTTACACTTTATTCAATTTCTGTATCCTATTTAAAACACGTTCATATTACGATTGCGATTTTTCCCATCAGCCACTGCGGCGCTAGAGCAGTGACGTCACGCCCCCATCCCCTATACATAAAAGGTAAATAATATTTTGGCATTCAGATACATCACGAATACGGAAACATTTGATTTGTGTCGAAGGAGAGACCCAACATTGGTTTCAGTTTCGTTTTAGCCTTAATTCGTTTTGGTTTGCCGCTATAGCTTGTTACATTTTTAATTCTTGTTCTTTTCTAAATAGCCTACTGTTAATTGAAAGGATTTGTTGTGGAGTGAGGGGAACTAAAATAGCATAGCTATGTTTACAGTGTTTATTATAATATTTGTAATTCGCGTCAGCCTATTTCTAAATGAAATAATAAAATGCGACTTATGTTTTTTTCTCTCTCTCTCTCTCTAAAAAACGCTTTTTTTTATTATTTATTCTTTTTTATACGCGTAGCTTATTTTAACCATGCATTAAACCTTTTAAAACATCTTGATAAATTACTGAAAAAAAATAAATGAATAAATAAGTGACTTTAAACCGTTTAACTGATTGTATTAGTCGGTCAAAATTCTTATCAGTCGGTTAACGGTTAAACGGTTAAAATGAACATCCCTTATAGGCATAAAAAAATATTGGCAGACGTGGTCCTTCCTTATACAATCCAAATAAGAGTCCAGCATCACCAATGACAGTGAACATGAAGCTCAAACATACTAAACACAGCTCTCAAATCCTCTATGATCTAAATGTGACACAAATGCTAATGTACACTGGTGGTTTCAGGTGCAGATCTGTTCAGAGAGAAGATTACTGTCCTCAGACCCTGGTCAGAGTTACTCCCAGAGGAACAGCAATACCAGGTCAGACACAATCGCTCATCAGCACAGAAATTAGTGTTAATCATCATCCAGACACATTACTGTTGCTCGTAGCCCCTCACCTCATCAGTGGTCAGACCGAAGTCATTCTGTACGACTTCTCTATAGCGAAATCTGCATGGCAAGTCATCGATGACGTCCTCATAATCCAGTTTATAGTACTCATCCAGATACTGCTCAAAGGTTTTCTCCTCTGGAAACATGATCAGAATGGGCAAATATGATTTTAGGATTATACAGGAATACAGAAGTGTAAATGTGGGCGGGGTTTTCTTTTTGACTGACCAATGACAGATAGAGGGAGTGTCCTGTCTAAAAACTTTAATATACATCCAATACTCACTTGGATCAAAGACTGGCTTGTTTTTGGTGATGATCTCTGCAAAGTGGGACTTCTTTCTCTTCTTTCCCATTTGAGGGGCGTCCTCTTTGGTCTTCTTTTTCTTCTCCTGTCTCTCTTTCTTTCTCTTCTTTTTAGAAACAGGCTGTTGACTTTGGTCATAGTCAGCATCCATCTACTCAAGAGATTTCAGGTGTGATTAAGAGCAGACACCGTTTACAGTGAACACAGTAGTTCAGTGCTGCATCTGTATTGCACATTAAGAATGAGAAACGGTCTTACTATAAAGCCAGGATCTTCACAGTTGGGCTCATCCTCCGCAGCGTAATCTTCCTCATCTCCATAGTCGTCCTCATTTTCTTCATTACCGACCCATGTGTCCCAGTTCCAGTTTTCTAACAAAACATATTTATATCACAAAAGCTTCCAAAACTTTGGGATTGGTAGTAGTTTTAAATGTTTTGGAAAGACGTCCTTTTACGCTCACTTAGTCTGCATTTATTTGTTGTTTTAAAGGAGTCATATGATGCTATTTTAAAGATAATTATTTTGTGTGTTTGGAGTAACAGAATATGTTGACATGCTTTAATGTTCAAAAAACACATTATTTTTCAAATACTGTACATTATTGTAGTTCCTCTATGCCCCGCCTCAAACGTGTCGTTTTCTACAAAGCCCCTCCTTCTGACAAGCACAGTCTGCTCTGATTGGCCAACTGACACAGTGCATTGGGATTGGCCGAACACCACAAGCACTAGTCGGAAATGTAACGCCCCTCACCATAATCGTGAGCTTCAGCTTTCAAAGTAAATATAAAGACAGTTAGTAATGTTGTTAGTTTTACCATCAGCTCAAGCCTGAGACAGTCACCTGACAGACACAGTGATGAAGCTCGTTTGTATTTGCAGTATACAAGCCGCGGTTAAGACAGCTGACTCCACTGTGATGTGACCCTGTCTCTCTCTCTCTCTCTCTCACACACACACACACACACACACACACACACACACACACGTCTGGTTTGCTATCCTTGTGGGGACTTTCCATAGGCGTAATGGTTTTTATACTGTACTTACTGTATGTGCTATTGTCCTACACCTAAACCTACCCCTTACAGGACATTTTCTGCATTTTTACTTTCTCAAAAAAACTCACTCTGTATGATTTTTAAGCTTGTTTCCTCATGGGCACCTAAAAAATGTCCCCATAAGGTCAACATTTACTGGTTTTACTATCCTTGTGGGGACATTTGGACACACACACACACACAACGCGTTACTCTACACTGCGCATAATTCCGCATTTGAACAGTCAACAGCAAATACTTAAACTAATAACAAAACATTCTCAAGTCGCTGATTCAGAAGTGCCAGATTGTCAAAGTCAGAATTGACCCTTTTGTTTTTTATTTTAGAAATAGCCTTCATGCATATCCAGCCTTGTACTCTCCTAGGTTCACAAAACTGTTGTCCATAAAATGCGTTGCACAAATTTGAACATTTGGGTTGTGCTGTTCTGTTGTAAGCAAATCTTAACAATGATTCCTAATTGCATCTACTTCTGGAAGGCCAAATAAAGTGCTTTTGCTTTCGCTCAGAAACACACAGCGTCTCCCTGACATCGCTGCATCAACACTACTGCGGTTCCTGAAACCCCGCCGCCTTTCTTTGCGTGCACCTTTGGGCGGCATTACGCAACTATTTCCACATCGTGACGTAGACATGTGGGAGCGTGTTTTAATGAGGCGTTTTAGCCCGGTCTGGATCAGCCTTCTCTTTTAGAAAGAATAAATCCTTTTGTGGGAGACTTTGAGCTTTGTAACTCTGCAGATCGTATACATGCACAAACAGCTACAGAACACACTAAAGAAAAAGAGAACAAGAAATCGCATCATATGACCCCTTTAAAGTAAATACAGTAATATTGTATTTCTGTGATGCCAAAGCTGAATAAAAGTAATGAAATTTTTGTCCAAAAAAAGAAAAAAAAAAGAAAGTGTATATGAACATCCATCCAAGAGACACAATGCTACCTGCTAAATCATCGTCATCATCAAACTGTGGCTTTTCTTCCTCGTTCTCTCCATAGTATTCATCTCCAAAGAACTTCTGTATATGAGAATGAAGAAAAGTGCATATTAAATACATGAAAGCATGTGCAGCTCAATGGAATTATCAAACAGATAATTAGTCATTATTTCATCATAAGCTGTGACTACTGATAGCTCCTGTCTTTGTTCCAGACCTACAGTCACTGGTGGGATCTCTCTCATTTCAGACCCACCTGCATGAGTTGGTCGTGTTGCTGGGGGTCAAAGTCTCCCTCCAGGTCGACGTCATTGAAAGCCAGCTTCTCATTTCCTGTCAGCTCCTGCAGTTTCTTCAGTTTGTCCATGATCTCTGCTCGCTTCAGGTTCTTCAGTTCCTTCAGCTGCTGCTGCTTCTGTTCCTTCTCCTACAGGACACGTTAGGGATAGGAATTGTAAGGAATTAAACGATTCTGGTTCTCGATCCTCTTGACGGTTCCTTAGTTCACCCAAAAATGAGTATTTACTGATGCTGTTTGGTCACATTAAGATCGAAATCAAATGAGGTTTGGCGTACAGTAGTTTTTGAATAATTATTGAATAATTTGACGTAGTTGTTGAATAATTGACAACACTTCTGTTCAAACATTTGGGATCAGTAAACTTTTTTTTAAAGAAATTAATACCTTTATTCGGCAAGGACACATTAAATTGATCAGAAGTGACAGTAAAGACTTTTAAATTCTTACAAAAGATTTCTATTTCAAATAGATGCTGCTCTTTTTAACTTTCTATTTATCAAAGAAACCTGAAAAGTAGTATGCTTAGTTTACCTTTTTCTTCCTCTCTTTCACCTCCTCCCTCTTCCTTTTCCTACTGTCATCTTTGCTTCGGACAGATGTGGCGATGTTGCGAGGATATGTTTTGATCTGTGGAGGAACAGCGGTTTGATGGGCAATGATTATTAAAAAAGAGCTTTGCTCTTCACTAAGACACTCAGGTCACCATATAACAAAAAAGTTAATGGCAAATCACGCTGACGTTGACATCCTTTTACCTTTCCAGCATCAGGCTCCTCAAAGCGGAAGTTGTAATGCCTCTCAAAGTCTTCCTGTTTATGCAAGAATGATTCTCCTTCATCCTCCGAGTCATCCACATCATCCTGCATCAGCTCATTATAGGTGGGGACCCTAAAAGCATTCACAGATACGGAGATACAAAAGTTTGGGGACAGTAAGAAATGAACACTTTTTTCAGCAAGAATGCGTTAAACTGATGTTACAAAAGAACTTTCTATTTATCAAATGATCCTGAAAGAAATCACCACAAAAATGTTTCTTGAGCAGCAAATCATCATATTAAAATAATTTCTGAAGGATCACATGACACTGATCTGAATTATGACAGCTCCTGGACAATTTTGCACCTCTTAAAACTCAAACTGTATCTTTCACTAACTCTGCGCCCTGGTTTACTCCTGAACTTCGCCAGCTAAAAACTAGAGGGTGGTGTTTGGAATGCCTTTATAAACGAACTGGACTTATGGTACATAGAGAGCTGTATAACGAACATGTTCATCTTTATAAAGATGGACTTTCTGCTGCCAAATATTAATCACATTTAATTGAATTTAATTGTAATACTAAAGCTTTGTTCTCCACTGTAAATCGTATACTGAAGCCACCTGACAGTCACCTGTGTTAAATTTATGGCTTTTTTCAGTAACAAAATAACTGTTATCCACCAACAGTTGGCCTCTCCGACTAACCCATATTGTAATTCATTATACAGCATTTCAACCGATTCCCCACTTATTCTTTTCTCTTCTTTTACTCTGCCATCTGAATTAGAAATTTCTAATCTTATTTACAAATCTAAATGGTGATGCTGATGCTGCTGATGGTGGGTCCTTATCTATTCTTGTTTTGCTTGATTTGAGTGCAGCTTTTGATACCATTTCACACAATATCTCGTTAAACCGTTTATCTGCTATTGGTATCTCTGGTATTCCTCTCGCCTGTTTTACTTCATACCTTTCCAATTGTATACAGTTCGTACAATTCAAAAGTTTTCACTCTCATCCCTTTTCTGTTAGCTGTGGTGTCCCCCAAGGTTCTGTCCTAGGTCCTCTGATGTTCCTAATCCATCTTCTCCCACTTGGTAATATCTTTTCTAAATTTGGTATTAAATTTCACCGTTACGCTGATGATAAACAAATTTACATATCTACTAAGCCTGTTTCCATTCTTCCACCTGTCTGCCTTATTAACTGTCTTCATGAAATAAAAACCTGGTTCTCTGCCAATTTTCTTAAACTTAATGGCAATAAGACTGAAGTACTCTTTGTAGGCACTAATTCTATTCTCTCTAGGTCCTGTAGTTTTTCTTTATCCATTTATGGTTCCTCCATTTCTCCTTCTCGCCAGGTTAAAAACTTAGGGTCATCTTCTGACAGCACTCTTTCATTTGAAGCTCACATTAATAGTATAACCCGGTCTTGTTACTTTCATCTCCATAATATTGCTCGCCTTCATTCATCTCTCTCCCCACACAGTACTGCCATTCTTGTTCACTCACTTGTCACCTCTCACATTGACTACTGTAATTCTCTTTTATTTGGTTTACCACACAAGCTTCTCCATAAACTCCAGTTGATTCAGAATTCAGCTGCTCGTATCATAACCCGCACTCCATCTATACAACACATTACTCCATCTCTTCAACAGCTACACTGGCTTCCCATCAAATTTTGCATTGAATTTAAAATTCTTCTTCTCACATATAAAACGTATAAAACAATGGTTCATTGATATTGCTATTTATTGTTATTTATTGCTCCCTGATGTACGGTGACCTTGAGTGATTTGAAAGGTGCCTTAAAATGTATTATTATTATTACTACTACTACTAAGACTGGAGTAATGATACACATTCAAACAGCTATTTATGTTCATACATGTTCATCACTTACTGATTCAATGCTGTAATACTATAGACAAAACCCACCTATTTTCATCCTCCTCCAGGTAGCCCTTGTTGAGCATGTAATCTCGCAGGAAAGACTCTCTCTCATCCAGCTCGGGGTTGTTCCAGTAGTCGCGCAGGTATTTCTGGATCAGAAAAGAGCAAGAGTGAGTAAGGCCTTTTGTTATCCATTGTTTCATCTAGGGCTGCACGATAAATCGAAGTGAAATCGAAATCGCGATTAGGCAGAAGCTGCGATTGTCATGCGTATCTTTCAGTGAATTACGGTTTTGTGATCAGCAGTTAATCTCCATCCGAAGGCCAGAGAACGCTCGCACGTGGAAACTCCGAATACACCTCACAGAAGAAACCCAGGAATCCCTATAGCGGTAGCATTCATTGATTCAACGTGACTAATAAATACACGACTACGGCAATATATGGTTTATCTGAGTTCTTACTATTGTAATTTTCATTATAATAATGTATATAATAATGCAATGTCTTTATCACTGCTTAGAATACTGTGAAATATTTTGAGTGCCTTATTCAGTGTAAGAAGCCACATCATCTCACAAAAGGATTTATTTCAAACACTCGACTGACGATATGAAGTGAGTTTGGACTAAAAACATGTTATTCAATGTGGTATTTTCACATGCTTTCAGATAGAGCAGCATTTACTACACAGAGCCGTAGTTCACTGAGAAGCTACAAAATGTGCATGGAAATAGCATTCAATTTAATCGTGCAGCCCTAGTTTCATCATTAAATGTCTTAAAACCGAAGCAAAACACTGACCATGTCCTTAACATCCTCCTCCCCCTCCAGCTCCGCCTGACCCTTCAGCCATTCCATATAGTCGGCTTGCTCTTTATCCTTCAGAAAGCAGGAATAGACAAACACAAAGAAAAGGTTTTAATCCACATCGTGACATAACATAATTAACACAATTTTTAAAGAAGAGAATATCAAGCACCTTCTCCTCTTGTGTTTTGGTTCTCCGTGTCAGCAGCTGTCTGCCTCCGTCGCTGTCCTCTTCATCACTGTCTTGCACAAACTTTCGAAAACTGCCAAATGAAAATATAGACTCAAGCAAAACATTTTGCAATACTATCCATAAAGGAATAGTTCACCCAGTATTAAACAACTGTCATTATTTACTCACTCTCATGAAGTTTCAATCCATATGTCTTTCTTTCCTCTGTTTCCATATGAGAAGTAAGTCATACAGATTTGGAACGACATTATGGAGAGTAAATGATGACAGAATTTTCATTTTGACTGAACTATCCCTTTAAAATCAAGACAGACAAATAATGCATAGACAGCTATATGTTAAGTAACATGAGATAATGGTGCAAACACAATCTCCTACCTTTCCTGTAGTTCCTTCTGTTCTTGGATGTAGGTGGGAGATGCAGCTCTCTGTAATAAACATATTATCCCCATATTATACCCAAACATATTATCTAGTGATATGTTAGTCATGAAGCTGTTTCAGATACTGAAGAAGCCACTTTGATGAGTGGAGAAACATCTTAAATGAAAACCAAGTCTTGAAAATTTCCATCTGATTGTTTTGTATCATTTGTATAATTTGATAAAATAATTAGTGCTGTCAAACAAAATCAAAGTTTTTGTTTACATAATATATGTATGTGTACTGTATATATTTATTTATTATGTATATATAAATACACACCCATGCATGTATATATGTAAGACAAATGTTACATTTATATATTAAATATTTATATATAATATAAATTATATGAATATAAATATAGACGTGTAAATACATGTAAATATTTTCAAAATATATACTGTACGTGTGAGTATTTATATATACATAACAAATATACACAGCACAGTACACACAGATATTAAGTAAATAAATGAATGCGTTTTAATTTGACAGCACTAAAAATAATATTAAGGTCTTTTTTACTTGGAACAATGTACATACATTAATTGTACACTATAAGTTTAAGTACGTGAAGGTTCATTTTCAGACCATGGCGAAAAATTAAACATCTTAAGTGTAATTACCTTCTGCATCATTCTGGAGACTTCTTCATCAGCATTGTCATCCTCATCATCTTCATCATCATATTTTCTAAAATGGATTATATTCAATTATATTACACAAACAATCTGCGCACTATAGAGAGAATATCAGTAATCTAAATATATAATAAATAAACAATTCATTTCCATTGTGCTTCCACTATTTCAGCTTTGAAACAACTGTTGTTTCATTCGTTGTGGCCACAGCTTTTGTCATCTATAAACAGATGATTTCTTACCCTCCTCTCTCCAGGATGACTTTCCTCTCGTAGTCCTTCAGGAACATGGGTTTCTCTGACTTTTTTGAAGTGGACGGTTGATCGTCGCTGCCTGATCCAGATGCTGTTTATTCACAGAGACAATTCACATGAAAACAGCACAGTCTCCTCATACAGTACACGTCCGTTATTGGAGTAGAAAGCATATTATGAAGCTATCGTTCATACTCTCTTCTGTGTAGAATTTGGCATCTTTCTGATAGATCTTTGGATCTTTCTTCTTCAGCAGTGACAGCGTTCTGTAAAAATCTCTGTCCAGCTTTGGGTCCAACTCCTATAAATTCATTTATCAGAGTATTGAACATGATAATCTGGGTATAAAGTTGGTAAAACGTTTTCAAACAAGAAAGTCAGAGAATATTTTACCACTTCACTCTCGTCAGAGTTGGAGGACTCTGAGGAATTCTCCTCATCTTGGTCTCCATAGCGATCCTTCACTGGAACATTTGACATAAACACTCAGATTTAGCCTTCATTTGACTCAACAGATTTAAAAGCACAGTTCACTGTAAAATTAAATGTATGACACAAATAGGGACATGTAGCAGAAATGTCAAATTTGCGGGATATGTTTTGTCTCATGCCTAAAAAATACGCTGTCAGTGAAAGTACTACCTACATTGTTCATAATTATATATAAACAGATATATAAACCAAGCTTTCAAAATATTTACTTTCTTATTTATCAACTTGAACTTACCACAGCTTTACTGTTAGTAAATATGACAATTTGGGTTAAAATGGTGAATTTTTGTACTTGTAAAGTTTAAAAAATGGTCTACTTAGGTTATCTTTATGAACATATGCAACATAATTTTCAGAAACAGTCTCGACAACGCATACAAAAACAAATCGTAGCACGTTTTATGTTTAAGATCGATATAGGGATCATTTAAAAAAAAGTATAGATATTAGCATATTAAAATGCAGAGTATTAATATCTGAGTGTGTGGTAAACAGCCCGTGCTTGTGTTTCTAGTCTAAGTGTCTTAACTTACGTCTCTGTAGTACTTCCTTCTGACGATATTTCTCATATTTTTCCGCAAACTTCGTATTAATCTTGAGGTCCGACATGATCGTTTACAACTGTACAGTATCTTGCGATTTGGAATCAGATTAATATCTCAATAATTCAAACTCCCACGTTGGACATGTTGCTTTGCTGCACGGCATGGGCACGTGACCTATGACCCTTCTTACGTCACAGAGTTCATGGTTCAAATATCTCCTCCTATCGCGGATTCTTTTTCAACTAACATTTTTTTTCTTCGTAGAAATGAAAACAGTCCGTTTTGTCTCAGATTTAGACGGTTTATTTTCGAATTTTAGATAAAAATGTGTGTTCGTCCACGTGACTTCGTCGTGGAAAAGCGTGGTTCAGTCAGACCACTAGAGGGCAGAATATCATGTAGAATAATAATAATAATTAAAAAAAAGTTTCTCTGAAAATGGTGTTTTGATCTCGTTAAAAAAATAAAAAAATAATAATAATAATAAATTAATGAAAATAATAAAAATGTATCAATTAGAATGTAATATTAATATACAATTAAAATAATATAATTATTATATAGAAATAATTAATAACTGTGTAAAATAATATTATAATATGATTTTATAAGCAATCAATCATATATCATTTTAATTTATCCTATAATATTATTAATAATAATAATACACAAATATCTGTCATCCTCTCAGTGGCCTCTGCTCTGGCCCCTGTGTCTGACTCAATGTCCCACTAACTGTGACTACAGAGAAAGGTAAACAATTCCCTTTACTACATATAGGCATGGCAGGACGCCAAGGCACATAAAAAACATACATAGTTCAGAGTTCAGCTTTTACCTATTATTCACTGCTTTGATGTTCTCCGTCACAGTTCAGTGTTGATTCGGCTCTGACCTCCTTTCTTTAAATTTGCAGTTAAGACTGAGATGAAGAGGAAGAGGAAGAATAAAGAGTAGAGTCCTCCTTTTTGCATAATTATAGATCAAAATTGATATTTAATAGTATATATATATATATATATCAATCTGAGTGTATTTTAACACCAAATCCAACAGTCATCACTTATGTCCACTGAATAAAGAAATGTTGCTCACTCAGTGAACTGTCTGCAAAAATCTTGACTTTGACAGATTAAATTAAAAAGACATTTCAAGAATATGAATATATCAAGCAATATTCCATATGAGGATTTTTTTTTTTTTTTTTCCAAAGCAAAGTCACAAAACAAACATGCCACACAAACATTGTGCGGTGACAGAGTGTCCAGGTATCTAAGGCTAATCATTAGTGATGTCAGAACATGCGATTTCCGAGAGATTACGAGAAAGAAAACAATTTTGGCCTTGTTCTGGACACACTGTGATGTACAACTGTTTTTAGCAATAAAAAAAAAGCCAAAAGAGACAGATCCTAAAACAGCTGAATTTGATGGCCATAAATTATAAAGGGCAAAAGCAGTACAAAACAACGTTTTTTCACTAAAGTAAAAACATAAAGTAAAAAAGGTTTGGGGTCAGTAAGAATTCATGGTTTTATTCAGCAAAGACACCTTAAATAGATAAAACAATAATAATAATAATAATTTTACAAAATATAAATGCTGTTTTTTTTAATTCTACTTTTGATAATAATAATGAATGTTTCTTGAGCTGCAAATCAGCATATTAGAATGATTTCTGAAGGATCATGTGACCCTAAAGAAGACTATTTTTAAATAGGCCTATATATTAAAATATATCCCAATAGAAAACTGTTATTACTAATTGTAATAATATTTCACAATATTACAGTTTTTACCATATTTTTGATCAAATAAATGATATATGAATATGTATTTTTACATGTAAATAGATTAGATCATTTGAAAGATTAACGCAAATGAACGTTTTATCTAACATAACCACCAAACAATGCACACTTGGCTTGTAGAATAAAGCTGCCATACACTCACACGAAGTCCCGCCCACCTGATTCCACGTCTGGTATTCCGGTCGCCCCACACAACGCTCTTAGAAGTGCCAGAAACGTGAGTGATAACAAAACATGCTGGAGGTGGATCTGTTTGCCCAGTCGCCTTAGTCGAAAACATCTGCAGGTCATAGAGGGCCACCAACCCCAACTAATCCTTGGCCCACTTTTCCCAGGATGTTGGTATATCATGGTGTCATCCCATGGGGCAAGTGTGTTTTGAAAACTGAAACATGAGCTTTTCCTGGAATTCACTTTCCTGGAAATCGCCTCTTTTCCTAGAATTCCAGAAGTCATGGCTTTACTATCGTTCCTTTGTGGTTTTACAGGTCATTCTACATCTACATGAAAAATGTGCATTCAGTAGGAAAGTGCTATTTAGAAGCAGAGTCACATGTAAAATAAGGCCTTTAGGTTTACATTTACAGCTGCCTTTGTGATGACGGTATTTCACCGAAGTGACTTTCAGCCTGGGCCTCATGTGCTCCAGATGAAGGGATACATTCAGCAGATCTCTGGGAAAAGGAATTGACCCTGTGATCTTCTCATCTGCTGAAATTGATCCTCATAGGGCCATTAAGCTACGAACAGTTTCATCCTTTGCAGCTCTAAACTATACTGGAATTTTGGATTTTTTTGGATTGATATAAAGCATATAGCCCTGGAAAAGCTAATGATGCTTTTGTCATGACAGATTTACTACATGAAAAACACAGTCAAGTGAAATCTTCAAATGGTTTATTTCAAGTTAGGTTTACACACAGGTCAAGAACAATCATGATTGGCTTCTCAGAAAATGCATCACTAGATTAATTAATCAATCAAAATGTACAGAACATATCATAAATTCTTTACAAATGAACAGCTGACATAGTACACAGCAATGAAAGCCAATTATCACCCATAAATAAAACGTTTCTTTATATACAATACTGCATACTTAAAAATACAAATGCAATAATAAACATATTTACATTATTTACACATTCACATTGAGAATGTAAAACAATTGACACATCACCTTGATTACAACATGTTTGTAATAAAAATGAAGGACATTCTCTGACTCCTTGAATAGTATCTGGCATGAATCATCTGCATTTTCACTGCAGTAAAATCATAGAAAAATCACTGGCTCATATAAAGAGGAACTTTATAATAGTGAAAGAAAAGTAACTTCAGTATCAGTACTGCATATGAGAAAGCAGCTAGATATCGAGCTGCAGTTGGACAAAGTCTTTTTATTGTGAACTTCTAGTTTCAGAAGTAACATTGACCATTTTGGCAACTTGATGACTGAAAATGGTGTAAACAACGGCATATAACATCAGGAAAACCAACTTTGCACAGCTCATGACAGTAAATTAACTTATGAATAAAAGCAAAATCTGCCAAAAAAAAAAAAAAAAAAAAAAAAAAAAATCCTTAAAAACATAGAATTCATTTTCAACTCTTTAAAATGTACTAATACATACAATATTTACAATAACTTATCATGGACATCTCATGAGAATAAAACGTTGATTTTTAATTTTAAGTGCTATTAAAATATATCTATATTCATAATTTTTGCATAATTTATATAAAGTGAAAGCAGCCTTGATAGCTGAGGTTGTTGTTGTCTGAGGTTTCTTTGTTTTTATTTTTTTTCTTGCGTCTGCGTTAAACCGTCTGCTCTGGATTGTTTTTTTTTTTTTTTGCATCAGATGCCTTGTGTGAAAAGGCAGTTTGTATCTCCACTGTTCCTCAGATGTTGTTTTACTGTAGAACTGACCTCCAAGTAGGAAAGACATCAAATATGGCTCTTGTCTTGAAACATCAGTTTTGGCATGGACTTCAATGTCATAATCATATTTCATCATCAATACTCACAACTTGTCTCTGTGAAAGCAAAATAAGACCATCATTTTTAGACACAGTAATATACCAGACAGTAGTCTAAGTAGGCTTATTAATAAACCGATAAAGTTAACAATGCTTAAGGACATTAGCTAATACAGCTAACATGAATATTATGTTAAATATTTTTTTTTATAAAGTATATCGCACCTGTGGGTAAAAATAGCCATCAGAACTACCGTTTCTGCATAGATGCACCTGATCCTCTGTGGTCTTTTGATAAACTGGGTTGTCAAAGTGGATGCTGTTGGTATTTTTCTGACGCCACTTTCTCCAGAACAGCACAGCACCACCCACAACCAAACACAGGATTGCTTTAAAAAAGATGAGACATACAAAAGAAAAGATCTTTCACTATATGTTACATCGTGACTTTAAGTTGTGTGAACCTACATAATGCATTAAAAAACTCCCTTTGTTAGTAACTCACAGGCTTTCAGAACACTACACATTTTTGTATTGCTTGTTTACACATTTGCATTGAAGCACTCACCAAGAGGAAGCAAAATGTACAGGGCCAATAGTGTGGAAGATGATGATTGAGACACAGCTTTAACATTACTGTAGTGGTCATCTAAAGAGAAATCACAATAACTTGTAAAACAGATGTCACAAATTTCAATAAAACTGTAATATGACATTGAATGGTTCAAGACGCCTGCCTGGAAATTTCTAGTATGCTTAGTAAAACCTTAAAGGGTTAGTTCACCCAAAAATGAAAATTCTGTCATTTGTTACTCACCTTCATGTCGTTCCAAACCCGTAAGACCTTCATTCATCTTCAGAACACAAATTAAGAAATCTATTGATGAAATCCGAGAGCTTTCTGACCCTGCATAGACAGCAACGCAACTGACACGTTCAAGACCCAGAAACGTAGTAAGGACATCGTTAAAATAATCCATGTGACATCAGTGGTTCAACCGTAATTTTATGAAGCAACAAGAAGACTTTTTGTGTGCAAAAAAAGAAAAATAATGATTTTATTCAACAATTTCTTCTCTTCCGTTTCAGTCTTCAACGCACATTCATGACAGTACACACAGAAGAGAAGAAATTATTGAATAAAGTTCTATATAAAGAATTTTTGTTCTTGTAGTGCACAAAAAGTATTACCGCTGTTGAACCACTGATGTCACATGGACTGTTTTAACAATGTCCTTACTACCTTTCTGGGTCTTGAACGTGTCAGTTGCGTTGCTGTCTATGCAGGTCAGAAAGCTCTCGGATTGCATAAAAAAAATGTTTTGTTCAGAAGTTGAACGAAGGCCTTACAGTTTGGAATGATATGAGGGTGAGTAATTAATGACACATTTTCATTTTTGGGTGAACCAACCATTTAATTAGCTAGTTCAGGTGAATTTAATTGGGGTTGGAGCTAAACTCAGGGTTGAGGCTTGGGTTTGTCTAATTTGCCAAGAAAAGGAGAAGACCGGGACAGATGGTAATGTCTGGGTCAATAAAGCAAGACATACCTGTCTGGGTGTATTAAACAAAACTTACCTGTCTGGGTGGATAAAGGAAGTTTAGTTGTGGTTTGGGATGGCCTGATTGGAGCAGGTTGAGTGGGTTGGTTAGAGATCGCAGGAGCAGAATTTGGTGTTGTCTTTGAATGTACTTCAGGATGACTAGTTGTAACTATTTCGGGCTTGACAGGAGGTTCTGGTGTGACTACAGCTGCTCAAAATAAAAACACAACTGTTAGCTGTAGAAATCAGCAGAAATGACATTGTTTATATCCATGTCTTGACAACAAGCACCAAATCTGACTTGCCTTGAACACATTTTCGCATGTCTCTGGCCAACATCATGTTGTCTGGGCAGGCACAAGTGTATTTGGGTGAGAATCTATTGATTTGAGGGGCAGCCAGGCACAGGAATTCACAGCCACCGTTGCTGACCCTGCACCAGTTGATTCCTGGAAAGACATTCAGAATAAGTTCAGAACTACTGAAGACTATTTCTCAAGGTACCGTCAAACATATGGCTATATAATGGCCGACATACCAGTCGGTTGCTTGAGGTTGTGGTACAAGACAATGTCCTCTGGGGACGAGAGGTGTTCGGCCACATTCGTGATGTCTCTTCCAGTCACACGATTTGCACTTAGAATTGCGTTATTGCTCACATCTGTCCAAAACACTTTCTCCTAAAAATGACGATGGAGAATTCTTGAGTGAGCATTCAGGTAACCTCCTAAACAAGGTCTTCCAACAACAACAAGTTTGAAAGGAGCATGAAAGTTTTACCTCAAAAACAGTGAGACCCAGAGGGTGGGCAAGTTTGCCCTGATCAATGATCAGAGTACGCCGACCATCTCCCTGCACGCTGATGCTGGAGAGAGTGTGTAGTTTGGAGTCGACCCAGTACAGACGCTGGGTCAAAAGGTCTATACATGCGACAAGACAAGAAAGTGGGTCAGACCAAAGTTACACTTTATGGACAGTTATGCAAGTGGACATGTTCATACCAAGGGTTATTCCATTGGGCCAGACGATGTTATCTGTAACTAGGGCATAGCGGTCCCCTCCATTAAGACCACCTCTCTCGATCTTAGCTGGTGTGCCCCAATCAGTCCAGAACATGAAGCTACAACAAATAGGAGAAGATTTAACATAGTAAACCACTTGCCCACATAGTGTATCCCTTTATTTTAGAGTATGTGGGACTTGACATACTTCTTAATAGGGTCGACCACAATAGCACGTGGCTTTGCCAGGTTTTCTTTGAAGAGAGTCTTGCGTCGGCTTCCATCCGCTGTTGCCACAGAGATGGCACCTTTGATGCTGTCTGTCCAGTAGATGTTCCCGTGGATCCAGTCGACAGCGATACCTTCAGGTGCATCTAAGTCACTGCCAATCACAACACTGTGTTGGGAGGAGTTATCTGCTGTATCCATTGGTGCTCTGGGAAAGGAAGACAAAATATGACATCAGGAAGCTCGGTTGGGTAAGAAGCAATTGAGACTCAAGACTGACCACGAGTCCAAAGATTTACCTGTATATCTTTTTGAGGGATAAATCTGACCAGTAGATCTCCCTGGAAGCAACATTCATATCCAGTGCCACAACGTTCTTCAGGCGGGGAATAACACGTGTATACTCGCTACGATCCAGAGTCATCTTCCTGACCTCATGGCGATTGGTGAAAAATATGTAGGCGATGGTTCCTGTAGAACCATGTTTGTGAGTATGAGTTTATCAGTGTGCAAGTATGGGAATTGGGAAATGACTATTTGTAAGTTTAAAAGCTGTACCAATTGCTTTGCAAGCCTTGCTGGCTGGGTCCATCTGGTAGCCATCCTCGCACTCACACTTGTAACTACCCATCAGGTTGACGCAGATTTGGCTGCAGGTGTCTGGGTTGGCGCACTCATCAATGTCTGAAGAAATCAAACAAATATGTGGCCTTGAAGTTAAATAGTCGTTCTGTTGCTTCAGAACGGTTTCCGTAACACCACTGAATCATTACAGACAGCAACAGCATGAACTTACTGAACAAACTCTATACTTATTTCCAGCTCAGAAAAAGCAAATAAGTTTAAAGTACAAATGAAATCATTCTTTGAACTGGATCTGCACCAAGGTCTGTGAAACATACTATGACCAGATTTCCAGATGATTCAGTATGGGAACTAATTTCAGTTTCTTACCTTCACAACGTCTCTTGTCCACCAACCGGAAGCCAGTGGGACAGAGGCACTCGTAACCAATCTTTAGGTCATTACATATATGAGAGCAACCCCCGTTGTTGTAAAGACACTCGTTAGAATCTGTGGATTTGAAAATCACATATTGTAGCACAGGTTGATTTTTGACATAATTCTAAGCAATGCACCTCCTTGAAAGCTGTTTTTACTTACCACATTCTCGTAATGGCTCATCGGACCAATCCCTACAGTCCCGTTGCTTGTTGCAAACTTTTTCCATGCTGATGCATTCACCACTGCGGCACTTAAACCTGTGTGGTGGCTCACAATGGGTTGCTGAAAATCAAAAAGGAGAAATATAAGTTAAACACATCAGAATAACGCCTGAAGCAGTTCTGTGTAAAGAGCATAATGTGTAAGGTTCACCATTAACACAGCCCAGCTCATCACTCGAATCTTTGCAGTCATATACGTGGTTGCACTGCCGGCTGCCATGGATGCAAGATCCGTCACCACATTGGAACTCATCCGGTCGGCATGTGGGCAAGGCTGGAAAGAGAAAAATAGTTAATTGCAACTTGTAGTTAATTGCTTGCTGTAGCAACTGCTACAGCGAGCACTAGTCATTATATTTGAATTTGAATATTGAGCAGCAGCTCATTGGCTGCTGATACAAAAAGAACTAATCAGCTGCGCCAAATGATAATGATGTTATTATGTCAGATTGAAAATGACCTATCGGACTGTGCCAAGTTTCATGACAGAACTTTATAGGCGCATTCGACTTGAAGCGGCGCTGCGCATAATAGTCAGTGTATTACATCAAAGTACCGCGAGAGCGATTCGAAAGCATTAGTATCCATCTGCTCTCTTATCGCTCTCGCGGTATTTTGATGTCACACACTGCTCATTCTGCGCAGCACTACTTCAAGTCGAACGCGCCTTATATGTCAGTAGCATCAACAAGTCTTATTTCTTACAGCAGTTTTTCTCATCGGAGCGATCCAAACAATCTTCTCCCCCATCGCATTTCCAGCTACTGTGTATGCATTCCCCACTGCCGCAATGGAATTCCATAGAGGAGCAGGGGTTTTTGGTAGGTTTAGGCGTTCCTTTACTGCATTTTTGAGGCAATTCGTCTGAGCCATCGGCGCAGTCGGCATCTCCATCACAGACCCACAGTCGAGGCACACACTGTGCATTGTTGCACCTGAAGGAGCCGGAGCCACACGTGGTGGGCGGACAGGAGACTTCATCACTGCCGTCATCGCAGTCTCTCTCATCATCACACACAAATGCAGCACTCACACACTGGCCGCTGCCGCAGCGGAACTCGCCATCCAGACACCGGCGAGGTTCTGCAAGTGGTGATGGAGATTTTAAACACATGTGCACACTGGCGGCACCATGAAGATACACATAACTTCAAGATATCACTCACCACAGCCTTCCTCATCCGCACCATTCTCACAGTCCGCCTTGCCATCACACTTCCAGCTCTTTGGCACACACTGGTTTAGTCGCCCACCGCAGCTGAATTCACTGGGTCTGCAGGTCTTGGCCACTGAAAAAAGAGGGAAAAAATTTATTTTTACATTTACTGTAGAAAATATGAGTGGTGCCTAGCTAGGGATGTAAGATATAATGATGAGTTAGCAGCAAATGTTAGTGATATTTTTTTTTTATTCCAGTTGATATTGGATATTTAATTGTGCATTATCTTGTTCTGCTTATTTTTAAATTTGTATTACCTTGTTACCCTGAAATAACCTAGTGCTCACTGATTTTTTAACAAAACTAAAAATGTAAACACCTAAACTAAACACAAACGTAACAGTGTAATCTCAAAATGAATATTCGATGTTGTGTCAAATTTGATTTATTTTAAACAAAACAGAACAGAATTTTAAGTGCCAGACATGGCATCAAAATAATTAATCAGCTTATTGGTATCAGACGCACTGCCACGCCATTTAGGGCAATTTAGGGAAATAATATTTTACGTGACCACAAAAAATGAAAATTAAGCAAAGTTTAGAGTTTTGAATACATTTCTTTCAGCTTCCAATAGGAGTGTAGAATTGTCATCTATGGATAAACAGTTAACATTTAAATCATTGCACCTAGCATCATTGTTACACCAACATCTCTTCAGGACAACTGACTTATCTTAGATGGAAGAACACTTACAGCAGGCAGCAGGAAGTTCATCAGTGCCGTCACCACAGTCATCAGTTTCATCACACACCCATCTCGATGTGATACACTTTCCATTGCCACACTGATACTGCCGTGGTTCACAAGTCAAAACACCTGTCAGATGGAGACATAAGTGATGCTTCACATAAGAGACACATTATCCAACACCTTAAGCATGTTATTTTAGTCATTTGAGGTAAAATACTAGAGGGCGAGAATCACTTTTGCTTTTCACCTTATAATCTTCCTTAGCCCTCACATCTAAGCATATCACTGTACTACACAATCATGCGCTAACACTGTAACTGCGTTATGTATGATTTACTGATTGCAACACGTATGGACAAAGAGGGTGTCATGTTTTTCCTGCTTTGTAATCTAAAATGCCAGTAAGGGGAGGTCTTCTAGATCTTAATTAAGGAGGAGGCTTGCTTGCTCTGTGAAGCACAACACCAACAAACTTAAAGACAGCTCCAACACCTTTTAAAATGATGACAAGTCATAGACAAACAAAAAAGAAACATGCTCTTGGCACTGGCTGGATGCAACAATGGCTGCCTTAAAGTAGTAAACCTTTAAATTGATAATAAAACAAAGATATTTAATGACATTCTCCGTAACCACCCAGTGTTACTCAAGTAGAAGTGGAAGAGTCATGTGATGTTCATTAGTTAGTATTCATAGTTGTCGGGGAAATAATGATGTGTTGATAATGGCCTTTTGATGGCTTTAGCCCACAGCTCAATGGATCTGGGTCACCTATTTCTGAAAACAAATGTGGAGGAATTCAAAAGAATTCAAGCACTAATTTAAATTCATAATTGTGACATTGGGGAAATTATTTCAAGATCATTCAATTTTGAACTTTTATGTGATTTTTTTTTTGCAGACAAAGTATAGTGAAATCACTTAGCATAACATTAAGTGGCTTATTACTTTTGTAAGAAAAAAACATATTTTAAATAAACAATTCATAAATTAATATAACTTACATTATTAGATAAATATTTGTAATGTTTAAAATGAATCATCACAAAGTTCATTAGCCTTACCATAGGCTGTTGCCAAACAATGTGGCAACTTCAGGAACTAATATATTAACTTTATAGCGACCATTTTACAACACCTTACAACTTGGCTCATCCAATCAGGATTCAGAGTTGGTTCACTCTATCTTATAATGGAAATGTGGACATAAAATGATTAATGATTACACAAATGTAACATGTAGACAGGTCTTATCAGTATTTAAAGACAAACCTTCCATTGATATAAAACCGTTTATGACCTTGGTTGACATCATTCATCTCTTCAAAGTATGGCTGGGCGTTTTTTCTGGTTTCATCGATTAATTCGAATGTAATGTTTTGCCATGTTTTTTTTTTTTTTTTAAGAATCAATGAACAAAAGTTTTAAATAACTAAGTATTAGCAAACATAAAAAAGGCAAAAATTATTGATGACAGTGCACCTGATGTGTGTTTGATATTTAATTTTTGTATGATAGTGACAGGCTGAAAGGTGATGTTATTTTCTTTGTTTTTACAAAACATTTACTGTTAAAATTAAAAGCCTATACTGGTGGTATACTAGTCTAGGTATACTAGTTTTGAATTTGAATTTCCTTGACCTCTGAAACTGAACATCTACATTTTGGCTAAGAAATATTTAGCATTCTTCTTATTTTGAATTATATATAAACTTTTTTTTTAATTTACACCATGTCGACCACTTCACGTGTGGTGCACTTGGAATAGAAATTTCTTTAACCTTTTGATGCACAAGCTATGAAAACCCCTTCTAATGCACAACACGGGTCTAAAATGACCCGTATTCATTTCCTATGTTATTTCATACTTCGCTGGGAATTTTTTTGTTTTATCTTTTGAAATCAGTTTATTTTTGTTACTACATCAAGTTTACACACATGGGTCAAAAATTACCCATCTATGCAAGCATGATAAAACAAAAGAATAAAAGACATTTTGTTCAAATAATTATTTTAGCAGTTATTTGGACCAAAACATTTAACACTTGAACTAGGTTTTTTTTAGCACTTTGCCACACATAACATACACATAGCACTGATAACACTGAATGTCTGTAGTGCAACTGTAGTGAATGTGAATGAATGGATGAAAATAAAACTAACAAAATAAAATCACACAGGTACGGCGCCATCACAGATTGCCATCTCAGTGCTTACATGCTTCACAAATGACAACTATATGTTTGTGCTCCTTGCACACAGGCCTGTTGCACTGGAAATGCCAGCTGCTGACTTGTCTGTCTTTGGCGGCTGGGCAGATCCTGCACCTCTTCCTCTTCGATTGACCCTCCTGTCTGATGTACCTGTGGCTGGGTGGTGACTGTGTTTTGTTTTTTATCCCACATCTTCCCATTGCCTCTGTAATATGGTTTTGAATGTGGGGTGTGCCCTCCAAACACCTCTTCAAATGTGACACAACAAGCTCTTTGAGCAGCTCCTTGATGAATAGCCATCATGCATTGGTCACACCAGCCAGGTAATCAGGGTGTTGTTCAGTGAAGTTGGTGTAGGCCAGGGGTGGTCAGCGTCTGTCCTGGAGAGCCACAGCCCTGCAGAGTTTTGCTTCAACCTTGATAAAAACTCACCTGCCTGTAGCTTTCTAGTAACCCTTAGATCTGGATTAGCTCGTTCAGGTGTGTTTGATTAGGGTTGGAATTGAACTCTGTGGCTCTCCAGGAGCAACGTTGGCTGCCCCTGGTGTAGGCACTGAGTATGGCAACATCCAGCAAATTATACCACAGCACCACGGGCCACCTCCATGTTCTCCGCTTATATGAGTAGGTGCCAACCATTTTTACGCAATCTGTTGGACTGGGACTGAGTTTTCTCTTCTAAGGACTCATCAGACAAGTCTTCAGTGTCATCAAATGAGTATTCTTCATCTAGGAGAGCTGGATTTACACCCACAACTCCAGACTGACCCTGTGACACAGTCTACTCATTAACATCAGATTATCTCTGACTCAGACTCTGAATCAGGACTAAGAATTTCCTGATCTTCCTCATCATGCAGCATCTCTACAAACATTTCAGCCATTAATCTAGAATGTCTGGGATCAGCCATACTAACACAGATAAAGAGTGCACAACAAGCAGTTGATCATGTATATACTGATTATATATTGTCACTGTCAGACAGAAACCTTGTATGTCCAAAACCATTACTTTTCAGGAACACTGACAGACATAAAGGGTGACCAATAGTATTGATTTATGACAAAAAATAAAAATGATGAAATGAAGAGTTCAGATGCAAAAGCCTCTAAGTATGTAAAACTAGCATTTCTTTCTGGCTACTATGTATAGGTTTCTATGCAAGTACTGGTACTTCTGAATGGGTTGAGGCTGGGATTTAGCGCATCTGAAGTGAAAGTCCTTGATGAACACACTATGTGTGAAGAGCATTCACTCAGTATCGTTATCTCATTTTTGACCAAGATGGCTTTTAGACGCTTTTGCATTGGAACTCTTCAAATGTGGAGATACAAGGTTTCCGCCTCAGCAATGATATATGCTTGTATACAATAATGTATTTAGACTTTTATTTTGGTGACCTAGCTAACATTAGATAGAATATGTCAACAAGCTAGCTAATAGTTTCTCTGTATTATTAGTAATAGATTTTAAGGTCAAGGTAAACTTAGCCTAACATTCAAATATTATATCCAGTTATCTTTCACAATATATCAAATGTTTTCTGTGGTAATAAATTATAAAATAAGACTAAATGCATCAATTATACAAAAGCAGCCATGTTGAGTTGTGAAATGTGGGGCAGGTGAATAGTTTTCTGCAGTAAATATGTTCCTACTTGCAAAAAATGAGCAAATATCAAAGGTTTCTATTTGGGTCAATTTTGACCCAGATGTGTAAAATTGAAGTAGAAAAAAAAAAAAAAAAAACTGTGTTTTTTTATAAAGTAAAGAATGGACAAAAAAACGTAATGATTTGTGGAAATCAAAAACAAGATATTTAATGAATACCTGGAATAATAAATAATAAAATGCATTTCTTTCTAAGATTCAGCAAAGAATCACTCAGCCTTGACTGAAATAACATTATTACGGGTCAGTTTAGACCCATGTGTGTAAACTGATGTTTGTTTATAAAGTAAGGAAGGAAAAATAAACAAAATAATTTGTGGAAGTCAAAAACAACATATTTAAAGACTATCTGGAATAATAAATGATAGAAAACATTTATGTCAGAGATTCAGCAAAGAAACAGTAATCCATAACTGAAATAACATAGGAAATGAATATGGGTCATTTTAGACCCATGTTGTGAATTAGAAGGGTAGTGACACAAAAACGATTTTTATTCAAAAAGTAAGAAAGAAAAAATGAAAATAAGGATTGATGATTATCAAAAACAAGTTAATTGAAGAATTCTGAATGATGAAATTAATTTCTTGCAAAGACATAGAAAACCTTCATGGGTCACTTTAGACCCATGTTGTGCATCGAAGGGTTAATCAGATAGTTTTGCAAGTTTTCAGTAAAGAGAACTCGAATCATGTTGTAGTTAATCAAAGTGAAATTGTTACCCTGAATTGGTCAAACGTTCTGCGGAAAAAAAAATCCTGTATCATCCAGATCTACTTTAAAGCACCATGAAGTTCATTGTTTATAGATGCAGTTGAAGATGCTGGCCACAGAATGCAACGTGGCTGTTTGCTTTTTTCTTGGATGCCTCTAGTGTGTCTTATTATCTAAACAGCCTACTATCAAGACAGCTCAGGGTAGAGAAAGACACGTGGCAGCCAAGCCAAGGATGTTATGGAAAGTTTATCTGCATGGCTTATCACATAGATTGCCTGAGAAACTTAAATGCATCATAACTGATAAAAGTCTTTAAGAAACCTTCTGGGCTACAAGAAGGTTATCTTCTCATTTAATGTAATATTTGTGGTGTATGCTCTTGCTTCACTAGAGTCTGCATGACATCATTTGCACGTGTAGATACCAACGAGAAAAAAGAAGCATATCTTTCTACAGTAAATCTTTCCCCTTTCTCTCATGTGTAAAAGGTTTAAACCTATGAACCTTTATATAATCTATAAAACAATCTGTCTGATCATAAGAGTTGATCCAGTATGTGACCCTGGACGACAAAACCATTCTTAAGTGTCAATTTTTCGAAATACATCATCTGAAAGCTGAATAAATAAGCTTTCCATTGATATATGGTTTGTTAGGATCGGACAATATTTATCTGAGATACGACTATTTGAAAATCTGGAATCTGAGGGTGCAAAAAAAAATCAAACTATTGAGAAAAACGCCTTTAAAGTTGTCCAAATGAAGTTCTTAGCCATTCATATTGCTAATCAAAAATTAAGTTTTGATACATTTACGGTAAGAAATTTACAAAATATCTTCATGGAACATGATCTTTACTTCATATCCTAATGGTTTTTGACATAAAATAAAAATGAATAATTTTGACCCATACAATGCATTGTTGGCTATTGCTACAAATATACCCCAGCGACTTAAGACTGGTTTTGTGGTCCAGGGTCACATATGTGGTGAACCTATCAAATCCTGTCAGGAACATGGTTACATTTAACCCCCAAAATAAAATAAAAAAACAAGCAAGCAAACAAAAAAAGAAAAGAAAAAAGAATTTAGAAATTCAATTTTGCATGATGGAAAGTCTAATTTAAAGACTTTTACATTTGCATTTTGAATTGGTGTTTTCACTAACAGCAGTTCCTGTAATTAAACATTTTTGGGGTAAACATGACCAGGTACATATTTTTGAGAGATAGTAAAATTATTTCACTTTACTGAACAAAAAGTCAAATTGTGGTTATTCTTAAACTGAACTATCCGCTTTATTTTACTCTGCACAGTTCAAACAGCTCCATAAACTAAGTATTCCTAAGAATAATCTAGAGATAAGAAGCCTATCTATATCTACAATTACACCCAAACATAACTACACCACTTCCACTAATGAAGACTCTATGCATGTGTTTTTATTGTGCTTTACAGATTTTTTCTAACATATGCAATAACTTTTCATCTACACTGGTACCAATCCAGCAAGACTCCGATGCCAAACCAACACTGAGAGACCAAACATCATAGAAATTGTGCCTCCTTTAAACCCTTCTTATTTTTCTTGTCTGTGAAGAGGAGTAATGCATGTGTTTGGCAGAAAATAAGTTTGCGTGGGAAACCAGTTCCTCATGCCTTGGATCTACTCTACTACATTCCTAACGTCATAGACTGGAAATGATTTAGAACTTCTGGGAAAGGCATGTGTGCGAAAATACTATGGAATGAGGCCCCTATGGACAGTATAGACACGTGTGGTTACTGTAAGACAATACTATGATTTGTCCTGCTTAGTGAGGCTGGAGAATTCATTCATGTTGAGCAAAACAGAAGCGAACGATGCAACTGAGTTCTATAGAAAGCAATAACAGCTTTGAAATACAACATTTAGCATCATCATAAACACATACGCTGAATAAACTAATCAGTATATATTTTGTAGGAGCCAAAAAGCAGGAAGGAATTAAATTAAAGCCATTAATGCATAAAGGGAAATACCTATTGTATTGTGTATTCATGTATTAATGCAGAATATACATAAACATACATTGCCTAGTTTATTTGCAAAAACAGATAGGCTAACTCCGTTTTTTTTTTTTTTTTTTAAATCATGTTTTTTTATTATGTTATCATGTTTTATTGTGTTAGTTTGCTGTTTTTAGTTATTTTTTAGCCTAGTCAAAATAACCCAATTGCAGTTTGATTGAGAGTATTTGGAATGCACAATGGAAAAAAAAAAAACATGATTTCTATAGGCCTATATATTTATATATTAACTTTTTTTTAATTACAATATCACTCACTCGGAAATAAGATGAGCGTAAGTGAATGTTATCTGAACGTCACTTAAAACACAATCTCTATGGGTTAAAATACATTCATATACTGATTAAATGATGTTTAAAAATAATTAACGATCATTAAAGATCCCTAAAGATAAAGTAAACTTGTTTACTCACCTGTTTGAACAGGACAGAAGAAAGTAACTGCCAGTAAAAATATGAATGAGCTCTCCATAGTCTCTCAATGAGCTGGTTAAAGCCCCTCGCTTTTCTGTTTGATGTTTTGGTCAAGTTTTTATTATTAAATAAATAGTTCTGATGAAGCAGATGGACTCGTGTTCATTTGAAGCTGTGTGTGGGGAAATGTATGTTTGTGAAGCGGTGCACCCAGAGATATGTGTGTTGTGATGGTTGAACTTGAACCATTCGAATTTGAATGGGCGCGAAGAGTGGGCGGGGCTTCGTGACAAGAGGCGGGAGTCGGTGGTGTGATTTAAGAGTTGCACAATCGAGGGCGTGGTCAAGCGTAGTCCACGCCCATCCCAAACAATTCTACTCTACAATATTCCAAGTAGAAGAGGGGTAAAAAAAAAAAAAAAAAACAACCTTCAGCAATTACCTGCTTATCACTGATGGCGGGGAAAGAATAATAGTGCGAAAAATCTGATAAGCATAAAGCTACATATCTGGACGAGATTGCTGCTGTATAAACCGTCGTGAACATGTACAGTAGGCCTATCTGCTCTTCCCTGTCACCTTTCAAGGCTGGCAGAAGTCATAAAAGTAAATAATATATCATAAATCTAAATCACATCCATATTTTTGTAACCTTGACACATATGAAATACTATAGGGTTAATGGTCAAATGTGTAGAAACAGAGTAAAGGGTAGCCACAGTCATAAACACATTATAGCTTGACTTTTCCTTGTCCGTAGATTCTTCCTCAGTTATAGTTTTAGAGAGTTCAAAACCTTATTTATGATTATTATACAGATGCACAACTTATGTAGGGAATAAATATGAAACTAAAAAAACAACAGCAAATAACATTTAGACAGCTTTTAGATTCCAAGTAGCTAATATTGACAAAGTGAAAATTCTTTTTTAAAAATTTAAATTTAAAATGTATCTTACAGTTTATAGGCTAAATTCTGGAGACACATCATCTAATGTTCAACTGCACAAATTAGCAGTGATGTAAAAACAATCTGAAAAAAGGACTCGGTGTGTAGCCTTGAACTAGTAGCCCAAACGTCATCAGAACATAGTCTTCTTAAACCAGCACTGGGACATCTACCAAAACAATTCACTGTTGTCCAGTCATTTTTTCTGTCCTGTTTCGAGTAGATGAATTTCATGATGTTGTAGCTTAATGTTTAGATAGTCATTGAGGTCAAGATTTCCACTACAGCAGGCATGTTTGGCCCTGGAATGCCAGAATTAATGTTAAGTTCCTGAAAGCAGATCATATAATACAAACAGACTTTCCCTGACTTTGCTACATGGGGGAAAATATTTGCAAGTTGGAGCTGGAGGCCCCTTGAACCAGTTCTGCTAATTTCTGTGTTTGTCTTGGGAATCACAAATGCACGATGCTTCAGATCAAAGGAACACAAACATTGCAGTAGCTTCACAGTGGCAGCCGAGCTAAAAATGAAATCAAGTCAGAATAATTTATTTATAATAATAATAATATAATATTTATAAAAGAAGTCTCTAATGCTCACACAGGCTGCATTTGATCAAAAGTACAGTAAAAATATTAATACTGTGAAATATTCTTGCAATTTAAAATAACCATATTTAAATTTTTTCCTGTGATTTTTAACTCTTTAGTGTCACATGATCCTTCTAATATCATTCTGATATGCTGATTTGATGCTCAAGAAACATTTATTATTGTTATCAGAAAAAGTTGTGCTGCTTCATATTTTGAGGAAACCATGATACATTTGTTGAATAGAGATTTTGAAAGAACAGGAATTATTTGAAATAGAAATCTTTTGTAACATTATAAATGGCTTTACTGTCACTTTTCAACTGAATGCATCCAAGCCGAATAAAGGTACATTTCTTTAAATCTCTGTAAAAATGACTTTCAGGCAGAACTTTTGTGGTGCGTAATAATTACCCATTAAAGGGAAACAACGACCATGTATGCAAATAAAAAAAGGCTACTGTTTGTGTGGAGGGTAGGTGAGGTGAATGCTCTTATCTGTTATCTTTTCACCTGAAAAAAAACAAAAAAACAAAAACAAACAAACTGCACCCCAATAGGAAACCAGATTTGTCACCATTCACCTCAACAGCATCAACAGCAAAGAAACAGAAATTCTAAAGAAGTTCTACGAGTTTTTCAACGAAACAAGTCATTTGTACTTAGTTGGGTGTATAAGTGGGATTCTCAGATATTTGGTGTTGCCAGTATAGGTTCCAAATGCTAAACAAAAAAATGTCAAAGCAAGAAAAACGAGCGGAAAACAACTCAGCTTCAGAAGCAATATCTTGTATCAGCAATTAAACCCTGAAAATAGAAAGTAGGAGTACCTAAGTTGTGTTTTCACGCTTGTTTGAGAGTTTAATGTGTCCTTTACGCTTCTGTGACTGTACACATCCTGAATATTTACCTTAGTTTGTTTATAGCAACAGCATTGGCTTTCTTAACAAAGCTGAGAGCGTTATTCTCTGTTTTGCCTGTTTACAGTAAATATAAAGAAATTAAAATAACTGAATATATAACTAAATAAAAACAAAACAAAAAAACGCATCCCTCAAAAATTGATTTGGCTGCTGTGTAATGTAGTCAGGTTGATTTAGTCATATGAATTCAAATGTTTGACTTACGCAAAAATAGTTAACACTTCAGTTACCTGACAAAACATTTTTACAGAAGTCACTCTTGGAACAAACTCAAAACGAGCAGGTCTGACAGCAAGTCTTTGATAACCGAACAAACATATTTTATAAGCAAACTCCCCCTGACTGCTGATTATGACATCCCGTCAAAGGGGGTGGGAGGTTAACAATAAGGTCTCTATGTTCTCATGATAAGAGTGTGTCATACTGAATAAAGACCACCACCAAACACGGTCTAGAACATTTTCACAGCGGGCCAAAGCAAAACCCCCCAAAATGTTGTCTGATCTCTGAGTAAATGTCTCAAAACCTACCATGAACACGTTATAATCTCAAAATCAAAAGTAAATCAATAAAAAGTTACCTTTTGCACATAGAAAAAGATTTTCATGGCAAACACGCACATTTCAACATATAGGTTTTGTTTTCTTCATGCAAAATATTTCAGGATGAAACGTGACCTGGACATGTTTTTGTGTCATAGGTGTTCAGGGGGAAGTGTTGTACTGATAAGCTCATTTGCCACACCTTCAATTATCACCAGACCTTGCGTTACGAGTAACAGTTGGCCTTTGAGCAAGTCAGGCTATTTAGTTAGCATGTGCAAACATCAACTTAGACCTCGGTCAGTCCCATATACAGTACAAATAAAATGTATTCTCCTTTGTGACCTCCTTTTTGTTATAACACAAATTCATGTATTTGACTAAGAACCGTTCACATTTTTTAACACAAAGCACTTTATAATGTCAAAGAATAAAATACAGATATTGTTAAATCAATTACGGTTAAACATGAGTGCGTAACTAAACACATAATACACCTTTTGTTGTCTGATTCACCAAAACAGCCACAGGCAAATCCAGCTATAGAAATAGTTTTTCTGAATAACGACAGATAATTGATTGATAGATATAGATAGATAAACAGACAGATATACAGAACATAAAATAGAATGAACAATAGAAAGAACAACAGAACGAATGATTGATATATAGATTTTTTTATTTTTTAAGTAAGCTTCTGTAACTCCTTCAGGGTTTCCGTATAGGCCTCTCAACTGTTTCCATTTTGGATCTTCCTGTCTGGCTACTTATTTTTGGAGTTCAGCCAGTTTTGGGTAGAGTTACTGTGTTTTTTTTTTTTTTCATATTTTCTCATTCTGTGAATGTTGGTCTTCGCTCCGCTCCAAAGCATATTTCACCCCCTTGGATATTTTCATTTGTCCTTGTCTTAACTGGAATTTTTCAAGAGTTGTATTACAGATTTGAATGCAATGTCTTCATAGTGAACAGTAGTGTTTTATAATTGTTCGCAATGTATCTGGCATCATAATAAAACAGGAACAGGCCAATCATGTTATTATATGACTTAACAATGAGAGTTTGTTATGTCAGGAGAGATTAAGGCATGTCACAGCAAAAAGATTATGTAATTAAGAGGTGTTCGTAGTGTTTATATGCACAGGAGATGGAGCTTGCAGTATATGTTATGATATTACTTCTTAAAAAATTAGGAGAAATATCAGTTACTGATACAATATTAAAGTGATAAAAGTGAATTTCTAAGGTAGCAGCCAAAGGAAACATCTGTAGCAACCCATACATTCGATCAGGAAAGGGATCGCTGAAATTTCATCCGTTTAAAAATATGTTTCTGAGCCTCGTCTATGTTTCACCAGACACTGAAACATTGTCAGAGGACTATATAAACATGCATGTTCCCAGTAGTTCAGTTTAGGTTTAGTTTTGACTAACACTAACAGCACCACCTTGTGTTCAAAATGAAACCTTGCACAATAGACAAAAAAACCCCCCTCTATTTCTCCCTTTCCAGAGAGCAACATATTAGCAATGCTTTAGCAATCACCCTCAGCAGTCTTGCATTGTGACTAACATTTTAATGTGAGTGAGATTCTAACCTTGTCTGACCTTCTTAGATTAGAAAGATGTGTGTATCTATCTAGTACAATTAATATGCAGGGTTCTGCTCTGTGCATAGCGTGCCATATACTGTGACCATATTTGAAACTATGATGGCCTAAAATTGTACTCATTTATCATTTTTACTTTCTTTGAGAGTACACTTAAAATATATTTAGCCATTTTGAATGGAATCAATCAATCAATCAATCAATCAAGAAGAACCTGTATTTCAGGGCAAAACTGTAATGGCAGAGATTTTAATTCAGATTAGCATTACTCTATGCAGATATGCCTTACAGTAACATACTATAGTAACTGATGAATTCGTTCTTGGACAATGAGATCTACACTCCATATCCAAGATTGTATAGCTCCAAAAAGCTTAAGTTTTTGTATTTCTAATTTTAGTTTTATCATTTCCAATGTCAATACTTCATATACTGTTTGTTCATAGTAATGTTGCTTGGAGGGTCTTTCCATGTCTCAGTCTCTGCACCACTTGCCACATGTGTCATCTGCATGCTGCCCAAATCATCTTCATTAAAAAAAATAAAATAGCAACATTAGGGAGTTACAGAAACACATTTCAGAAAAAAAATGACAGAATAAAAATTCTCTGCCAGAATGCTGTTGCTACTACATGTTAGTTAACTAACTTGGTGAGTTAAGACTTGTGGTTGTAAGATTGTAATGAAGAGCTTTACCTTTTGCTGTACTTTATGCTGTTCTGGCTTGCCGCATCTTCACCTTGAGTGACTAATGATATCAAGAGAGGACAATGTTACCTGTAAACTTTCTCTGATATTATGGTCCAAGCCTCGTGTTTTTAAATTATTTGCATTGTAATAACTAATTACTAATTATTAATAAATTAGTAATTTCCTAAATTTATTAATTAAAATTGATTTGGCAGCACTGCATTGTACCTCCAATATACAAATGTTTTCAGCAAAAACTATTGGCCATGTTGTTTAAATTTCCAGCAATGCAATTTGATCTATCTATCTATCTATCTATCTATCTATCTATCTATCTATCTATCTATCTATCTATCTATCTATCTATCTATCTATCTATCTATCTATCTATCTATCTATCTATCTATCTATCTATCTATCTATCTATCTATCTATCTATCTATCTATCCTCACACACACTACATTTGTGAGTGATAAAACTGTCAAGACATACTGGCAATTGTGAGATATGAAAGTCCAGTTCTGAGATATAAAGTCATACAGAATTTTTGAAGTGCATCATCAAATAAGAAATGTATTTATTTTTCTCTGAGATCCTTTTATAATATAAGTTAAAAAATGATGCAGAAATAAATAAACAAATAAACATTTTAATGGCCATTTTTGTTATATTGTCTTAGTGGAGTAAACTGTGTATCATTTTAAATTTTAGTTAGTTCAAATATTTATAATGTCACTCAAGCATCACTCATCCTCTCAAATCTCATTTCATCATTTTCATCAGTGCCGCCACTATAGTATCCTACACATATCTGGTGAAGGTGATTTACAGTAGGTAAAGAGATGTCACTCACCACAGTCTTCCTCATCCGCACCATTCGGACAGTCCCTATCACCATCACACCTCCATCTCATAGGAACACACGATTGGCGTTTGTCTCCACAGCTGAAATCGGGTTTGCAGGGTTTGCCTGAAATGAAGACAAAAAACTAATCTAATCTAATCTATCTATCTATCTATCTGTCAAAATGTTTCAGACAACAAGACTGCTGAATTTGCATCTCAAGTAAATGTACTTTGATTAATTACATTTTGGTATTTGTATTGGAAAACAATACGACAACAACAAAAACTCAGTATTTTTATTTTTTTGCAATGTATGCAACATTTCATGCCATGACTTTATGAATTTTGACTCTGCTCCAATTTAAGAAGTTTTTAGGCTTTAATTTGTCGAAAGGTGAATTAAGACTTTTTAAACCCTTTTTAAGACCCCCAGAAACCTTGTAAGATAAGTGAACGGACGATAAAGAGATATGTGCATCGGATTTTACATACTGTATCTGTGGCAAAAGAAAATATCAGATTTCAAGAAATGTCACTCACTACAGCCTTCCTCATCCGCACCATTCAGACAGTCACTTTCACCATCACACTTCCAACTCATAGGAACACACGATTGGCGTTTGTCCCCACATCTGA